>JASDDO010000016.1:394731886-395259461 GCA_030015575.1 Agapanthus africanus
AGATATAATACCAACCAACAGTTCCCAACGAGTACTGTCCAGTGTACTCGTAACCTAACGAGCACCCGCATACTATCTCAAGTACGACGTACTGACGACTGTGGGACAGACCGTCTCCCAAGCTGGGATAAGAAGCGCATGCGCTAGTCTACTCCGGAGTATCGATGCCCTGTCTCGATAGTCCTGCGACTAGGGACCTGCATAAGGATGTGCTTATAAATTACCAAGCCCCCACGAGTGTGACTGCCATCACAACGCTGGTAATCAAGCAAAAATCCTAAGGGCTCCACTAATGTGTAAAGGCGATATGCTAAAAGAAACACATGCACACATTAAAGCAGAAACAAACCAAGTAGCATACTACCATTTTGAGCAAGAATGTCAATACAAGGTGAGTATCCCAAGCTTCCATCAAGTAATATACAATCCAGTATGATACAATAATGGCCTCTAGGGCATATACACTAACAAATCATACCTGGTAAATACCTACCCTGGAGCAAGTGTCTAATTGGGAAATCAGTTTTCTTTTAACAGTACACAGTGAAACTGAAACATTGAAATGTTTCAATGAGGTATACGGGTATTCCTAGTAATGCCTCTTCCATTATCCAGATTCACAACTGTAACCGTATAATTCTTTGTCATCTCTCCAAATCCCTTTATATATCTTTAGTCATTACCTTCTGTACACCCTCTTAGGCTAAATGGTTTTCTTCCTTCCCTACCGTTCGGCACCAGCCTATGGTTTGGAAGAAGACTATCCAATAACCATGATGGGTGTACTGTCTTAATCCTAGGAGCACACGCAATGCGAGAGAAGGTGAAGATAAAAGACAACCGAATAAACCTTATTCCTATTTCTCCTGAACCAGAATCCATCCCCGAACTGGAACAAGTTCCTTTCGAGTTCGTATATAACCATATGATGGAGTATCCAATAAACTGTCGATATTCATAGTGATACAGAGTGTCCTGGAGAAATACAAAGGTGAAGTAGGATTGGCGAAGAAATACTTGGTTTGGTCGTGAATAGCAGTCGCAATTTACTTTGCCCTCTTATTAATCCCTTGATATGTCTTTACTTAATACCTTCTGTACACCATCGTTATGCTAATTAGTTTTCTTCATTCCCCACCGTTTGGCACCATCCTATGGTTTGGAAGAAAACTATCCAATTAGCGTAATGGGTGTACCGTCCTAATCCAAGGAACACTCGCAACGTGAGAGAAGGTAAAAAGAAAAGACAACTGAATAGTCCTATTCTTTTTCTCCAGAACCAGAAACCATCCTCGAATAAATTCCTTTGAGTTCGTATATAACCATACGATGGTTTTATCCAATTGAAGTGGACGTTCATAGTAATACGGGGTGTTCTGGAGAAAAGGGTAAAAGTAGGAGTGGCAAAGAGGTTTGCAACTCTGACAATCCAAAAGCCAGTGTTTAAGAAGGTTCGGTTAATTTGGTCACTGAGTCATAGTCAAGGGTCGGGTCATGGTCGCTGCCAAAAAGAGAGAGAAAAAAAACACCCAGCGTGCACTCTAACCTAGATCAGAATGGTTATCACTTTATCTAATCAGGAAACCTCCCACTGTAACGTCAAATTCTTCTCCAAACCTGAAAGAAGAATTAGTCGGGATCACCCGAGGAGTAAACCAACTCATCAGTGGGAATCGGGATCCAACTATCATCGCATGATAACATGACGGAATCCGCTCACGTTATCACACTCCAGAAGGTATGCGCATATTTGGCAAGTTTCAGTTTCTTTAGAAACTCCCGATGTGATTTTTGCCCCATGTTCTTATGACCTTGACTAAGGCCAACAAATCATAAGTCACATGTCAAGTTCTACCCGTCAATGTCCAGGTTAATTTGAACCCATCCGTACAAGCCCTTGATTAGGGCCAACAAGGCTATACGACTGTCCTAAACCAACGCATCTATCTATGCAGCAGAAGGTAACAAGCAGCTACCATACACTATGCCTTGACTAAGGCCAATAAACATAGCATGAATACTACGTGCTACCCGTCTGAAATGACGGAGGGCTACAAATGGTTTTTGGCAAAAAACCTTTAACGTAATGAACTTGATATCGTTGAAGGAACCGGATAGCTTTTATTAAAATATAGTGACGAAAACCTTTGCTAAAGAGGTCACTCCCGGTGAAGGGATCTCGGCTCTTTCCCGGTAGAATGAGGTGCAGGATATTCCAACTGAATACCACGATGCAAAGCAAAAGGCAATTGGCTATAGTGAAGTTATTACCCTGACGCAAACTTCTGTCCAAGGGGTCACTCCCGGTGAAGGGATCTCGGCCCTTGCCTCGTCGACTGAAGTGCAGGATATTCCAACTGAATACCACTATGCAAAACAAAAGAGAACGTCCTTGCAATAACAGCTTTTTGAAAAGTGTTCCAACAACGTCAGAATAGGTTTGTTTAGCTTGCATTGATCTGAATCAATGCAGTCCCATCAATTGATCACACCAATAAAGAACGAAAATAATGATGTACGTATATGCCATCCGCATTCGCCACTGGGTCTCGTCATCACCCGTTAGGTTACTTAACTAACGACCGAGCGGGGACTGAACTAGCGCGGATGCAAAACATATACAACATCTACTAGCATATATATCAATATATAATATTCGCTCAAGGCGTGATAAAATGCAACATCACAGAAATGTAATAAGCATCACAGAACAATACAGATATCTGGGATCCCCGGGTTTCATAGAGCCGCTACTGAAACCCGACATTCCCCTGGTCGTGTGGATAGCCTGTGCAATGAAATCCTAGACCCCTATGGGCGCGGCAAGTTACCCGTCAAAACCTGAAGCGAGGAAGCCCCCTTCAGCAATGTGAATGGACCACCCAGCACTTCACGGAATCCGATAACTTGGGCATCCCTCCTTGGGTCAACCTGTACCCCCTACGAGTGCGGCGAATAGCCCGCCAATTCTAGAGTGAAGACCCCTCCGTCTCAAAACCATGAGATGCGGGCTCGTTGCCCTCTAGATCCCGGCTATCCGTTCACCCCACCTTGGGGTAATCCCAGTACAGAAAGTAAAAATATACATACAACAGGTACATCGACCTCAGTCCGGTCGTGCCCCAAAAAAATAATATACAAACAGGCAGTAACGGCAGTCCACATGTCGGAAGCTCACCCCGCAATATCAAATGTACATAATAAACCAAACTGTACTACCATTGCATCCAGGCTATCCACCACGACAAATCCGCAACATCACAGAACAACACAGAACATCAACGTGAATGTCACGTTCGCAAATCCGTCTAAAAGGGCTATAGCAGTTAGACAGGATTTACCGATCAAATGACATTCACGGTCGCAGATATAATGTAAATACTGTGAACTAACATGTTTAAAATTTTCGATCGACTAAATTTACCGAAGTGGGCCCCAAGCACAACTGTAGCACTCAAAGAAAATCTGGGCCCAAACAGTATATACCAAAAACCCTATTTCCAAGTCAGAAGCCTACTGTAAACATTTGGTGATGTGAAGAGTTAAAGTGGCGGCGGAACCGCGGCCAATGCGTGGGTTTGGACGCGGTTCCGCGGTGGAAAAGTGACGTTACGCGACCAAATTTTCACAGAATGCTTAAAAAACCCTGATCGTAATTTTACAATGTACCAAATAATTTTTAGAGCACTGGAAAAATTCGACAGAAACTGTACTTTAGAAATCGGGTTTTCAGAAAATCCGTTCGATCGAACTTGTAAACACGTTAGAGCAAGCTAGACTAGGTTAATGGCGTGGCTCCGATACTAGTGTAAGTGCACGGCGGCGCCCCGACCGTCAATCCGACGCCGGAATGCGGAAACGAAACTTTTACGAAACTTGTAAACCGGCACCACCGCGCACTTAAAACCCGGATCGGGCCATTAACCTACTCCTAGCTAACTAGAGAATGGGAAGGAAGCTATACCGAGCGATCTGTATCCTTCGGTCTTCGACCTCCACTCCGATCTCCTCGCGGAATCTTCGGTCTTCATCTCCTCGTCGAAACGGGCACCACATCGCCGGCTTCTTTTACGGGCTCGCACCTCTGGACCGAGGCAACTCGGGCACGAAGTTGGCGAGTCGACGTGTCCAAGAATACTGTAGGCTAATGTAGAGTGGATTGTCTCAATGCGGGTATGAAGTTGCCATGATGGATTGAGGAGGAGAATGAAAAGGAGCAATGAAAAATGGAGCTAGTCTTTTGCATGAATGGGAAAAATGAGATACCAAAATTTTCCCACACCAAATGAATCTCCCTCATTTCCTCAAGTAGCCGGCCCCTTAATAATATGGAGGAGGGAAAAAGTAAAAGGGATGAGCACAAGAGAATGTCAAGGTGACCATAAGAAAAAAGATGATAATGAGGAAATAATCTCACTTCAAAATCCTTTCACATCCTAATCAAATCCCATCACCAAAAAGCTATGAAATGATGCATGAAAAGAAAAGATGCTATCATAATCTTTCCATATACAAGAAACCCTTTCCACAATTGCTAATTTGCACATTTGCAAATTAGCCCCTCCATCAGAAAAATCCGGCCAGGAAGGAACAAAGGAAAACTGGCCGAAACGGAATACAAACTGGCAACTTCAAAAACCGATCCCGTAATAAATTACAGGAAAACCCCGCGACGGTATATACATACCCGCATTTGTATTCCCACTGAATACAAATGCAACAACAACAACAACAACTGAGCCTTTTATCCCAAGCATATGGGGTAGGCTACATGAACCAACATGAGAATCACGCCGGGTCCAGCACATGAATCCTCTGTCTCCACTCACTTCTATCGAACAATATACTTTCATTGAGTCCTTTGGCAATCATATCGTTTCGTATCACCTCCATCCATGTTTTCTTCGGTCTCCCTTTTGCCCTTTTGCCATTGCCCATATCGAGAGTATCTATTCGTCGAACCGGTGCTTCCATAGGTCTGCGTCGAACATGACCAAACCATCTTAGCCGGTTTTCCCGCATCTTCTCCTCCACAGGTGCTACACGAACTTTTGCACGAATATCCTCATTTCGCACCTTATCTTTTCTAGTGTTACCGCACATCCAACGAAGCATGCGTATCTCCGCTACGTGCATCTTCTATGTATGATGCTTCTTAGGAGCCCAGCATTCTGTACCATATAATAAGGCAGGATGAATAGCGCTCCGATAAAACTTCCCTTTCAATTTTAACGGAAAGTTACGATCACACAAAATCCCTGTTGCACTCCTCCATTTCAACCAACCAGCTTGGATCCTTTGATTAACATCACTATCGATCTCCCCATTCTTTTGGATGATGGAACCTAGATATCTAAACTGGTCGCTCAGTGATATCTCTTGCCCTTCCAATGTTATACCAATATGTTTTGACTTCTCTGGCTACTAAATTTGCAGTGCACATATGCTGTCTTGGACCTGCTCAATCTGAATCCCCGAGATTCCAATGTTTGCCTCCATAATTCCAATTTGGCATTAACCCCTGCTTTCGTCTCATTTACTAGAACAATATCATCAGCGAATAGCATACACCAAGGGACATCATCTTGGATAGTTCTAGTAAGCCCATCCATCACGATGGTAAACAGGAATGGACTTAATGCACATCCTTGATGTAAACCAATAGTAATCGGAAAATCACTTGTTAAGCCGCCGCAAGTTCTGACATTTGCCACTACTCCGTCGTACATATCCTTGATTATGTCAATATACTTGACGGGGACCCCCTTCTTCATCATTGTCCCCCATAATACCTCTCTAGGTACCTTATCGTACGCTTTTTTCTAAATCAATAAATATCATATGCAAATCTCTTCTCCTCTCTCGAAAGCGCTCGACAAGTTGACGAAGCAAATGAATCGCCTCTGTCGTCGATCGTCCAGGCATGAACCCAAATTGGTTCTCTGTTATCTTAATATCCTTCCTTAGCCTGTGTTCAATCACTCTCTCCCAAAGTTTCATGGTGTGACACATCAGTTTTATTCCACGGTAGTTTGAGCAACTTTGAATGTCACCCTTATTCTTGTAGATAGGTACAAGGATACTTTTTCTCCATTCATTTGGCATCTTTTTTGTCTGCCAAATCTTATTAAACAGATCTGTCAGCCATTTAACGCCTATTTCTCCTAAGTATCTCCAAATCTCGATAGGAATCCCGTTAGGACCAACCGCTTTTCTTAAACCCATTCTGTTCAAAGCTTCTTTAACCTCAGGAAGTCTTATTTTACGCATGAAATCACGATTTATATCTTGAGATTGAATGACAAGTCCATCCAAATTCTTAGTAAAGCTCTCATTGAACAATTTGTCAAAATAATCTCTCCATCTTTCCTTAATATCCTCATCTCGAACTAAAACCTTCTGATTTTCATTTTTGACACACTTGACCGCACATAAGTCTCTAGTCTTCCTTTCCCGCATTCGAGCAATCCGGTATATATCATTTGCAGCCTCTTTAGTGTCTAATTTCTCGTACACCTCCTTGTAGACCTTAGATTTAGCTTCCCGAACAGCTTTCTTAACTTCCTTTTTAGCCATTTTGTACTTCTCAAATCTCTCCACATCTCTACTTTTCTTCAAATCTTTATAAGAATCCCTTTTAATTTTAATAGCAGCCTTTACATCTTCATTCCACCATGATATGTCCTTAGATGGTGGAGCACCACCTCTCGACTCACCAAGTAGATCTCTAGCTACCTTCTTGATACAACTAGCCATTTTGTTCCATGTTTTGTCTGGATCATCTTCCGACTGCCAATCCGCTTCTTATACTACACAATCTATAAAAGCCTTTTGGTTACCTTCTTTCAATCGCCACCATTTAATTTTAGGCTCTACCTTACGTCTAATCTTCCTAGGTCACTCTTCTAAATCGAAAATCTAGAACTAAAAGTCTATGTTGAGTGGTTACACTCTCACCTGGCACTATCTTACAGTCGATACAACAACCTCTATCTATTCTTCTCGTCAGAAAAAAGTCTATTTGACTAGCACTTGATCCGCTCCTAAAAGTGATAAGGTGGGACTCTCTTTTCCTAAACCAGGTGTTTGCTAAGATCAAGTCATAAGATAAAGCAAAATCTAGAATCGAGTCACCTACTTCATTCCTTTGTCCGAAACCAAAACCTCCATGGATAGTATCAAACCCACTACGACTAGTACCAACATGTCCATTAAGATCACCACCAATAAATTACTTCTCTCCACTAGGTATACTTTGCACCACCTCGTCTAAATCCTCCCAGAATAGACGCTTACTAGCGTCATCAAGATCTATCTGTGGTGCATAAGCACTAATAACATTAAGGATCTCTCCACCTAGAATAAGCTTAACCAATAAAATTCTATCACCTTTTCTCCTAATCTCAACTACATCCTCAAGCAACCGTCTATCTATGATTATGCCTACCCCATTACGATTTTTATCGCTACCCGTATACCAAAGCTTATAACCCCAAGGCTCTATGACTCTACTCTTTTCACCTACCCACTTAGTTTCTTGCAAACACATAATACCAACTCTCCTCCTAATCATCACCTCCACTAATTCTATTAGTCTACCCGTAAGGGAACCTATGTTCCAGGAAGCTAGACAAATTCTATGAAACCCGTGCTTATATGTCACTACACCCGGGGTCCGATGTAGCGCGCCGTCTCTGGACGACGACCCTTGCTTATTTGTCACTACACCCGAGGTCCGATGTAGCGCGTCGTCTGTAGACGACGACCCTTGCTTATTTGTCACTACACTCGTGATCCGATGTAGCGCGCCGTCTCTGGACGACGACCCTTGCATATTTGTCACTACACCCGGGGTCCGATGTAGCGCGCCGCATCTGGACGACGGCCTAGAAGCCCTTGCATATTTAACACTACACCCGGGATCCGATATAGCGCATCGCTGAGTAGGGGACGCCCCAACGATATTCTTATTATGGTTCATGTCATAGAATGTGACAAAGTTTTACGTTGGCTGTCACAAGCCTACCACAACCCTCACCCTTTCTCATCCGGACTTGAACCAACTAAACTACACAACGACAGAGAAAGAGTTTTTAGCAGTTGTATTTGCACTTGAAAAATTTCGTATGGAGATATTGCATGAGACAAAATCTACACTGTACAATACTAGGATCCGTCTTAAACTAAATCCCGCTAGTATTATCCGTCCGATCATGATCCATGCAATACCGCATGTATCTGATCGAACCCTGTCATATCTCCATACAGCCTCTACAGTGTTTCGCCCGAAACTTGAGAAAACGGTCTGTGGGGGACTCTAAAGACTCGTCAATAGTTTGGCTGTGGATTTAACCACTAGCACGTCAGAGGTATTAGCCATACGTGACGGGCTACCAGGTATTGACCAAAAGGGACGTCGATGAGCGAACTCATCCTGACACCCTACTGAGCCTGTCAGTGACAATATCCGTACAGTCCGGTCCGTTCATCTATGAGCATCGTACGGCGGGCCTAGGGGGTTGGTAAAAGTCAGACCCCCAAAAGCGGTACAAGTCGTGTCGGAGTATAGTCCAGAACACCCTGAGATACTACTGGAATACCTACCAGTAAATCTCCTGCCTTGGCTCTCCTAGACACAGCGCGACCTCACCCACAATACCGGGAGAGACGAACCCCTGCAGATCTGCTCACTGCCTCCATCTGGCTCGGGACTGTACCCAACTAAAACCTGTTTGCACATCTCCTTTGAGCGTGGTAGGGTAGTAATCAAAGTACAGTGGGAACTCACACGAGATATATGACGATCTCAGGTCGATGAACTAACCTGTACACATGTCACCAGGGAACTGCTATCTGACGTGTTAGCCTGGGCTGAGATGGGGATAAGGAGTCAGGATTGAAGCCCCCAACGTTCTGCCTACTAGCATGTTCCCGGCGAGTCCTGTCCGGTGTACTCATAACCCAATGAGCACCTGTATACATCTTAGGTGAACCAACTGACACCAGTGGCTTGTGAGACCGGCCATCGCCCCTCGTCGGGGTCTCGACTGTATACACTAGTCTACTCTGGAGTATCGATACCCTGTCTCGAAACTCCCACGACTAGGGACCTTTTAAGGATGTGCTTATAGACCCCAGCTCCCACGTATATGATCGCCCTCATACTGTTGGTCGTCAAGCAAGAATCCTAAGGGCTCTATCAACGTGTAATAGTGACCTGTAAGGTCACCTGAAGCAGTACACGATGATAAAGGTAAACCAGATAGCATACTATCATCTTGAGTAAGACTGTCCTACTGGCATAGGTCCTCCCTCAATCATTGCAATCACGTGCCTGTGATCCAATAATTGACTCTGAGGGCACTATATCCAACAAGTGGTTGTTCCCCTCCTTGTCAAGGTTCGACTTTGGAGAGTGTGGTCCATGAATAGTATGCAAGAGTCCATCTTGGACTGACTTGCAGGACCCCAATGCTTTAGGAAACCGGTTCTTATCCCCATTGCCTAAGGCTGTTCCCTACGAGTCGAGACTAATCGAGAAGTTCTCACAAAGATACTAATTTCTTCACGAGTCGAGACGAATCGAGCAGTTCTCGCAAGAATGTCCTAACGTCACAGTTAACCTCTACTCTTTACGACAGAGGTCCGTTAGGGTCTGTGGTACTAAGGTTTTGCCCGTCGTACCGTCGCGTTGGCTGATGTATTCCTCGATAGGCAATCTTGCTGTTCGAGTAGCCTTGCGGCTGTCGTGTCTCTGATCCCTTCGGGGGTTGGACAAGACGTCTTCAAGCAATCTTCCTAGGCAGTTTGACCGTCGGAAGAGCAAGCGTTAGGAATTTTGCCATTCTACTTTTTACTTGAGGTTAGGCTCATTTTGGAGAGCCCTGATGAGTCATAACCACTCTGCGCTGGTGTGGGATGATCTCCGATAGTCTCTCTGGTTTTATTTGAGTTGCCGTCAAGACCCTGAAGCTAGGAATTTGGCATTTGCTTCATTTGCTGTCATTGCATCTGTTGTATCGAGACGAATGTCGCGGTTGTCTCTAGGTTGTTGGTGAACCGTCGAGGTTTGGAACTAGGGATTTTGCCATGGCTCCATTGTTTGATTGTCGCGTCTGAATCCTGCTGGAGGAAGGACGCTGTGGTGACATCTCGTCTACTGTATCGAGACGAACGTCGAGGTGGTGACCATTCCGCGCTGGTGTGGGATGATCTCCGGTAGTCTTTCAGGTTTTATATGAGTTACCGTCAAGACCTTGAAGCTAGGAATTTGGCCTTCGCTTCGTTTGCTTTGGCGTGTCCAAATCCTATTGGAGGAAGGACGCTGTAGTTACATCTCGTCTGCTGTATCGAGGCGAATGTCGAGGTGGTGACCACTCCGCGCTGGTGTGGGATGATCTCCGATAGTCTTTCAGGTTTTATATGAGTTACCGTCAAGACCCTGAAGCTAGGAATTTGGCATTCGCTTCGTTTGCTGGCATTGCGTCTGCTGTGTCGAGACGAATGTCACGGTTGTCTCTAGATTGTTGGTAAACCGTCGAGGCTTGGAACTAGGGATTTTGCCGTGGCTCCGTTTGGTGATGTTGCATCTGCTGTAATGAGACAAATGTCGAGGTGATCTCTAGGTTGTCTGTGAACCATCGAGATTTGGAGCTAGGGACTAAGTCGTGGCTTCGTTTGGTGATGTTGCGTCTGAGTCCTGCTGGAATGAGGAGAAATGTTGTTGTTGACATTGCGTCTGGTGTAATGAGACGAATGCTGAGGTAGAGTTGGGATTTTTCTATCACTTTGCTTTGTTTCGGTCATGAGGCCTTTCATTGACGTCGCATCTGCATCCTGCTGGACTGCGAAGGAATGTCGTTGTGGACATTGCGTCTGGTGTAATGAGACGAATGCTGAGGTGGAGTTGGGATTTTGCCATCACTCCGCTTTGTTTCGACCATGAGGTCTTTCATTGACGTTACATCTGCATCATGCTGGACTGCGAAGGAACGCCATTGTTGACATTGCGTCTGGTGTAATGAGCCAAATGCTAAGGTGGTCTCTAGGTTGTCTGTGAACCGTCGAGATTTGGAACTAAGGACTATGCCGTGGCTCCGTTTCGTTATGTCGCTTCCGTGCCTTGCTGGCATAAGGAGGAACGCTGTTGTTGTTCTTCTCGGATGCAGATGTGACCGTTGAGATTTGGCTCGCTTTCTGATGGAGCTTGGTGGGATGATATGGTTCCATCTTTGTTTGCGCCCCTGGATTGTATATAGGAATTGATGTGATATCACCTGTAGGGCATAAATTTCACTTTTTTTCTTTCCACGATGCTCTTATCATTTCAGCTTTTATATCGAGAAGGTCGTGATTACCCAATCATTTCGGCTATTTTTCGCGGCGCCCAATCATTTCGGCTATTTATTTTATTTTTACTCGCTGCTTTTTATTGCGAGTTGCCCAATCATTTCGGCTATTTTGCATGCATACATTTTTACTTGCTGATTTTGTTTGCAAGTTGCCCCATCATTTCGGCTATTTCGTATGCATGTGTGGCTTGCTAGCTTTTTGCTGCAAGCTTGGAATTAGACACCGATTTCGTCATCAGCACTGCTACAACTGGAATATAGCCAGGAGCGAATCATCATTTGCCTCTGTCGATGACGAACAAAGGTGGCTTAGTAAACAGGGTTAAGATACTGTCGACTAAAGCTTTTAACTTCATGAGCCGTAAGGGTCTCATAAAGGTATTTCTCCCTACGAGTCGTGGGGATCACGTAGGTGCGTTTTCTCCTTAGGGATCCTGAGGATGCCTAAGTGTATGGTCTCTTATAAGTCGTAAGGATCTTACAGGAGTGCTTTCTCCTTATAAGTCGAGGGGACTTACAAGGGTTGTTCACCGTGTAGACATATCCCTAGTCACGGATGGGACTTTGTTAGGGAAATGTTTATTCGCGCCCGTGGATTGTATACAAGGGTCGGCAATGAGCCGCTTGTAGGGCGAAATTGGAGGTTGTGGTGGCCGCTTAAGAACAGGTTCAGATCCCTGTAGCTTAAGGCTTTTGAATCCTATAAGCCGTGAGGGTCTCATAGGAGGGTTCTCCTTACAAGTCGTGAGGATCTCGCAAGTGTAATTTCTCCTTAGGAATTATGGGGATCCCTAAGTGTATTGCTCCCTTGTGAGTCGTAAGGATATCACGCAGGTGGTTTCTCCTCACAAGGTCGAGAGGACCTTGCAAGTGACTTTTAACGAGATTGTGCCCTTTCGGGTTTTCATAAAACTCGCCGGTAGCCCTGCTGTTTTTACTCACGGAGCCCTTTCCGGTTTTCACCCGTGCCCCTTTTGCTTATGGACATACCGTTTTTTTTTACTATGTCAGCCTGGGGACGGCGCAGGTTGGTAGTAGTTTAACGACGTTTCGGTCAACAACCAGTTTTAGGACATAGTGGTCCATCGTTAGTTTAAGAACGTTTCGGTCCACAGTTGCCGTATTTGAGGCGAATTTCTAGTTTATGGACTTTTCGGTCCAAGGAGCTTTATCTATGAATGAGCACGATGCCCCCGGCATGTCCACCTTTTTAGGAGCGTGAGGTTGTGACGGGTTCACCTTCCAGTTTTCGGATAATGCGAACTTGCCTTATTGGTATTGGTCTTCAATCCAGTCTTTGAAGACGAAGCAATCTTCGATTGGATGGCTTACTGCTTGGGAGTAAGGGCAGTAATTAGGATTGTTGACATCACCTGGTTGCAACGGACGTTTTGGATCCGGCAAATTTATGAGCCTGTTGCGCATTGCCAGCTCGAACAGTCTCTGTTTCCCCCAATCAGAGCAAAGCTCTATTTTGAAATTCAAAATTCAAAAGAATTGAAGCAACGCTTCAGATCCAGCGCTCTGCGCTGCGCGCCACGTGTCAAACACAGATGGGCTAGCGCCAAGTGCGCTGCACCCTAGGCAGCGCATCCCCAATCAGAGCAAAGCTCTGTTTTAAAATTCAAAATTCAAAAAAATTGAAGCAACGCTTCAGATCCAGCGCTCTGCGCTGCGCGCCACGTGTCAAACACAGGTGCGCTAGCGCAGGCTGCGCCGCGCTCTGTGCACCACGTGTCAAACGTAGATGCGCTAGCGCAAAGTGCGCTGCGCTCTGAGCAGCGCACCACGTGCAAAGCACGGGTGCGCCAGCGTTGGAATTAAGAATTCCCCACCGTTAGATCAAAAGATCTAAGAATAAATTATTAATTAATCAGAAGTAAAATTTTGTTATGGAAAGATCTTTCAATCTTGTTAAAAACAAGAAGATTATCTTCTGCAAAACAGAAGCCTTAGGATCAAAGATCCAACGGTGGGAAACATCCCCAAATCAATCAGAGAAAGATCTCTTCAACTGATTTAACAAATCAATTTGTCCTATATAAAGGCCCCAAGACTTCAAGTCTGATATAGAGAAACCCCCCTACAAACTTTGAGAATACTCAAAAAAAAAGCAAGCTTTTAGCAAAAGAAGATCATTTCTTCAAGGTAAAGAACATGATTCTTGAACACAGAGATGAAATCATCTCATGAAAAGAAGAATTATCTTCTTAAAAGATCATAGATCTACAAAAGACCAAGGTCTTTGATAAAAAAAAGAGATCAAAAGATCTCATCAAAAAACAAAAGAAGTATTTACTTCGTTTACAGATCATTGATCTACAAAGGCAAAGCCCTTTCCAAGATAAGAATTGTTGTTCTTGAATCTTGAAGCGAAGCCTCCTTTAAAAAGAACATAAACTTGTTCTCTGATCATAAATATTGATCAAATGCACTTTGTGCTATTGAAAAGTGCCTTGCACTCATGAACTGCGCTTTTGCACTCCTTGGATCGGCGCTCAGCGCCAAAACATGCCACGTGTCAACCACGTATACAACTTGCGCTTTACACTTCTGAAACAGCGCACTGCGCTCATGGGCTAGCACTCAGCGCCAAGCGTGCCACGTGTCACTCACTGGTGCACCAACAAACTAGCGTAAAGCGCTCATAAACTGGAAGCGCAATGTGCTTATAAACTGGCGCTTAGCGCTAAGCGCGACACGTGTCCTTTCGCGTGCGCTACTTGGCAAAAGTGCAATGGGCTCTTTAATTGGCGCAAAGCACCTGGCGCGCCACGTGGTGCAGTGTCAGAACACACATTGTTCTGATGAATGCTATGCATTCAATACAAGATAAAAATTGTCAGGATCTGATGCTCTGCATTATTAAAAGGGCCAAGCCCAAGTAAAGGCTCAATAGCCCAGAACAAAATGTTAAACATTTTAATCTTATTGGACTTAGCCCAATTCTTGCCATAATTCCTCAACTTATATTTAATTGAGCCCATCTGCTCACGAATATTCAACAGATCTCAGTCCCAAACTGGGCTACAGATCTTTCAACCAACTCACACCGGTTCGAGGGTATATCTCTTTACTCCTCTGATATCTGTCGTTGTAATCCTTCAACGTCTTCAGAGAGGTGACGGGTCCCGATAACCATACATTTCTCCGGACTGTGGGGTCCTTAAACTTATGGACTATGATGTCCTTAGACTACGATGTCTCTAAACTGGACTATGGGGTCCTTAAATTCATGGACTACGATGTCTTTAAACCTTATAGACTACGATGTCTCTAAACCGGACTGTGGGGTCCTTAAACTCATGGACTACAATGTCCTTAAACCTTATAGACTACGATGTCTCTAAACCGGACTGTGGGGTCCTTAAACCCATGGACTGCGATGTCCTTAAACCTTATAGACTACAATGTCTCTAAACCGGACTGTGGGGTCCTTAAACTCATGGACGATGTCCTTAAACCTTATAGACTACGATGTCTCTAAACCGGACTGTGGGGTCCTTAAACTCATGGACTACGATGTCCTTAAACCTTATAGACTACGATGTCTCTAAACCGGACTGTGGGGTCCCTAAACTCATGGACTACGATGTCCATAAACCTTATAGACTACGATGTCTCTAAACCGGACTGTGGGGTCCTTAAACTCATGGACTATGATGTCCTTAAACCTTATAGACTACAATGTCTCTAAAACGGATTGTGGGGTCCTTAAAATCACGGACTACGATGTCCTTAACCTGGACCGAGATGTCCTTAAACTAATAATGGACCACCATGTCCTTAAACTGGTAATCGACCGCAATGTCCCTAAACTAAACAATAGAGTTCAAAATGCTCTTTTGTTGGATCTAAATGATCCGTTTAAGTTGATCTTAGTCTCAAATGAGACTAACGTATCCTTAAACCAAAACCAAAACCCAAATCTAAGAAGATACGGATTTGGACTAATCCACGCCCTACGGGCGACAACACAAATTAGTCTCCGTATACAATCCACGGGCAACCACAAACAAAACAAACACCCACGACACGAAGTGACCATCTGGAGAAGGAGAAAGTTATTACCGTGATGCGGTAGCGTAATTAACTGCAGGGGCTTGCGCCTGCAGGGAAGAACATCTCCACAATCAAAAAACCCCTCAAACGAGAGGGAATCTGATGAAGTCTGCTACATCGGCCGCATCCGTTTAAACCATCGATACATGGTGCCATAAATCAACTTGGCATCTTCGGAGAGGTGGACAGATAGCACCAATTAGCATCTATCCCGAAATTCAGGCAAGACGTCCGTCGCGTCTTCGTCCGTGCCTTTCGGCGGGGAACAGTTTCTGGCACGCCCGGTGGGACCTTTTCCTCTTTCCACTCCACACTTCATGTGTCGTGTTCGCGAACGAATCGCGGTTTGATATGGTTGCCCTTGGGTTCGAGGTACTAAGATTCGGTTTCTTGCTTAGCGCAGAAAGCGAAACATCAATGGCATCCACTTGCGTGAAGTGTTCCAACTGCAATTGCAACTCGCGCTCCGCCTCATCTGGAGGCATAGCCTACGGGCCCCAAGCGGCCTCCTTGTTCACGATGCCAGTGGACCAGGTGACTCAGGCCACCACCGGATTGTTCTTTGGGACTATGCTCCCACCGATGAGCTTCAGCACCCCTGTACCAACACCAGAAGCTCCCAAGAAGTCGGTCTTTGATCGGCTTGCTACTACCGCGGCCCCTCTCAACGGGTCGTCCATCTCCAGCGCCTCAGTCTTCACCAGATTGGGCCAAAATTCACGTGGACCCATGATGAATCCTGCAATTCAAGAAAAGGCTATTTCTAAAAGGATAGCCATCTCTGCACCTGAAGTCTTCAAGGCGGCTTCTCCTGCCAAAGGGTCAGTCTTCACAAGACTGACTGTTCCGGCTCCCACTCCGGCTCCCGCTCAAAAGTCTGTCTTTGACAGATTGGATACCGCTACTCAACAGACATCGGTCTTTAAGAGGCTGGTACCGGCAGCGCCTCACCTGAACAGGGGGCAAGATGAAGTCACCCCTCAAGCTGAAACAATCCCAACAGCTCGACACGCTCGACGTAGCCACTGGCACCGAGCAAGGAAGGCTGGGGGCAACTCCCCCTCTGGGCTAACTCTACTAGCCCCAACGGTGGAAGTCAATGATGTTGTTCCAACCGGGAACAGCTTTGAATTGCTGAACAAGGTGCGCAGGAACTCTCCTACCGCCGTACTGAAAAGATCCCCTCCACCCGTGGAGAATGTACTGAAGGCGAAGCCGGAGCAGCCCCCTCATCAGCTATCCTCCAAAATCTACAAAGTCTGGCGAAGGGTCCAGGAGTCAGTGATCGATCAGGACTATCCTCGCCGACAGAAGAAGCTGAGGGTTCAGCAGGAGGAGAACCGTCCTGGCAAGCCACAAAGGACGACAACCACCTGGGTGCCTGCCGCAACGGCCCCCTCAACGTCAACCACTCAAAAGAGAAGGAGGCCAGAGAAAGCCCATATGAACGTGGCAGACCACAAAAATGCTGAGCCCAAACGCCCCAGGTCTAGGGGCATAACGGTGCATACTGTTTACATGACTTCCAAAAAAGCGGAAAGCCGCACTTCGACGGGCCACCGACCGCTCACCCAATCAATAACAAGGGCTCAGGAACAACAACAGCAGAAGCTTTAGGAGATGCTGACCGCAATGGCCGCACTCACCGGGCCAAAAGAAAGCCCGGAGGCATCATCAGAGCAGCGTCACGAACAAGAAACCGATGCTGACTTCCTACGCAGAGTCCTCAAAAAGAAGGACAAAGAAGCGGCAGAACAAGCTACCAACATAAAACGAATGGTGCTTCACTTCCAGGATATGGTAGGGATGATGTTACAGCCGGATCCTCTAGCTGAAGACCCTCCGATCATTATTGAAGACGGTAGAGGGGAGACATCTAACCCTCCTCCGGCTCTTTCATTAGCCAAGGAGGAAACCGTTTCTAAGGCCGCTCTGGATGACTATATAGCTCAGCAAATACGAGCTCACCAGGCGAATGAAGCGGCCGGCCAAGTCGTTAAAACTGGGCGACCGTATCCAGGCTGGTACAACCAAATAAAATACCTGCCGGGATACACGATCCCCAAATTCCATGTGTACAAGGGGACAGGCAATCCTCACCAGCACGTCGCCCAGTTCAGAGCTCTTTGCGGCAACACCGGGGGTGATGATAAGCTTTTGCTCCAACAATTCGACGGCAGCTTGTCGGAGACAGCGTTCGAATGGTACTCCGAACTCCCGAACGATTATGTCAAGACATTTGCAGAGATGGAGCTGTTATTTACGCAAAGATTCGCGAGTGCTAGTGAACGCACCCCGATAACGGCATTGATCAATGCTAGGGTGAAGCCAAGTGAAATACGGGTTCAATATACAATACGATGGCGGAATGTGTGGTCGAAATGCGAACAACGCATCGAAGAAGCACCGGCGGTGGGCATGTTCGTGGGCACTCTGGACCCTCATGCAACTATTTCCCAATTCATGATATTCTTCAAGCCGACTACGTTCCAAGCCTTGATCGACAAACTGGCCCAAATGGACCAGATGGGTTATAGACCGTCTCCTCCGAAGCCGGAGCCGCGGAACGAGAAGGGAAAGGGGAAAGCGACCGTCATCGCTGATGCTCAACAGCAGCCCAGTGGTCTAAGACCAGTTGATTACCAAAATAATAGAACTCGATCTCTCGAAGATAAAATGAGACGCCCTTACTCATTCCCTCGAGACAAGACGAAGAGCTTATTCGAGTTAGCACTGCGCAACAGGCTCATCACTCTGCCGGAGCCAAGACACCCAGCACAACCAGGCGACATTTGCAATCCTAACTATTGCCCTTATCACCGAATGTTGGTCCATCCGATCGAAGATTGTTACATCTTCAAAAGCTGGATAGAAGATCAGTACCAGCATGGCAAGTTCATATTATCCGAGAATTGGAAGGTGAACCCGCCTCAGCTACACACTCCCAAGAAGACGGATACACCGGGGGCATCATGCTCCTTCATAGAAGAAGCTCCATGGGAGGTCGCTCTTTCAGCCAAGACGAAAAGAATGTTGAAGGATCTCCAAACATGCCCGGCGATCAGGTAGAAAAATCCACTCGAACCCGAGATCATCGAAGGAATGTTAAAACCGCGCCCAACTCCAAAAATTGGTGGTGATAGCCAAAGCACTCACACCCAGCCGTCGAAATCTTCGAAGAAGAAGAAGAAATCTAAAAAGCCCGTGAAGCCTGGTGACAAGCACACGGACCTATAAAAGCAGATTGATGCGCTGGAGGAGTATAACCAGAAAGCGCGAACTCCAGTCACACTTCAACAGTTTCCCAGCCACGTCCTTAAGGACGGAGATAACGATAATGGAGAAGACTAGTCAGATGAATCTGAAGATTATGTGGCAGTTGCCATGTAATCTCTCACTCGTCGATAGACGAAGAAGAACCTCCTCGCTCCGAAAAACTGGGGGCAGATCCTGAGCCGGAACTCTTAAGGCCATCAGACGAAATGATTGATAAATTCCTAAATGAAGATCTTTCGAAAAGCAAAGCTGATCAGGAGCGTGAGATGGCCATATTTGAAAGAGCCAAACGTAGGAGGTTCCTCGGGCAAATTCCTAGGATTCATCGTCCGACACCGGGGCATCGAGATAGATCCGTCAAAGATCAAGGCGATTATGGAAATGCCTCCACCAAGGACTCTCAAGCAATTGCGGTCTCTCCAAGGGAAGCTCGCGTATATTCGGTGATTTATAGCCAATCTCTCAGGTAAGTGACGTCCTTACAGTCACCTGATGAAGAAGGGAACCCCTTTCATCTGGGATTGCGAATGCCAAAATGCACTGGACGAAATCAAGCAATACCTGCAGAATCCGCCAGTACTGGCCGCTCCCGTTAAAGGAAAACCTCTCGTCCTGTACACAACAGCCCTCGAAGGTTCTTTAGGCGCACTATGGGCACAAGAGAACGACCAGGGGAAGGAGAGAGCCCTCTCCTGGGGGCAGAAAGCAATTACTCTTCCATTGAAAAACACTGCCTGGCATTGATCTTCGCGATAACAAAGCTCAGACACTATGCATTGGCGCATGAGGTCCATCTCATATCAAAGGTGGATCCCCTCAAATATTTGATGTCAAAAGCCATATTAACAGGACGACTCGCTAAATGGACCTTGCTCTTGATGGAGTTCTCGATAACTTATTGGCCTCTTAAAGCAGTAAAAGGCCAAGCCATCGCCGACTTCTTCGCTGAGCATCCGATACCTGCTGATTCTCCTTTGAATTGCGAACTGCCAGACGAACATGCGTTTGACACGATAGATGGTGGTGATACCTGGTGGGAACTTTATTTTGATGGAGTATCTTCCATGAAGAAGCGTAAACAAAGCACCCCTATAATCAAAGCAGGGGTAGGCCTCATCTTCGTGACTCCACAAGGAGGGATAATGCGTTTTGCCTTCCCTTAACAGAGCCGAGGACGAACAATGAAGCCGAGTATGAAGCTTTGATAGCAGGTCTCGAGATCACCATCGACATGTGAATTGAAAACCTTCTCATATACGGAGACTCCCAACTGGTCGTTAGTCAAGTAAACGGCGACTATCAGACGTGCAAGCCTGAGTTGGTGAAATACGGCGAGAGAGTACAGCGACTACTCACTCAAATTCCCTCCAACACCGTGGAAAGTATACCGCGCGTGGAAAATAGCAAGGCAGATGCATTAGTCAAGCTCGCTAAAGAACTGGCCGACGAGAACCTCGATGACATAAGGATCGTTGTGCAAAACCGTCGGGTTCTCACACCGGCAGAAATATCTCCGGAGTCGTCCGAAGAAAAAGGAATGACCGAGCAAGCAACCCTACAAATAAAAGATCAGGGAAAGGCTAAGGATTGGAGGGAAGTCTTTATAGACTACTTCAAATCCCGTCGAACGCCTGAAGATGCGTCCTCGAAACATCAGCTTTTGAAACGAGCTCTGTCTTTTGCTTTCGTCAATGACACTCTGTATAAGAGATCATTTGACTCTTTATAGCTAAGATGCCTGGGACCTGAAGAGGCAAAACGAGTCGTCCAAGAAACTCACGACGGACTCTGCGATTCTCACCAAGCCGGGCCGAAGATGAAGCTGAAGATTAAAAGGAGGGGCTACTATTGGCCCACGATGATTCAGGACCGCCTCGAATATGCGAAGCAGTGCCACTCGTGCCAGATTCACGGGAACTTTATCCATCAGTATCCAAATCCACTACATCCAACAGTGGCTAGCTGGCCGTTCGAAATGTGGGGGATTGACATAATCGGCCCTATCGAACCAGCATCGGCCAGAGGACATCGATTCATTTTGGCGACAACTGATTACTTCTACAAATGGGCAGAAGCAGTACTGCTGAGGGAAGTGAAGACGGAGAATATCCTCCATTTCTTCAAGACACACGTCATTTATCGGTTCGGTATTCCGCGACGGATTATCTTCGATAACGGGCCAGCCTACAGAAGGCACAAGATTAGCTGCTCCGTACAACAACATAACATAGACTGGAGATACTCCTCAGTCTATAATCCCCGAGCTAACGGTCTAGCTGAGGCTTTTAACAAGACCTTGACGAAGATTGTGAAAAAGACGGTGTCCCGAAATAAGAAGGACTGGCACGAGAGACTACATGAAGCTCTCTGGGCGTATCAAACTACGTTCAAAATGGCAACGAATACAACGCCGTACGCATTGGTATTTGGTATGGAGGCCGTACTCCCCCTCGAGATAGAGTTACCCTCTTTACGAATAGCGGTTCATTACGAGCTAACGGACGAAGAGAATGCTCACCTTGGGCTTGAAGAGCTCGATGCCCTTGATGAAACCCGGCTCATAGCGCAATAAAATCTAGAGGCTTATAAAGCAAAGATGACGCGTTCATATGAGAGATTGACAAGACCGAGAACATTCCACCAAGGCGAACTCATGCTAGTGGTCAAAAGACCTATGATCCCCAATAGTGCCAAGCGGGGAAAATTCAAGCCGAATTACGAAGGCCCGTATATCATAGACAAAGTCTACCAGGGTGGTGCCTACCTACTCATAGACATCCATGGTGAAAGACCTTTCAGGCCAATAAACGGTCGCTTCCTAAAGAAATACTACGCTTGACGAGTCACGGCCTAGGTCAACGATAGATGACGACGCCTATGTCCGCTCTCTATCTTCCTAAGCCTAAACTCTATAAGTAGTAGCCGGTTTTCGGACCGAAATGTCCTTAAACTAACAACGGACCGAAACATCCTTAAACTAACAACGGGCCGAAACGTCCTTAAAACTAACAATGGACCGAAACGTCTTTAAACTAACGACGGACCACTATGTCCTAAAACTAGCTGCTGACCGAGACATCGATAAACTATTGTAGACTGCAGCATCCCAAGGCTGACACAAAAAAACGGTATGTCCATAAGCAAAAAGGGCACAGATGAAAACCCGAAAAGGCTCCGTGAGTAAAAACAGCAGGGCTACCGGTGAGTGTTGTGAAAACCCGAAACGGCGCAATCTCGTTAAAAGACACTTGCAAGGTCCTCTCGACCTTGTGAGGAGAAACCACCTGCGTGAGATCCTTACGACTCACAAGGGAGAAACACACTTAGGGATCCCCATGATTCCTAAGGAGAAATTACACTTGAGAGATCCTCACGACTCGTAAGGAGAACCCTCTTATGAGATCCCCATGGCTCATAAGATTCAAAAGTCTTAAGCTATAGGGATCTGAACCTGTTCTTAAGCGACCATCACAACCTCCAATGCTGCCCTACAAGCAGTTCAGTATTGACCCTTGTATACAATCCACGGGCGCGAATAAACATTTCCCTAACAAAGTCTCATCCGTGACTAGGAATATGTCTACACGGTGAACAGCCCTTTTAAGTCCTCTCGACTTATAAGGAGAAAACACTCTTGTAAAATCCTTACGACTTATAAGAGATCATACACTTTGGAGTCCTCACGACTCCTAAGGAGAAAATGCACCGACGAGATCCTCACGACTCGCAGGGAGAAATACCTTTATGAGACCCTTACGGCTCATGAAGTCAAAAGCCTTAGTCGACAGGATCCTAACCCTGTCCACTAAGCCACCTTTGTTCGACATCAACGGGGGCAAATGATGATTCGCTACTGGCAATATCCCAGTTGTAGCGGTGCTGATGCCAAAATCGGTGTCTAATTCCAAGCCTGTGGCAAAGAAGCTAGCGAGCCACACATGCATACGAAATAGCCGAAATGATAAGGCAGCTTGCAACAAAATCAGCAAGTAAAAATGTATGCATGCAAAATAGCCGAAATGATTGGGCAGCTCACAATAAAAAGCAGCGAGTAAAAATAAAATAAATAGCCGTAATGATTGGGCGCCGCGAAAAATAGCCGAAATGATTGGGCAATCGCGACCTTCGCGATATAAAAGCTGAAATGATAGAGCATCACGGAAAGAAATAAAATAAAATGAAATTTATACCCTACAGGTGATATCACATCAATCCTTGTATACAATCCAGGGGCACAAACAAAGAAGGAATCACACCTTCTCTCCTCAGGCTCCATCAAAAAACGAAGCCAAATCTCGACGGTTCAGGGATAGCCTAGAGATCATCAACAGCGTTCTTCCCCATTCCAGCAGGATTCAGACGCTACAATCAACCCTGGAGCTATGGCAAAGCCCCTACTCCAAATCTTGGTGGTTCCCAGACAACCTGGAGACCACTTCTATATTTGTCTCATTACAACAGACGATACGTCATCCATATGACCCCGTCTCGGAAACACGTCATCAACATGACCCCGTTGATGACCCCGTTCGGAAATACGTCATCAACATGACCCCGCTCGGAAATAATTCATCAACATGATCCCGCTCGGAAATAATTCATCAACATGACCCCGCTCGGAAATACGTCATCAACATCACCGCTCGGAAATACGTCATCAACATGACCCCAATCGGAAATACGTCATCAACATGACCCCGTTCGGAAATACGTCATCAACATGACCCCGTTCGGAAATACGTCATCAACATGACCCCGCTCGAAAATACGTCATCAACATGACCCCGTTCGGAAATACGTCATCAACATGACACCGGTTGGAAACACGTCATCAACATGACCCCGATCGGAAACACGTCATCAACATGACCCCGTTCGAATACACGTCATCCACCTGACCCCGTTCGGAAATTCGGCATCCACATGACCCCGTTCGGAAATACGTCATTTATATGACCCCGTCACGGAAATACGTCATCCATATGACCCCGTTTCGGAAATACGTCATCTACATGTCAATCCCATTAAACACTTACGGATCCTCTCGATTTGTAAGGAAGAAAACTCTCTTATAAGATCCTTACGAATTATAAGGGAAAACGCACTTAGGAATCCTCACGATTCCTAGGGAAAAAATACACCTACGAGATCCTCACGACTCGTAGGGATAAAAATCTTTATGAGACCCTCACGGCTCATAAAATTGAAAAGTCTTAGGTGACAGATCCTAACCCTGTTTCCTAAGCCATCACCACCCTACAAAGAGTCCAAGATGGACAGCTATATATTATCTACAGGCCATACTTGCTAAAATCACGTGGCAAAAACACAGTAAGGAGAAGAAAGCAACAGTAGAACAAAAAATGTGTATCTTTTATTCATGAATTCAATTGAGTACAAGGCAAATCATATAAAAGAATAAAAATAGATACATGTTATTCAAAGATTACAAGTGTGCAATCTATACAAAAACATCTACTGGGAAGGAGGCGTCTTCAATAAATCAGCTAGCTGCTCGCGCACTCCTCTCAACTCCTTCTCACGATCAGCCACCGCGGCCAGCTCTACTTCAATTTGGGCCCGTTGCTGCAGACAAGATGAAAGTTTTTGATCAATTTTTTGCTGAGCAACTTCCTAACTTTGTGCAACATGCTCACTAAGATCAAGCTTCTTCCTCAACACCAGCCCATCAGAGATACATCGTTGAAGGTTTTCAAAGATGGTGTTCAGCTGGGCAGTATTTGCTGCAACCTCAACGCGCAGTTGGACAGATTCAGTGGAAGTCGCCTCACGTTCCTTTCGCTTAAGAGTTGCCTCTCGTTCGAAATGATGAATGAACGGAACGCTCTGCTCGACCCATGCGGCCCGCTGGGAGTTCAAAACCTGAGTCTCAGGGGCATGACACATAAGCTCAAGCTCGTGCAGGCGGGCCTCAATCTTCCGGCAGTAGTTAACCCAAGACTCGACAACGTTTTCATTATGGAAGTTCATAAATGTCGCCAGCATTAGATTAACCTCCGAAGCAAAGTCCGCAGCAAATGTGGGAGTCTCCACGTCAAGCTCCTCAATATAGTCGCTTAACATGCGCAGACTATTTACGGCACCATTCGAGGATGGACGTCTGGAAAAGGGTCCGGCCGGCATTATGACGCGAGACTCAAACGGGGCTGGAGTCGATATGACCGCTGCAAAAACTAGATCACAATCATATCACGGCTCGAGAAATAAAAATACATACATAGAGTCTACCATATCGGTTGCAACAGGAGGCAGAGCTGGGAGTACTGGTGGCGCAACGACAGCCGCGTCCCCGCCTTCAATCTGTAGGGCTACAAGCAATACAAAGAGAGATTAGCAATAATGTGACTGCCCGTTAAAGAGAGGACGTCGTTTAGATACTCATCGACACCACCTGCCGGACTAATCTCTGACAGGAAGGAGAAGTATGGATGCAGTACCTGATACAGGTGGTCAAAAAGAACTCCTGCAAAGACGCAGTAATGCAATGTCAGTACGTAAATTATACAGCCTAGAAGTAAGATGGATGGGTCACAAATCCATACCTCCAAACATCTGAGGCGGTGCGAGAAAGGGTAAAGAAGGAGTCACCATCAAAATGGTAGCTGATGGCGTTGCCTCGGGTAACGCGACCTCAGCGCTCGCCACACCTGCATTAGAAACAAGATAAATACTGTCAGGAAAGATTGAAAAGGATTGCAAAATAGAAAGAAAAGCAATGACCCAAAATCTACCTGATGAGTCGCCAGTCGGAACCGCGACGAGGGCGCCACTTGATACAGCGATGGCTTCTTCCTTCTCCATCGGGATGGTCTCACCTCCCGTCGCCTCATCCCCTGACTCTACAAGAGCCGTCGTAATGCTTGCGACGCCAGTGGATGGCAAGGAGCCGCAGGCAGAAAGAGCAATGATCAGGGCGGTGCTTGACTCTTGAGAGGGAGCGGCCACCTTGGGCTCAGCAATTGTGGCTATTTCACCCATCGTCACCTCGGGCCTGGCAATGGTGGTCATTTCACCTACCGCCATCTCAGGCTCGGCGATCGTGACTGTCTCACCTGCCACTACCTCGAGTTCGGCGATCGCAGCCATCTCGTCTACCGCCGCCTCAGGTTCGGTAATCACGGCTACCTCCTCTACCACTACCTCAGGCTCGGCGGTCTCCGCCACTTCTTCGGTAAGACTCGGCCCTGCAAGATAAGATATGTGAGAACTGGTAATTAAAACTTTGACAGCGGAACCCCATGTTACATTACCTTGAGTTGATCTTCCGTTTACTTCCCGAGCCGCACGTGTTGCCCGTCTGTAGGCAGTGGACAAGGCAGCCGGGGATTCCTCCGAAGCAGTAGGGGAAGGGGTAGCGGTGCTCGAACCCGCACCCGCGGCTAAGGCGGCACCGCGCTCCCTTGCCGCGCGCATTCGGCGCTTCCTTTCTACCCGGGCCGTCAAAGCGGACCTTCTAGACGCCTCCATCAACAGGGCGTCGTCGTCCGCACCAAGGGTTACCTCTGGAGCCGTCAAGGCTTCCGTCATTGGTCGTTCGAGTAAGGCCTCTTTCGACAGTGCCGAAGAGGCCGGGGCTTCAGTGGCTGGCCCGGGAAGAATCTCCGCATCGCCTTGCGGGATCGACATTGTGGTCCCTACGATAGGATAAAGAAGGGGTCAGATTGTCCATGAGGAAGGAAAATGAAGATGCAATAAGCTGAGACATACCAATGCCCAACAAAGCGTGATTCCTCTCCTCCTCCTCGAAGGTCCTGAGGGAAGCCGCCAGAGACCCTTCAGTGGCAAAGCCTGTTACAGAAGGAAAATTGTCGGTCAAGGCATGATAATAAAAATAAAAACATAGTGCAATAACAGAAGTTACGGCTTATACTTACTCGATTGCGCGAGGGTGGCCATTTCCGCTTGGTGGCTTGCGGATCGCACAAAAGCTGCAATAGCGGCCTCGAGATCAGTATCTTCCGGCGCTATGAAGAGACCTTTGTTGGTCCCATATTCACTCATGCCCTCGTTATAAGGAGCCTGAGGCTCCAGGCCGAGTACAGCGTCTAGAGAGAGGACCGACTTCTTCTTCCTCTTCTGCGAGCGAGTTCCAATCGCAGCCAGCACAAGCTTATGCTTGGTGGGCACTTTGGGGCGACGAGGCCCGATATCTGAGCCCACGCCAGCTTTGGGGGAAGCTACATTTACCGTCTCCACGGGAGCACGGGGCACCGGTAGTATATCCACCGTCTCTATGGGAGCACGGGGCACCCGTAGCTCAGGCCTATCGCCTAGGACTTCAATCACGGCAGCTTCTCTGAGCGGAGGAAGGACAATGGTCCTTCGCTTCAAAGGGGGGTTTCGGTCACTAGCAGGGGGTGCACCATTGCGGTCGAGTAGCAGACACTTCTCCTCCCTGATAACAGCTCCCATTGCATGTTGATACCAGGCCACGTGTATATTGAGGGCCCTCGGGATACAACTCGGCTCACTGATAAAGAAGTGAGAGCCCGTATTCAAGCGTATGAAATGATGCAGCGCGCCTCGCGTTCCCTCTTTGGTGGCAATGGGTTCTACCAAGAAAGCCTCCGGCGGGACTCCTTGATTATAACTAGGCTGCTGGGCAAAATGATGGGGGTTGTATCTCATGAATAGCGCCGTATCATTTTGCCTGAATACCAGAAAACCCGGCCTGATGGAGTATAAATGGAGAATCTCCCGGGCTTTCAACATGGAGGCCCCGTCCTTAAAAACGTCGCGCAATGACAGCACCGCCTTTGAAGTTTCCTGGCCGATGGTCAAAACTTTGTCTGTGAAAGACATACCATCTCCGGCCATGCACGGACGAAGGAGCAAGCCCCTAGCCTCCCGCTGTGACGGACTCACTATGAAGGCGTCAACCAGCCGCATAATTCGAGGGAACTTGCATCTCTTGTAAAACGAAGGTCTCTTATGAATGCCAAAGACCCCGAGCACGTGCATCTCCATCCACGAAGTGAAGTAATGCATCAGGAAGTTGGCAGGATGCACCCTCGGCTCAGTGGTATCCACCGCCACACTGAGACCATGGTATAGGTGGGCTAACCCGGCGATCCCGATGGCCACTTGTATTCCGGCGATCCCGATGCACGGGGTAGAAGACGGAGGGCCTCATGTAACGAGGATGCATAGGGAGCGCGAACCAACTCAACCATAGCCCAAGAAACCCAAGAAAAAATGCCTCCTCATCAATGCCCGGGGCGGCGATTTCTGACAGAGGGATGACCGCAGCGTCAGGAAGAAAGAAGCCCTTATGATCAGTTTCCAGTACCGGCTGACAGTCTAAGCCAAAGCCGAAGGGATCATCGAGCTTGGCAAAATTTTTGCCTCATTGCGACAAAATCTCCGGGCGAAGAAACCGGGCAATGAAGTCCGCAAAACTGACCCCGCGACCTCCGGATTCCAGGAAGAGGCTCTCGTACATGTTCAGCACCTTTATCAGACTGGGGAACTGGTGCTGAATAACGTTCTCTGGCATGAGGCCTATCACCACCGGCTTGGTGGCAAAAATGTATTCATCCGAAGGAAGCAGCTCCTCGTAGTGCTCCCCCCTGACCGGTAGACCAGAAACCTCGGCGAATTCCTCCAAGGAAATGGAGACCTCTCTGTCCAGTAGAAGGAATGTATGGGTAGGGATATTCCACTGCTCTAAAAATGCCTTAATCCACCATGTAAGAGGTGCAAAATATTGGAACAATGAAGCGTAAACTGCAGGGTATAGGCCGAGATTTAGCAGCTGCGATTTCTTCGCCGACAAGATGTATCGGGCCCACAGCAAGTACCCGGACGGATGACGGGGAGTTAGCCCGATGTTGTAGGGCTGTCCCCAAGGGCGCGACTCGCCCTGGCATATGCTCCGCCCCAGGGTATCCAAAGCCGCTGGCGGCTGCATGGGTACGACGGCAATCGAGGGTTGAAGAAGACCCTCCGAAGTCCAATTGCCAACCTCCACGGCATAGTTCACCTGGGGTGCATCTGCATACGGAATCGCCAAGATAGACTTCGACGGCGTCGCACAAGAGAAGCTTCGACGACCTCTGATAATCTGGTCATACCATCTACCTCACAAGTGAAGATTTTTGTATTCCGGGTCACGGTCTTTGATGAGCGCAAGAACCTCCCGTTCCACAGGTGCCTCAGGGAATCCTCCCTCTGAACGGACGAATGGAAATGTAGCATCAAAAGACTGTTAGTGTATATGCCCTAGAGGCCATTACTGTATCATACTAGTTTGTATATTACTTAATGGAAGCTTGGGATATTCACCTTGTATATACAATCTTTCTCAAAATAGTAGTATGCTACTTGGTTTGTTTCTACTTCAATGTGTACATGTGTTTATTTTAGTATATCGCCTATACACATTAGTGGAGCCCTTAGGATCTTTGCTTGATTACCAGTGTTATGATGGCAGTCACACTAGTGGGGCTGGGTAATCTATAAGCACATCCTTATGCAGGTCCCTGGTCGCAGGACTATTGAGACAGGGCATCGATACTCCGGAGTAGACTAGCGCATGCGCTTCTCATCCCAGTGTGGGAGACGGTCTGTCCCACAGCCGTCAGTACGTCGTACTTGAGATAGTATGCGGGTGCTCGTTAGGTTACGAGTACACTGGACAGGACTCGTCGGGAACTGACTAGTTGGTATTATGTCTATCGTCAGTTATCAGTTCCCAGGTGACATGAGTACAGCTTAGTCCGCTGACTTGACACTGTCACTTCGCCTCGAGTGTGTTCCCACTGTACTTTGATTACTACCCTACCACGGCTCAAAGGAGTCGTGCAAACAGGTGGTAGTTGGGTGCAGTCCCGAAGCACTTGGAGGCAGTGACGGTTAGACAGGATTCGTCTCTCCCGGTATTGGGGGTTGACATCGCGCTGTGTCTAGGAGAGCCATTACACGAGTAGTCCCTGGCCAGGGCAAACGAGATATACTGGTAGGCTTCCAGTGTTATCTCAGGGTGTTTTGGGCTTCACTCCAATACGACTTGTACCGCTATTGGGGGACTGACGTTTACCGCCCCCTAGGCCCGCCATGCGATGTATCAGACGAACAGACCGGACTGTACGGAGAATGTCACATTCAGGCTCAGTAGGAGTTCAGATGGGTTTCGCCTCGTCAGTCTTCTTGTCGGCATCTACCTGGGGACCGTTACGCACAGCTAGTGCCGCTTGCGGTCTGTGGTTAAACCCACTGCCAGCGTAGTGTCGAGTCTTTAGAGTCCCACACAGAAAGCTATTCACCTTTAGGCAAAAGAGTAGAGATCGCATGGTTTTGCGACAAGTCGCATGGTTTTGCGACAGGGTTCGGTCACATCCGTGCACTTGTGCACGTACAGTGTCCGGACAGTTTACACTAGCGGGCTTTGGTTTAAGCCAGATCCTAGTGTACCTTTTGGGATTGGATTTATCAAGTTTGCATTCGTGTTCCTCAGAACGCGGATGCGGGTGTGTATGCACAGTTGACGGAGAGACAGAGGCAGAGGATTCTCATTAGGGTTGTTGACAGTTGACCGTTGACTATTGACTTTTTGCTCAACCCTAATGAGAATATGATATGTGATTAACAATTATATTAATTAAGTATTATGGTGACATGGTTGTTGAGGGATTGACTTTGTTGACTTGTTGACTTTTGTTGACTTGTTGACTTAATTGACCGGTTGACTAGACTTGACTAGTTGACCATCATGATAACTATAGCTATCATTTCATGGCAAAGACTTTTGCTTACTTGCTCTTTTGTGCAAAATGAGTGCATGAAATGATATGGCTATGATTGCTTAAACCATCACATAATACTTGATTGATATGAGGTGTTATTATTGTTTTGGATTATGAGAGCCAAATGAGAAAAGTCTTCTCTCATTTTTTCATGCTCATTCTCTCTCTTGTTCTTGAGCTCTCATCTCCTCCTCTTGCTCTCCCTCTCTTGACTCTATGGTTCACTTGTCTCATGAGTTGAGAACCAAGAACCATAGATAAAATCCTATACAAACTCTTCTCTACTCACTCTAGTTCACAAGGTTTAGCAAACCGAGTGAACTAGTTTCTTCAAAGATCGAAGAAGGAGCCAAAGGTTGAAGCTTTCAGGTGGATCTATCTTCGGCGTAAGGAGACGACGAGAAGAAGCCGATCCGGACCACCTTCGAGGTTTGAAGACGAAGGAGTTCAAGACAAGAAAGGTATAAACCCCCTAACCGAGTAGTTAACGACTCCTAGTTAGGTTGTTAGTTAGATGTTTAACAAAGATCCGGGTTTTAAGTCCATGTTACCACCTTTAAGAAAATTGTTTTTCATCAAATTCCGCATGCCCGAAAGTACCGGGAGAGGTAGCATGGACTTACAGTGGTATCAGAGCCTAGTTAAACTCTACCTAATATGTTAGCATAGTAACTAGAAATTCGATCGGAGAAAAAGTCGCGAAATACACCCGGATTTCAAACTTTCTGTCGATTTTCAAAGTACTGCAAAAATTATTTGAGATACACCAAAAATCGACTCAGGGTTTTCTGAAGAAACTGCAAAAATTCGACCGCCTAATTCGATCAAAGAGCCCGCCGCGGAACCGCGGCCGAGTTGACTCGGTCATGGGGTTTCTCTTTTGCAGTTTGTTCATAGGGGTATTTTGGGATTTTTGGAATATGTATTTTCTGCCCAGATTTTCCAGAACGAAAATTTTGTGTTTGGGGTCTATAAATCCGTATTTTTGATCGAACTTCTAAAAGACTTAAGCTAACGGTTTTTTCTGTGATGTGATATTTGTATTGAACGTCTACTAATCGCTATATGTCGATTAGTGGGGGTTGTACAAATCTGTGATCTGTAATGTCTTTAGAATGTGTATATGAATTCATTGGATTGTCGCGGGTGAATAGCCGGGGGTTGCGAGACGAGAGTTTTCTTTTCTTTCAATTCATGTAAATTTGTAAATTGATGTAATAATTATTTGTATGGCCGCACAACCGGGTCGGGGTTGTAGCCGTCATTGTATAATTTCTTTTTACTGTTTTTGCTCCTAGGATAGACCCATGGAGGGGGTGCACAAACTACCGGGTATGCCGAAGTGCTGAGTGGCCTACTCACGGAGTTGAGGGAGGTTGCTTCCCTTCGGGTACTTGGCGGGTAGTTTGCCGCACCCGTAGGGGTCTTGGGTGGGGTATTGGCTATTCACCGCGACCGTGTAATCTGCTTTTCGTTACAGGCTCGTACGAATTGCAGGTTCCTAGTATATCCAATGTGTTCATCTGTGATCTGAAATGGCTATCATTGCAATATATCTATATATGATATTATTTAGGCGTTGCTTATGTTTTACAGCCGCGCTAGCCCAGCCCCCGCTCTGTCGTTAGTTAAGTAACCTAACGGGTAATGACGGGGCCCCATGGCGAATGCGAATGGCATAAGCGTACGTCATATTTTGGTTGTTTTTTGCAATGGTAGGATTAAATGATGGGACGCATTAAAAGAACTAATGCAAGAATATCACGCATTAAAAGAACTAATGCAAGATAATAAACCAAGCTAAAGTCGTTGGAACACTTTCGAAAAACCACTCGGTTCTTTTCAAAACCAACTTTTAAATGCGGAGCTTGAGCCACTCCTTTTAAAAGCTATCTCGTTCCATCGACTATATCAAGTTCACTACGTTCACGGTTTCGCCAAAACCATTCGTAGCCCTCCATCATTTCAGTTAAATATTCGGTAGTATTCAAGCTATGTATTTTGACCTCACGCCAAGGCATAGTGATTGGTAGCTGCCGGATATTTATCTGTTGCATAGATAGAATGCGTTGGTTTGGGACAGCTGTACTACCATTTTGGCCTACGTCAAGGGTAGGTACAGGTGGATTCAAATTAACCTGGATAATGATGGGAAGAACTTGACATGTGACTTATGACATTTTGACCTCACGCCAAGGTCATAAGAGCATGGGGCAAAAATCCACATCGGGAGTTTCAAAAGAACTGAAACTTGCTAGTGTTGCATACCATTTGGAGTGTGATGATTCTGGTAGGATTCCTTCAGTTTCGTCACGCGATGATATTTGGATCCCGATCCTACTGTGAGTATATGCTACTCCTCGGGAAATTTCTCACTAAACGATCAATGCTATAAACCTAGTAAGTGCCTAGAAAGGTGTTGGCAGGGCTACGCCCCCAGGGAAAAGAGGTTCTTGAATTAAGGAACTTCGCGAAAGCGTTGGAAAACCTCCCTCGAAGTACTGACACTGGCATGGCTGAACGGTTAAGCAAGTATTGTGCGGTGGGATTGATCCCGACTAATTCTTCCTTTATGGTTTGAGGAGGGATTCGAGAAACAGTGGGAGCCATCCTGTTTAGACAAACTAAAAACCACTCTAAACTTGCAAGAGCATCATGCTGAGTGTTTCTTTTCTCTCTCCTAATTGCAGCGACCAATCGACATGACTGGACTTAAGTTATTACTAGATAAAAACATACTGACAGGGCCAAACTACAAAGATTGGATCAGGAATGTCAAGATGGCAATCACTTACGACAAGCTGGGGTATCTTCTTACCACCAAAGCTCCCCCTGTCCCTGGTCCCACTTCCAGCATCGCGGATAAGGAAATCCGTAAGACTTGGGAGATTGATAGCGCGAAGGCCAAGTGCCTCGTACTTGCCTCTATGGACAATGAACATCAGAGGAGGCACGAGAATATGGACTTGGAATCCATATTTCTTCATACAAAAGAACTGTATGGAGAGCAATCTCGTATCGCAAGATACGAAGCGTCGAAAAAGTTATTTTCGGCAAGGATGGCCGTCGGATCATCAGTAGCAGAACACGTGCTTAAGATGATCGGCTACATTGAGGAGCTCGCGGACCTAGGGACCACATTGGAGAGTGAGCTCTATACGGACTTAGTTCTCCAGTCCCTTCCTTCCACTTACGCCCAGTTTATACTGAACTTCAACTTACAAGAAAAAGAAGTTGAACTTTCAGAGCTCCTCAACATGCTGAGGAGCGCAGAAGGCACCCTACAGAAAGGTAGGGAAACATCCACTTTGTTTGTAGGAGGATCATCTTCTTCTAGGTCCAAGGCGAAAGCCAAGGGAAAGAAGAAGAAAGCCCCCGCCAAACCAAGAGGCGATGTTAGTAAAGTGGATACGAAGGGAAAAGCTAAAGCAACAAAGAAAGCGGGGAAGCTTGTGGATAAGGAAGAATGCTTCTATTGTCATAAGAAAGGACACTGGAAGAATGATTGCAGGGCTTGGAAGGCCAGAACACAGGAATTGAAGCAGGTTGCAGCTTCAGCTTCAGGTGTGTATGTTATTGAAAACTGTCTTTCAATAAACTCTACTTCCTGGTTATTGGATACCGGATCAAGATCTCATATCTGTAATTCTTTGCAGGCGTTGAGAAACCGTAGGGTTTTGAAGGCAGGTGACATGACCCTCAGAGTTGCGAACGGAGCTAGCATGGATGCTAAAGCCGTGGGGGACTATCACCTGGGAATGTCAGATAGACATGTTTTGGTTTTGCGTAATTGCTTTTTTGTACCCAACGCAACTTGTAATATCATTTCTGTATCTTTAGTTTCTAAAGAAGGTTATGAATTTGCGTTTGTAAGTAATGTTGTAAACATTCACCTTAATCAAGTTTTGATTGGGTCAGGTATATTGAGTAATGGTATATACGTATTAAACCAACCACAGATTTTCAATGTCCAGAATACACACAAAATAAAGTCTCCGGAAATAAATCAGACTTTCTTATGGCATTGTAGACTGGGTCACATCAATGAGAGAAGGTTGACGAAGTTACATACAGAAGGATATTTGAATCCGTTCGAATATCAATCGTATGCCACTTGTCAATCCTGTCTCAAAGGAAAGATGAAAAAGTCTCCGTTCACTGGACACGGAGTAAGAGCGAGCGAGCTCTTGGGACTCGTACACAGCGACGTGTGCGGTCCAATGTCTACACATGCACGAAGCGGTTTTTCTTACTTCATTACTTTCACGGATGACTTTTCAAGGTACGGTTATGTCTTCTTAATGAAACATAAGCCCGAGGCCTTTGGAAAGTTCCAGGAATATAAGAATGAAGTAGAAAAACAAACCGGCAAAAGTATCAAGATTCTAAGATCGGATCGAGGTGGAGAATACTTAAGTGCCGAGTTCCTGGACTATTTAAAAGAGAACGGAATTCTCTCTCAGCTTACTCCTCCATACACTCCGCAACATAACGGTGTATCGGAGAGACGGAACCGAACCCTATTGGATATGGTTCGGTCCATGATGAGTAACGCTGAGTTACCGCGATCATTCTGGGGGTATGCGCTAGAATCAGCTGCGTACCTTTTGAACCGAGTTCCTACTAAGACTGTGCCTACCACACCTTATGAGTTATGGAGTGGGAAGAAACCCTATCTTTAATATCTGAAGATCTGGGGATGTCCAGCTTTTGTCAAAAAGCAGCATGCGGACAAACTCGAGGTACGCTCAGTACTGTGCAAGTTTGTAGGATACCCAAAGAACACCAGGGGGTATCTTTTCTACCACGCAGAGGAACAAAAAGTCCTTGTTCTCCTAATGCCCACTTTCTAGAACACCAGTTCTTGGAAAAGGAAATTAGTGGGAGCGCAGTAGAACTGGAAGAAATTCCAGAACCACAGACTATTACTGAAAGCTTAGTGGAACTAGAGGGTTCAAAAGAACAGGACATTCCTACGCCGCTCCGCAGGAGTAGTAAGGAGTCTCATCCGCCCGAGAGATACTACGGTTTTCTCATAGACGGGGATAGAGAGGATTGCACCATAGATTATGATGAGCCTACTAGCTTCCAGCAGGCCGTTCAGAGCGTTGACTCAGTAAAATGGCTGGATGCAATGCGGACCGAAATGGAGTCCATGTACACCAACAAAGTATGGACGTTGGACATTGCTCCAGACGGGGTAAAACCCGTAGGATGCAAGTGGATCTTCAAAAGGAAGATTGGTGTAGATGGACAGGTTGAGACCTATAAAGCTAGACTTGTTGCAAAGGGTTTCCGTCAAAGACCTGGCTTGGACTATGATGAAACCTTTTCTCCAGTGGCTGTGCTGAAATCCATTCGGATCCTTCTTGCCATTGCTGCCTTCCACGATTATGAGATCTGGCAAATGGACATAAAGACCGCTTTTCTAAATGGAAATTTAGAGGAGTGTGTCTATATGGACCAACCAGAAGGTTTCATTCAGAGTGGGAGCAGCGGAAAGGTGTGCAAGTTGCTTAAGTCCATCTATGGACTAAAGCAGGCATCGCGGAGTTGGAACATCTGTTTTGATGAGACGGTCAAGGAATTTGGCTTTATCAAAAATCCAGATGAACCATGCATCTATAGTAGATTTGTAGCGAGAACTGTAGTATTCCTCGTTTTATATGTGGATGACATTCTCTTAACAGGAAATGACATTCCTATGCTACAATCTGTCAAGGGGTTCTTGTCACACAGGTTCTCCATGAAAGACCTGGGTGATGCCTCATACATCCTGGGGATCCGGATCCATCATGATAGATCCAAGAGGATATTAGGACTTTCACAGTCCAGGTACATCGACACCATACTGAAAAGATTCAGTATGGAAGATTACAAGCGCGGTAACCTACCGGCTTGTCATGGGATCACCCTCTCTAAAGAGATGTCTCCCAAGACTGATTTGGAGAGGGATCGCATGTCTATTATACCCTACGTTTCTGCGGTAGGCTCTATAATGTATGCGATGTTGTGTACCGGACCAGATGTAGCTTATACACTGAGTGTGGTAAGCCGGTATCAGTCAAACCCTGGGGAGAAACACTGGATAGCGGTAAAGAACATTCTCAAGTACCTTAGAAGGACTAAGGAGATGTTCTTGGTGTATGGCGGAAAAGACCTCCAGATCGAGGCCTTTGCTGACTCCAGCTTCCAGAGTGACAAGGATGATTCCAAGTCCATGTCGGGTTTTGTCTTTACCCTCAATGGAGGGGCGGTGTGTTGGAAGAGTTCCAAAAAGGAAACCGTTGCAGACTCGACGATGGAAGCGGAATACATCGCTGCATCTGATGCCGCAAAAGAAGCTGTCTGGATAAGGAAGTTCTTGAAAGAGCTTCAGGTGGTTCCGTCCATTGTTGATCCAATACCTATGTATTGCGACAACAACGGGGCTATAGCTTTAGCGAAGGAACCCAGGTCCCATCAGAGATCCAGACACATCTTGAGGCGGTATCACCTGATCAGGGAGATCGTGGATCGCCAGGAGATCGAGGTTCGGAGAGTCGCTTCAGAAGATAACACTGCAGATCCATTCACCAAGGCCTTACCCCAGACTCAGTTCAAGCGGCTGATCGAGATGATAGGTTTTCGATACGCCAGTACATGGCCTTAGTGCAAGTGGGAGATTGTTAGTGTATATGCCCTAGAGGCCATTACTGTATCATACTAGTTTGTATATTACTTAATGGAAGCTTGGGATATTCACCTTGTATATACAATCTTGCTCAAAATAGTAGTATGCTACTTGGTTTGTTTCTACTTCAATGTGTACATGTGTTTATTTTAGTATATCGCCTATACACATTAATGGAGCCCTTAGGATCTTTGCTTGATTACCAGCGTTGTGATGGCAGTCACACTAGTGGGGCTGGGTAATCTATAAGCACATCCTTATGCAGGTCCCTGGTCGCAGGACTATCGAGACAGGGCATCGATACTCCGGAGTAGACTAGCGCATGCGCTTCTCATCCCAGTGTGGGAGACGGTCTGTCCCACAGCCGTCAGTACGTCGTACTTGAGATAGTATGCGGGTGCTCGTTAGGTTACGAGCACACTGGACAGGACTCGTCGGGAACTGACTAGTTGGTATTATGTCTATCGTCAGTTATCAGTTCCCAGGTGACATGAGTACAGCTTAGTCCGCTGACTTGACACTGTCACTTCACCTCGAGTGTGTTCCCACTGTACTTTGATTACTACCCTACCACGGCTCAAAGGAGTCGTGCAAACAGGTGGTAGTTGGGTGCAGTCCCGAAGCACTTGGAGGCAGTGACGGTTAGACAGGATTCGTCTCTCCCGGTATTGGGGGTTGACATCGCGTTGTGTCTAGGAGAGCCATTACACGAGTAGTCCCTGGCCAGGGCAAACGAGATATACTGGTAGGCTTCCAGTGTTATCTCAGGGTGTTTTGGGCTTCACTCCGACACGACTTGTACCGCTATTGGGGGACTGACGTTTATCGCCCCCTAGGCCCGCCATGCGATGTATTAGACGAACAAACCGGACTGTACGGAGAATGTCACATTCAGGCTCAGTAGGAGTTCAGATGGGTTTCGCCTCGTCAGTCTTCTTGTCGGCATCTACCTGGGGACCGTTACGCACAGCTAGTGCCGCTTGCGGTCTGTGGTTAAACCCACTGCCAGCGTAGTGTCGAGTCTTTAGAGTCCCACACAGAAAGCTATTCGCCTTTAGGCAAAAGAGTAGAGGTCGCATGGTTTTGCGACAGGGTTCGGTCACATCCGTGCACTTGTGCACGTACAGTGTCCGGACAGTTTACACTAGCGGGCTTTGGTTTAAGCCAGATCCTAGTGTACCTTTTGGGATTGGATTTATCCAGTTTGCATTCGTGTTCCTCGGAACGCGAATGCGGGTGTGTATGCACAGTTGACGGAGAGACAGAGGCAGAGGATTCTCATTAGGGTTATTGACAGTTGACCGTTTGACTATTGACTTTTTGCTCAACCCTAATGAGAATATGATATGTGATTAACAATTATATTAATTAAGTATTATGGTGACATGGTTGTTGAGAGATTGACTTTGTTGACTTGTTGACTTTTGTTGACTTGTTGACTTTGTTGACCGGTTGACTAGGCTTGACTAGTTGACCATCATGATAACTATAGCTATCATTTCATGGCAAAGACTTTTGCTTGCTTGCTCTTTTGTGCAAAATGAGTGCATGAAATGATATGGCTATGGTTGCTTAAACCATCACATAATACTTGATTGATATGAGGTGTTATGATTGTTTTGGATTATGAGAGCCAAATGAGAAAAGTCTTCTCTCATTCTTTCATGCTCATTCTCTCTCTTGTTCTTGAGCTCTCATCTCCTCCTCTTGCTCTCCCTCTCTTGACTCTATGGTTCACTTGTCTCATGAGTTGAGAACCAAGAACCATAGATAAAATCCCATACAAACTCTTCTCTACTCACTCTAGTTCATAAGGTTTAGCAAACCGAGTGAACTAGTTTCTTCAAAGATCGAAGAAGGAGCCAAAGGTTGAAGCTTTCAGGTGGATCTATCTTCGGCGTAAGGAGACGACGGGAAGAAGCCGATCCGGACCACCTTCGAGGTTTGAGGACGAAGGAGTTCAAGACAAGAAAGGTATAAACCCCCTAACCGAGTAGTTAACGACTCCTAGTTAGGTTGTTAGTTAGATGTTTAACAAAGATTCGGGTTTTAAGTCCATGTTACCACCTTTAAGAAAATTGTTTTTCATCAAATTCCGCATGCCCGAAAGTACCGGGAGAGGTAGCATGGACTTACAAAGACAAGTCTCTTGCAAAAAAGGGGGACAGAAGTCAACTGTCAGTGCTATAATTTAATTTTAAATTTTGACACTCGGTACTTTAAAATTTGTACCACACTGCAATGCAGTAAAAAGGGGACCAAAGGGGGACCCACAAAATCTAGATGACAATGCATCAATTAATAAAACAGCCTCATCATTGGATGAAACTGTTAATTAAATGAGGAAATCCTCAGGAAAATTCTCATTGAATGAGAGATCCCTCGGGAAAAAGAGAAAATCTCCCTTTGAGAGCAAAGCTCTATGATAGAGTGACACTTGTCAAACTCTGATCATGAAAGAATAAAATTCCTTAAGAGCCTGGCTCTGTAATGATGATGGAAAAATCCATCAAGAAAATTAAAATTAATTATTTTTTATGAATTAAAAAATTCTGGGATCCTCAAGATCCATGAAAAAACTCTTAAGAGTTCTTCATCAAAGATTAAGAAATCTAAAGAGCAAGGCTCTGTTATTGGGCTAAGAAACCCAAGAAAAGATCTCTTTAGATCTATGGGTTCATGAGAGCAAAGCTCTGTTAATGAAACCCTAAATGGGTTTTCTGTAGATCAAAGATCTATAAAGAGCAAGGCTCTGTTAATGGGTAAAACCCTAATATATTAAAAAAATTTAAAACTTCGCCTAAGTTTGGAAAGAGTTTTACTCTTGAGAAGTTCTTAAACAGAAGAGCTGTGCCCTGAACAAAAGTTCTCAAAGAAAGAAGATGATGATCATCTAAGAGACCAAAGGTCCTATTTATAGGCATTGAACCGCCTCTTCAACTTCTGAGTTGATCCAAGGGCTCAGATGCTGCCACCGCTGCACTCACGTGAGCGCAATGGTGGGGGAGCATTTGTTTCCCCCAATCAGAGCAAAGCTCTATTTTGAAATTCAAAATCCAAAAGAATTGAAGCAACGCTTCAGATCCAGCGCTCTGCGCTGCACGCTACGTGTCAAACACAGATAGGCTAGCGCCAAGTGCGCTGCGCCCTAGGCAGCGCACCCCCAATCAGAGCAAAGCTCTGTTTTAAAATTGAAAATTCAAAAAAATTAAAGCAACGCTTCAGATCCAGCGCTCTGCGCTGCGCACCACGTGTCAAACACAGGTGCACTAGTGCAGGCTGCGCTGCGCTCTGCGCTGCACGCCACGTGTCAAACATAGATGCGCAAGCGCAAAGTGCATTGCGCTCTGAGCAGCGCACCACGTGCAAAGCACGGGTGCGCCAGCGCTAGAATTAAGAATTCCCCACCGTTAGATCAAAAAATCTAAGAATAAATTATTAATTAATCAGAAGTAAAATTATGTTATGGAAAGATCTTTCCAATCTTGTTAAAAACAAGAAGATTATCTTCTGCAAAACAGAAGCCTTAGGATCAAAGATCCAATGGTGGGAAACATCCCTAAATCAATCAGAGAAAGATCTCTTCAACAGATTTAACAAATCAATTTTTCCTATATAAAGGCCCCAAGACTTCAAGTCTGATATAGAGAAACCCCCCTACAAACTTTGAGAAAACTCAAAAAAAAAAAAGCAAGCTTTTAGCAAAAGAAGATCATTTCTTCAAGGTAAAGAACATGATTCTTGAACACAGAGATGAAATCATCTCATGAAAAGAAGAATTATCTTCTTAAAAGATCATAGATCTACAAAAGACCAAGATCTTTGATAAAAAAAAAGAGATCAAAAGATCTCATCATAAAAACAAAAGAAGTATTTACTTCGTTCACAGATCATTGATCTACAAAGGCAAAGCCCTTTCCAATATAAGAACTGTTGTTCTTGAATCTTGAGGCGAAGCCTCTTTTAAAAAGAACATAAACTTGTTATCTGATCATAAATATTGATCAAATGCACTTTGCGCTATTGAAAAGTGCCTTGCACTCATGAACTGCGCTTTTGCGCTCCTTGGACCGGCGCTCAACGCCAAAACATGCCACGTGTCAACCACGTATACAACTTGCGCTTTACGCTTCTGAAACAGCGCACAGCACTCATGGGCTGGCGCTCAGCGCCAAGCGCGCCACGTGTCACTCACTGGTACACCAACAAACTAGTGCAAAGCGCTCATAAACGGAAGCGCAATGTGCTTATAAACTGGCGCTTAGCGCTAAGCACGACACGTGTCCATTTCGCGTGCGCTACTTGGCAGAAGCGCAATGCGCTCTTTAATTGGCGCAAAGCACCTGGCGCGCCACGTGGCGCACTGTCAGAACACACATTGTTCTGATGAATGCTATGCATTCAATACAAGATAAAAAATTATCAGGATCTGATGCTCTGCATTATTAAAAGGGCCAAGCCCAAGTAAAGGCTCAATAGCCCAGAACAAAATGTTAAACATTTTAATCTTATTGGACTTAGCCCAATTCTGGCCATAAGTCCTCAACTTATATTTAATTGAGCCCATCTGCTCACAAATATTCAACAGAGCTCAGTCCCAAACTGGGCTACAGATCTTTTAACTAACTCACACCGGTTCGAGGGTACATCTCTTTACTCCTCTGATATCTGTCGTTGTAATCCTTCAACGTCTTCAGAGAGGTGACGGGTCCCGATAATCACACATTTCTCCAGACTGCGGGGTCCTTAAACTCATGGACTACGATGTCCTTAAACCTTATAGACTACGATGTCTCTAAACCGGACTGTGGGGTCCTTAAACTCATGGACTACGATGTCCTTAAACCTTATAGACTACGATGTCTCTAAACCGGACTGTGGGGTCCTTAAACTCATGTACTACGATGTCCTTAAACCTTATAGACTACGATGTCTCTAAACCGGACTGTGGGGTCCTTAAACTCATGGACTACGATGTCCTTCAACCTTATAGACTACGATGTCTCTAAACCGGACTGTGGGGTCCTTAAACTCATGGACTACGATGTCCTTAAAGCTTATAGACTACGATGTCTCTAAACCGGACTGTGGGGTCCTTAAACTCATGAACTACGATGTCCTTAAACCTTATAGACTACAATATCTCTAAACCGGACTGTGGGGTCCTTAAACTCATGGACTACAATGTCCTTAAACCTTATAAACTACGATGTCTCTAAAACGGATTGTGGGGTCCTTAAACTCATGGACTACGATGTCCTTAACCTGGACCGAGATGTCCTTAAACTAATAATGGACCACCGTGTCCTTAAACTGGTAATCGACCGCAATGTCCCTAAACTAAACAATAGAGTTCAAAATGCTCTTTTGTTGGATCTAAATGATCCGTTTAAGTTGATCTTAGTCTCAAATGATACTAACATATCCCTAAACCCAAACCGAAACTGAAATCTAAGAAGATACGGATTTGGACTAATCCACGCCCTACGGGCAACAACACAAATTAATCTCCGTATACAATCCACGGGCAACCACAAACAAAACAAACACCCACGACACGAAGTGACCATCTGGAAAAAGAGAAAGTTGTTACCGCGATGCGGTAGCATAATTAACTGCAGGGGTTTGCGTCTGTAGGGAAGAGCGTCTCCACAATCAAAAACCCCCTCAAACGAATGGGAATCTGATGAAGTCTGCTACATCGGTCGCATCCGTTTAAACCTTCGATACATGGTGCCATAAATCAACTTAGCATCTTCGGAGAGGTGGACGGATAGCACCAATTAGCATCTGCCCCGAAATTCAGGCAAGACGTCCGTCGCGTCTTCGTCCGCGTCTTTCGGCTGGGAACAGTCTCCTTGTTTTATCGTGGGGAAACGAGTAAGGACGTCCCAGTCTCTCCTCGAGGGATGGGCGTGGATGCATGTTGTTTTGGCGAACAACCGGCTTTAAGTTGCTCGACTGTTGTTGAGTAGTGGCAACGAAAGTTGCTTTTCCTTTCCCCTTTTCATTCTGAGGATCCGTCTTTGAAGGAGATGGTTTATGACCCATCTGGTCCATTTGGGCCAGCTTGTCAATCAAGGCTTGGAAGGTGGTGGGCTTGAAGAACATTATAAATTGTGAGATGGTCGCTTGAGAGTCGAGAGTACCCACAAACATGCCTACTACAGGCGCTTCTTCGATGCGCTGCTCGCATTTTGACCACAGATTTCGCTATCGTATTGCGTATTGAACCCATGTCTCGCCCAGCTTTACCCTGGTGTTAATTATTGCGGTTATTGGGGTACGCTCGCTAGCGTTCGCTAATTTTTGCGTAAATAACAGCTCCATCTTCGCAAAAGTTTTGACGGAGTCGTTGGGAAGTTCGGAGTACCACTCGAATGCCGTTTCCAACAAGCTGCCGACGAATTGGCGAAGTAGCAATTTATGATCGCCCCCAGTATTGCCGCAAAGAGCCCTGAACTGAGCGACATGTTGATGGGGATTGCCTATCCCTTTGTATACATGAAATTTAGGGATCGTATATCCTGGCGAATACTTTATTTGGTCATACCAGCGTGGATATGGTCGCCCAGTTTTAACGACTTGGTCGGCCACTTCATTCGCTTGGTGAGCTCGTATTTGCTGAGCAATATAGTCATTCAGAGCGGCCTTGGAAATGGTTTCCTCTTTAGCTGCTGAAAGAGCCGGAGGAGGGTTCGATGTCTCCCCTCTATCGTCTTCAATAATGATCGGAGGGTCTTCAGCTGGAGGATCCGGCTGTAACATCATCCCGATCATGTCTTGGAAGAGAAGCGCCATTCATTTTATATTAGCCGCTTGTTCTGCCGCTTCTTTGTCCTTCTTTTCGAGGACTCTGCGGAGGAAGTCAGCATCGGTTTCTTGTTCATGACGCTGCTCCGATGACACCTCAGGACTTTCTTTTAGCCCAGTGAGTGGGGCCATTTGCGTTAACATTTCCTGAAGCTTCTGTTGCCGCTCCTGGGCTTTTGTCACGGATCGGGTGAGCTGTCGGTGACCCGTAGAAGCGCGGCTTTCTTCTCTTCCGGAAGCCATATAAACAGTATGCACCATTATGCCCCCAGACTTGGGGCGTTTGGGCCCAGCGTCTTTGTGGTCTCCCGTAGTCATAGGGGCTTTCTCTGGCCTCCTTCTCTTCTGAGCAGTTGACGTTGAGGGGGCCGTTGCAGCGGGCACCCAGGTAGTTGTCGTCCTTTGTGGTTTGACAGGACGGTTCTCTTCTTGCTGAACTTTCACCTTCTTCTGTCGGCGAAGGTAATCTTGATCAATTACTGAGTCCTGAACCCGTCGCCAGACTTTGTAAATTTTGGAGGACAGCCGCTGAGGGGGCTGCTCCGGCTTCGTTTCTGTAACATTCTCCATGGACGGGGGAAATCTTTTCAGTACGGCGGTAGGAGAGTTCCTGTGTACCTTGTTCAGTAATTGAAAGCTATTCCCGGTTGGAATAGCAGCATTGACTTCTACCGTTGGGGCTGGTGGAGTTAGCCCAGAGGGGGAGTTGCTCCCAGCTTTCCTTACTCGGCGCCAGTGGCGACGTCGAGCATGTCGAGCTGATGGTGTTGGTTCGGTGATGGGGATGGCTTCGTCATGCACCCTGTTCTGGTGAGGCGTTGCCGGTACCAGCCTCTTGAAGACTGACGTCCGTTGAGTAGCAGTATCCAATCTGTCAAAGACAGACTTTTGAGCAGGGACAGGAGCCGGAATAGTCAGTCTTGTAAAGACCGACCCTTTGGCAGGAGAAGCCGCCTTGACGACTTCGAGAGCAGGAATGGCTATCCTTTTTGGGATAACCCTTTCTGGTATTGCAGGCTTCTTCATGGGCCCACATGAGTTTTGGCCCAGTCTGTCAAAGACTGAAGCGTTGGAGCTGGAGGACCCACTGAGAAGGGCCACGGTAGTTGTGACCCGATTAAAAACCGAGCTCTTCGGGGCTTCTTGCAATGGCCGAGGGGCATTGAAGCTCATTGGCGGGAGCATGGTCCCGAAGAACAATCCAGTGGTGGCCTGAGTGACATGTTCCACCGGCATAGCGAAGATGGAGGCCGCTTGGGGCCCGTAAACCACTCCTCCGGACGGGACGGAGCGAGAGTTGTAGTTGCAGTTGGAACATTTCGTGCAAGTAGACGCCATTGATCTTTTGTTTTCTGCACGAAGCAAGACACCAAATATAAGTATCTCGAATCTACAGGCAACCATAACAAACCGCGATTCGTTCATGAACACGACACACGAAGTGTGCAGTGGAAAGAGGAAAAGGTCCCACCGGCTAGGATTTGTGCCACGTGTCCTCGGCTGTGTACTCAACATTTTACACATGTTTATTTTTTCTGTCTTTTCATTTTTACGTGTATTGCACGTGTAACTTTTGGGCTTCCAAAAAGTTTAAAAGAAAAATTCAGAAAAATAATATGTGGCTGATGGGATTTGAACACAGGGGCTACATCACAGCAGTGCAAGGCTTTACCAATGAGCTGCAAGTGCTTCTTGCTGTTCTTAAACAAATTAAATTTATAACATATACCCAAGCTAAGGAACTCATTTCTGTACATTAACTTTAAAAATTTCCGTACAGTAAAATTAGAGTCGTTACATTCTATCCTCCTTACAAAAATTTCGTCCTCGAAATTTAAAATTACATAAGGACTAATTTACAAATAAGAAAGGGTATCTTGCACGCATGTCATCTTCTCGCTCCCAAGTTGATTCTCCAGGAGAATCTTTTCTCTATATCACTCGGACTAAGTTTACTTCCTTATTCCCTAGTGACTTTACCTTTCTGTCCAGGATTTCAACGGGTTGTTTCTCACAAGTTAAGTCTATCTATATAGTGAGCTCGGAGTGATCAAGGATGTGGCTGGGGTTGCTTACATATCTTCGAAGCTGGGATATGTAGAACACGTTGTGCACTCCTTCCAATGATGGTGGAAGTGCCAAACAGTATGCCACTTCTCCGACTCATTCGAGAATGTCGAACATTCCTATATATCTCGGACTGAGCTTACCCCCTTGCCAAAGCGAATTAATCCACGGTTTGGAGAGATCTTTAAGAAAACATGATCTTCAGGCTGGAACTCCAGGTGTCGGCGCTTTGCATCAGCCCAGTGCTTCTGTTTGTCTTGGGCTATGCGCATTCTTTCCCTGATCGTGCGAACTACGTCCACATTTGCCACGATCATCTCTGGTCCAAGGAGTTCACGTTCTCCGATGTCATCCCAACTTAGTGGTAAATGACACTTTCTTCCATAGAGCGCTGCAAATGGTGCCATTCTAATACTCGCCTGGTAGCTGTTGTTGTATGAAAACTCCACAAGATGTAGGTGATCTTCCTACGATCCTCCGAAGTCTAACATACAAGCTCTTAGCATGTCTTCTAGAATCTGAATTGTTCGCTCAAACTGTCCATCTGTTTGTGGATGGTAAGCTGTGCTGAAGTTCAGACTCATTCCCAGGCTAGCTTGCAAACTCTGCCAAAACTACGATCGGGATCTAGTATCACGATCGGAGATGATGTAAACTGGTACACAATGTAATCTCACGATCTCCTGCATGAGTTCATGGGTGTTCCCCGCCGAACACAAAGACACGACCGCGTAGGTCCGTCTTGCCTGAATTTCGGGACAGATGCTAATTGGTGCTATCCGTCCACCTCTCCGAAGATGCCAAGTTGATTTATGGCACCATGTATCGAAGGTTTAAACGGATGCGGCAGATGTAGCAAACTTCGTCAGAATCCCCCTCGTTTGAGGGGTTTTTGATTGTGGGGACGCTCTTCCCTGCAGGCGCAAGCCCCTGCAATTAATTACGCTACCGCATCGCGGTAACAACTTTCTCCTTCTCCAGATGGTCACTTCGTGTCGTATGTGTGTGTTTTGTTTTTGGTTGCCCGTGGATAGTATACGGAGACTAATTTATGTTGTCTCCCGTAGGGCGTGGATTAGTCCAAATCCGTATCTTCTTAGATTTGGGTTTGGGGGTTAGGTTTAAGGATACATTAGCCTCATTTGAGACTAAGATCAACTTAAACGTTTGTTAAGGATACGTTAGTCTCATTTGAGACTAAGATCAACTTAACGGGATCATTTAGATCTAACAGAAGAGCATTTGGACTCTAATGTTTAGTTTAAGGCCATTGCGGTCGATTAGTTTAAAGAAATTATGGTCCAATGTTAGTTTAGGGACATCTCGGTCCAGGTTAAGGACATCGTAGTCCGTGGGTTTAAAAGGACCCCACAGTCCGCGGTTAGGGACATCGTAGTCCATGAATTTAAGGACCCCACAGTCCGTAGTTTAAAGACATCGTAGTCTGTGAAGTTTAAGGACATCGTAGTCCATGAGTTTAAGGACCCCACAGTCCATGAAATGTGTGGTTGTCGGTGTTGGAGATAGTGCCCTCAGAGTCAATTATTGGATCACAGGCACATGATTGCAATGATTGAGGGAGGACCTATACCGGCAGGACAGTCTTACTCAAGATGATAGTATACTATCTGGTTTATCTTTATCATCGTATACTGCTTTAGGTGACCTCACAGGTCACTGTTGCGCGTTGATATAGCCCTTAGGATTCTTGCTTGATGGCCAGCAGTATGATGGCGATCATATACGTGGGAGCTGGGGTCTATAAGCACATCCTTAAAAGGTCCCTAGTCGTGGGAGTTTCGAGACAGGGCATCGATACTCCAGAGTAGACTAGTGTATACAGTCGAGACCCAGACGAGGGGCGGTGGCTGGTCTCACAAGCCACTGGTGTCAGTTGGTTCACCTAAGATGTATACAGGTGCTCATTGGGTTATGAGTACACCGGACAGGACTCGCCGGGAACATGCTAGTTGGTCTTATACCTGACGTCAGATAGCAGTTCCCTGGTGACATGTGTACAGGTTAGTTCATCGACCTGATATCGTCATTTTTCTCGTGTGAGTTCCCACTGTACTTTGATTACTACCCTACCACGGCTCAAAGGAGTCGTGCAAACAGGTTTTAGTTGGGTACAGTCCCGAGCCATATGGAGGCAGTGAGCGGATCTGCAGGGGTTCGTCTCTCCCGGTATTGGGGGTGAGGTCGCGCTGTGTCTAGGAGAGCCATTACACAAAGCCCTCGACCGAGGCAAGAGATTTACTGGTAGGTATTCCAATAATATCTCAGGGTGTTCTGGGCTACACTCCGACACGACTTGTACCGCTTTTGGGGGTCTGACTTTTACCAACCCCTAGGCCCGCTATGCGATGCTCATAGACGAACGGACCGGACTGTACGGATATTTTCACTGACAGGCTCGGTAGGGTGTCAGGATGAGTTCGCTCATCGACGTCCCTTTTGGTCAATACCTGGTAGCCCGTTACGTATGGCTAATACCTCTGACGTGCTAGTGGTTAAATCCACAGCCAAAATTATTGACGAGTCTTTAGAGTCCCCCACAGACAGTTACTCAAGTTTCGGGCGAAACGCTGTAGAGGCCGTATGGAGATATGGCAGGGTTCGATCATGGACGTGCAGTATTGCACGGATCATGATCGGACGGATAATACTAACGGGCTTTGGTTTAAGCCGGATCCTAGTATTGTACTATGTAGATTTTGTCTCATTGCATTTGTATTCGGTCGGAATATAAATGCGGGTATGTATATACAGTCGCGGGGTTTTCCTATAATTTATTACGGGATCGGTTTTTTGAAGTTTTCAGTTTGCATTCCGTTTCGGCCATTTTCCTTTGTATCTTTCTTTGGCTGAAAATTGGTGGAGGAGGGCTTATTTGCAAATGTGCAAATTAGCATTGTGGAGAGTGTTCTTTGTAAATTATTGCTTCATGATGGTTCATCATGATTCTAGCTTCATTTGACTTCTATTTGTTCATGATTGCTTTCTTGTTTGAGATGAGGATGATGAGGGGTTTCTTGTTTTGACTTTGTGGTGATCATTATTTCTCATTATCACTCATTATTCTCTCTTGGATTCTTTTGACCTCCTCCTCCTCCATGATTAAGGGGCCGGCCACATATTTGGATAGTGGGGAGAGATTCATTTTGAGGAGAGGGAGATTTGAGTTCTTTATGGTTGCAAAAGAAAAGAGGTTCCTTCTTGAAAATTCATTTTATCTCATCTCCATAGTTCATCCCTCCATCCAAAGGCAACTTCGATTACCCCATTGAGACAAACCACTACTATGTAGGGTTGCTAGGCACGCGCACAAGGGTCTATGAGGCATCAACCATGCCCGATTAAAATTTTAGCCGTGCCGAACAACTCTAATACGGATCTTTAAACTAGGTTTTAGGCGAAAACTAGCATGTTAACAACTTTAACACTAAGTGAAAGGGATTACAACCATTGTAGATCCGGTCCTCCACTTCATTAGCTCCGTGTAGATATCCCCATCGCTGCGATCGTGAACTCCGGACTCTAGAGAAGCTCCACGAGAAGAACGAACGTGCTTGCTACGATGACTTCGAGGCCGAAGATGATCTACGTCGGGGAGACACTAACTCAAGCTATTCCTTCACTAGGTCATAAACTTTGTGAAGAGAACACACTCTATTACATGGCAAGTGGTAGAGGATGAAGAAGTAGGAAGTGGGCTCACTTTAGAATTGATTTTCTCACTCTTTTTCTCATGGCACCATTGGAGCTAGTAAGCTTTTGGATGGAGCTCGATGATGAAGAAGAAGTAGAAAGAATTATCCATCCAAATGAAAACTTATCCAATAAATAATGGCACCATGGTTGAGTTAAGCCCTCATGCTTAACTCATGTAGAGAATTAACCAAGGCATTAGGTTAAGGGTTGGGTTAAAGAATATCAAGACAAAAGACAAAAGAGTGGACTTTGTCAAAGTTTCTCTAAGCTTCTTCAAGCTTGATTTCTTTGACTAAGTTTAACCCTTTTGTTAAATGTTATGATAAAACAATAACCCTAATCTTTACCCTAATCTTGGTATGAGTCTCATACACCCAACTTTGATGTATCATCAAGCATGATACAAACATGTACACTTGCATATATCACATATAAACAAAGTGCATAAACTTGTGAGAAAATAAATCATAAGTGAGCTAATCCTAGTTAATGCAATGCAATATATCAAATATATAATTATGCATTAAATTATTAAATCAACTCTTGATTTAATAATCCGGCTATAACCGACTAATATCAAAAGTAACAACTTATCGAATCAACACTTGATCCGATAACCCGGCTATATCGCATACAACCGATCAATGTCACGAATCGTGAGAATAGAATACGGTATCTCATATCGTATTAATCTCGGTCTCGCACATATCACATATGCGCTCCTACTCCGTTTCGCTTGAGCCAGGAAACCCATGTGTAGGACTCTAAAGACTAGTCAATACGCCGTCAGTAGGTGATGATCATATCAAACACCCACAAGCCGCAAGCGGTGTGCTAAACGTAACGGCCACCCGGGTATTGAGCGATCAGAAGATCAACAAGCAAGCCCGCTAGTTCTCCTGTGAATCCAATCAGTAACACTCCCGTACAGTCCGGTCTCGTCGTCTGATATGTCGCATATCTCGCCTAGGGGTGGTAAACGTCAGACCCCAGTAGCTCGATAAGTCGTGTCGATATGAGGTCTATAACAGTTCGAGAAATTACTGGTAACACTTACCAGTAAATATCAGCAACCCTGGCCAGGCATTTCTGGTTATAGCCAATCGAACACAGCACAACATCAACTCCCTATACCGGGAGAGACGAATCCCCTCCTATCGCTCATTGCCTCCATGTGATTCGGGACTGTACCCAAAAACCACCATTTTGCACACCCTCTTGGACATGGTAAGGTGGAAATCAAAGCACAGTGAGAATCACACAAGACTCTATGACGATCTCGGGTCAACAGACTACTCTGTACCAGTGTCACCAGAGAACTGCCATCTGACGTGAGGTATAATACCATCTGGGAGTTCTCGGCGAGTCCGTCCAGTGTACCCAGTCTCCACTGAGCACCCGTACACCATCCTTGATGTCAAACACCGATGGATATGGGATCATCCATCGCCCATCATATGGGTCAAGATGCGTATACGCTAGTCTACTCTGGTGCATCGATGCCCTGTCTCGATACACCCACGACTAGGGACCTTGAAAGATATACTTATGGACTACCATGTCCCCACTAGTATAATCCGCATCATAGTCCAGGCAGTCAAGTACACATCCTAAGGGCTTTACCAACATGTAACAGAGAGACAATCATTGTACATGTTAAGGTAAAGTTTAACCAGATAGTATACTATCATGTCGAGCAAGAAAGTCCTCCCTATATATGTCCAAGCATCCACTACAATACACATCACATGTATCGTAATGGCCTCTAGGGCATACATATAACTAACATAGTACACTTAGCCTACAGCATTTCTTGGACACGTCGGCTCGCCAACTTCGTGCCCGAGTTGCCTCGGTCCAGAGGTGGGAGCCCGTAAAAGAACCCGGTGATGCGGTGCCCTTCCGACGAGGAGATGAAGACCGGAGATTCCTCGGGGAGATCGGGATGACGACGAAAAGACCGAAGGACACGGATCGCTCGGTATATCTCTCTACCATTTCTTCAATTAGCTAGTGGTAGGTTAATGGTCTGATCCGGGTTTATAGTCCGCGGTAGCGCCGGTTTAAAATTAAGAAAAAATTTGGTTTCCGCATTTTGGCCTCGGACAGACGGCCGGGGCACTGCCGTAGCCTAACAGTCGGGACCCGTCACATCTCTGAAGACGTTGAAGGATTACAACGACAGATATCAGAGGAGTAAAGAGATGTACCCTTGAACCGGTGTGAACTGGTTGAAAGATCTATAGTCCAATTTAAAACTAAGATCTGTTAAATATTTATGAGCAGATGTGCTCAATTAAATATAAGTTGAGCACTTATGGCCAATCTTGGGTTAAGTCCAATCAGATTATAATGTTCAACATTTTATTTAGGGCTGCTGAACTTTTATTTGGGCTTGGCCCTTTTAATAATCTTGACAAAATTTTTATCTTGTATTGAATGCAAAGCATTCATCAGAGCTCTGGGCTTTATTAAAGAACAATTTTTGTTCTGACAGCGCAACAACTGGCGCACCAGGCGCTTTGCGCCAATTAAAGAGCGCAGTGTGCTTCTCTCAAGTAGCGCACACGTGGAGGACACGTGTCGCGCTTGGCGCTAAGCGCCAGATAGTGAGCGCATTGCGCCAGTTTATGAGCGCTAAGCGTTAGTTTATGAGCGCGTTACACTAGTTTAGTGGTGCACACGTGAGTGACACGTGGCGCGCTTGGCGCTGAGTGCCAGCCCATGAGCGCAGTGCGCTATTTCAGAAGCGCAAAGAGCAAGTTGCATACGTGGTTGACACGTGGCGCATTTTGGCGCTGAGCTCCGGTCCAGAGATCGCAGAAGCGTTGTTCAAGAGGGCAAGGCACATTTCAATAGCGCAAAGCGCATTTGATCAAATTTATGATCTGTGAACAAATTTATGTTCTTTTAAAAGAGGCTTTGCCTCAAGATTCAAGAACAACAGTTCTTATTATTTTTTTGAAAGGGCTTTGCCTTTGTAGATCAATGATATGTGAATGAAGTAAATACTTCTTTTATTTTTATGATGAGATCTTTTGATCTCTTTTCATAAAAGACCTTGGTCTTTGTAGATCTATGATCTTTTTTAAGAAGATAATTCTTCTTTTTAATTATGAGATAAATACATCTCGTTGTTCATCACTATTTTTACCTTGAAGAAAAATCTTCTTTCAAAAGCTTGCTCTCTTTCTTTTTGAATTTCTCAAAATTTATAGGGAGTTCCTCTATATGCTTCTGTATCTCTAAGACTTGAAGTCTTGGGGCCTTTATATAGGGCAAGCTGATTTGTTGAATCAGTTAAAAAGATCTTTCTCTGATTGATTTGGGGATGTTTCCCACCGTTGGATCTTTGATCTTATGGCTTCTGTTTTACAGAAGGCAATCTTTTTCTTTTTAACAAGATTGGGAAATCTTTCCATAACAGAATTTTAATTCTGATTGATTAATGATTTATCATTATTATTAGATCTTTTGATCTAACGGTGGGGAATTTTTAATTCCAGCGCTGGCGCACCCGTGTTTTGCATATGGTGGGCTGCTCAGAGCGCAGCGCACTTTGCACTAGCGCACCTATGTTTGACACGTGATGTGCTGCTCAAAGCGCAGCGCAGCCTGCGCTGGCGCACCCGTGTTTGACACGTGGCGCGCAGCGCGTCTAGCGTTGGATCCGAAGCGTTGCTTCAATTTTTTTTTTAAATTCAAATTTCAAACAGAGCTTTGCTCTGATTGGGGGAAACAATGGATATCAGAAATAGTACAGCTTGAGGTTAAATCTTACATTATATTCATACTTACCTCCATGTACTTCTTTGCTAGCATATCGGTAGATTGGCCAACTCGAAATGGGATGAAGTGAGCCGACTTGGTGAGTCGATCCACAATAACCCATACCGCATCTGTTAGTTGTATGTATGCCCTAGAGGCCAGTATTGTACTGATGATGTATATTATATTGGATGCTTGGACATATATAGAGATGACTTTCTTGCTCGATATGATAGTATGCTATCTGGTTGCTCTTTATCTTAACATGTATACTAGTCTCTTTAAACTGTCTTATAGTTACATGTTGGTAAAGCCCTTAGGATGTGTACTTGACTACCTGGACTATGATGCAGATCATACTAGTGGGGACATGGTAGTCCATAAGTACATCCTTCAAGTTCCCTAGTCGTGGGTGTATCGAGACGGGGCATCGATATACCAGTGTAGACTAGCGTATACGCTTCTCGACCCATGAGATGGGCGATGGATGATCCCATATCCATTGGTGTTTGACATCAGAGATGGTATACGGGTGCTCAGTAGAGACTGGGTACACTGGACGGACTCGCCGAGAACTCCCAGATGGTATTATACCTCACGTCAGATGGCAGTTCTCAGGTGACACTTGTGCAGGTTAGTCTGTAGACCCGAGATCGTCATAGAGTCTTATGTGATTCCCACTGTGCTTTGATCTCCACCTTACCACGTCCATGAGGGCGTGCAAAACGGTGGTTTTTGGGTACAGTCCCACGTCACATGGAGGCAATGAGCGATAGGAGGGGTTTCGTCTCTCCCGGTATTGGGGGTTGATGTTGCGCTGTGCTCGATTGGCCGTAACAGGGAAGTCCCTGGCCAGGGCTGATCAGAGATTTACTAGTAAGTGTTACCAGTAGTTTCTCGACCCGTTATGAGCCTCGCATCGGCACGACTTATCGGTTATTGGGGTCTGATGTTTACCACCCCTAGACTTGATATGCGACATATCAGACGAACAGACCGGACTGTACGGTAAGTGTTACTGGTTGGATTCACAGGAGTGTGAGCAGGCTTGCTCGTCGATCTTCTGATCGTTCAATACCCGGATGGCCGTTACGTTTAGCAGACCGCTTGCGGCTTGTGGGTGCTTGATATGATCATCATCTGCTGCCGGCGTATTGACGAGTCTTTAGAGTCCTACATAGAGCTTTCCTGGCTCAAGCGAAACGAAATAGGAGCGCATATGAGATATGTGCGGGACCGAGAATAATGCGTGTATGTGATACCGTATTTCATTCTCGCGATGAATGTTTCGATTGGTTGTATGCGATATAACCTAGTTATCGAATCGGAGATTGATTCGATAAGTCGATACATTGGATACTAGTCGGTTATGTGCGACATGACCGGATCATTGAATCAAGTGTTGATTTAATGATTTAATGTATAATTATATATTAGATATATTACTTTGCATTAACTAGTATTGGTTCATTTTAAAAGGATTTTCTCACTTGATGTGCACATTGTATATGTGATATATTTTTGTGTGCACTTGATTGTATCATGTTTGATGATGCTTGCTAACTTGTGTTTGTGTAAAGATTAAACCATGGTTGTGTAATGGTTAGGGTTTTCATTTTCTTACTCATTTATTTATTTATTGATTTTGGAAATGATTATGAAGAAAATGGTGGCTTATTTTGGTTTTAGTTGAAGCTTCATGAAGTTTTGACTTAGTTACCATTTTATCTTCATGCTTAACCCTAACCATTCTAACTAACCATGATCTATTCTCTAAACTTTACCATGGTTAGCATATGATAAGTATTGATTTTATTTTCATTTTAAAAGCAACACTTATCATATTCTTTCTTCTTCTTCATCATCTTCATCAAGAATAAGAGCTTGCCACCATTAATGGTACCTTGAGAAAAAGAGTGAGAAATCCAATTCTAAAGTGAACCCACCTCCTATTTCTTCACCCTCTACCTCTTGCCAAGTAGTATAGGGTGTTTTCTTCACAAGTTTCACAACTTGATGAAGTTGGAGCTTGATCTTGTGTTGCCTCGACGTAGATCATCTTCGGCACGAAGCCGACGACCTTGCCCGCCCATTTCTCCGATGAAGCCGATGCTTGAGTCCGGGATTCGAGACGGACAGCGAGAGGACGTCTACGTGGAGCTAAGGAAGTGGAGAACCGGATCTACAAAGGTTGTAGCTCCTTTCTTTTAGTTAAATTGTTAACTAGTTTCTTTTTCGCCTAATCTCTAGTCAACGAATCCGTATTAGGGTTTCTCGGCACATGTAAAATTTGAAATTGGCATGGTTGATGCCTTGTGAGACCTCCTTAGAGTGCCTAGGAACCCTACAGCATCGTTACCTTTCGTGCTACGAGGAAGTGCATTCATGAAATCCATGGTGATGTGTTACCATTTCCATTCTGGGATAGGTTGCGATTGAAGTAAACCAGCAATTCTGTAATGTTTAGCCTTCACTTGCTGACACACCAAGCACTTAGCTATGCTTCTGGCTACTTCGCACTTCATTTCATGTCTTCAGTAATGTTGTCGTAGATATTTGTACATCTTTGCACCACCAGGATGTACTGAGTAAGGAGAGTTGTGAGCTTCTTTCATCAACTCTTCCCGAAAAGAACCTTGTGGTATACACGACCTGCTTCCATATCTCAAAGATCCATCTTCGTGGATGATGAAGTCTATTTGCAGTCCACTTTCTACTTGTTCTCGGATCTTTTGCATCTTGGCATCACTTGCTTGAACTGCCTTGATCTGATTGACAATAGTAGACTAAACTTGTAAGTTCATCAAATACGAAGCATTACCTGGCATAACCACTTCTATATCCATCTCGTGCAATTCCTGCTGCAGCTTCCACTGTGCGGTGAGATTCATAGATAACGGCTGGCGACTAAGTGTATCAGGAACTACATTCACCTTCCCTGGATGATATTGTAGGTTGATGTCAAAGTCCGCCATAAGTTCTAGCCATCTTCACTACCGCATATTCAACTCCTTCTGAGTAAATACATACTTCAGATTTTTGTAGTCTGTGTATATATCCGCTCGCTCTCCCGGAAGATAATGGCCCAAATCTTAAGTGCAAAGATAACGGCTGCCAACTCCAAGTCATGTGTTGGATAGTTGCGCTCATGAACTTTCAGCTGTATTGATGCAAAAGCTACAACCTTTCCATGCTGGTGTAGAACACATCTTAATCCCTTACCGGATGCATCGCATGCACAACAAATCCTCCAGATTGGTCCGGTATTACGAGAATAGGAGCCGATGTCAATTTTGACTTGAGTTCTACAAAATCTTGTTCACATACTTCTGACCACACGAATACTTCATCTTTACGTGTGAGCTTGGTCAGGGGTGTTGCAATCTTCGAAAACCTTCTATGAATTTTCAGTGGTATTCTGCTAATCCCAAGAAACTTCGAATATCCTTCACCGTCTTCGGTGTCAGCCATTCGCTGACAGCTGCCACTTTAGCTGGATCCACTGAGATTCCTTCGCCCGATACAATGTGTCCAAGAAATCCAACTTGATCTAGCCAAAATTCGCGCTTGCTGTACTTGGCATAGAGTTGATGTTGTTGCAATGTCTCTAGGACAATCTGCAAATGCTCGGCATGCTCTTTCCGATTCCTTGAATACACCAGGATGTCGTCGATGAATATAACAACAAACCTATCTAGGTACTCTCAGAAAACCTGGTTCATCAGATTCATAAATATAGCAGGTGCATTGGTCACTCCAGATGGCATCACGAGAAACTCATAATGACCATAGCAAGTACTGAATGCCATCTTCGAAATATGAAACTCTTTGACCTTCACCTGATGATAGCCCGAACGAAGATCTAATTTTGAGAAAACACAAGACCCACTTAGCTGATCGAACAGGTCGTTGATGCACAGTAGTGGATACTTGTTCTTTATTGTCACTTCGTTCAGAGCTCGGTAATCTATACACATTCTGTATGAACCTCCTTTCTTCTTCAATAGCAAAACTGGAGATCCCCAACTTGAAGTACTGGGACGAATCCATCCTTTCTTCAGAAGTTCGTCCAGCTGAGTATGGATCTCCTTCAATCCTTTAGGACTTAAGCAATATGGTGCTTTTATCACCGGTTGCACACCAGGTATTAAATCAATACTAAATTCAAGAGCTCGATCAGGAGGCAAACCTGAAATGTCTTCAGGGAATACGTCCTCGAACTCTCGAACTACTTCTGGCTTGTCTTCTTTAGCTTTTATTGTTGCAATCACAGCCTTTCTTAGTTTAGCCTTATAAGTGCTAGATTCTAGGGTACGGTCTCCACTCTTGAAATAAAATACCGGATGATCTGGTATCTCGAACACTACTCTCCTTTGACGACACTCGATGGCAGCGAAGAAAGTTTCAAGTCAGTCCATTCCCAAGACTACGTCAAAGTTCGGTATATCCAGCACCTTTAAGTTCGTATAAAATTCTCGGCTGCAGACGACCACTAGACACAGATCGTATCCCAAAGTTTCCTTTAGAACGTCGTTCCCTGAACTGACATTCCAACTAGATACGAGCGGTTTAACTAGAATTGCATGAGTTCGGACGAACCGTTGCGACATAAAGCAATATGATGCTCCAGTATCGAAGAGTGCTAAAGCAGGTAGGGAGGTTACTAAGATTGTACTTAAGTTGTGTGGGATATGTTTAGGTATAGGAAAAGAATATATTAATGTATACAAGAATTGTAAAGGTTTGAAAGATTGGGAGTTACCAGTGATGACTTGGCCAGTGGCTTCAGCTTCTTCCACAGTCATTGTGAAAACCTGACGCCTAGATACATTCCTCCTTACCGGAGACACGTTCCTCTGTCTATTCCTCTGTCCTTGAGGCATGTTCCTCTGAGCCTGTTGGAACTGACGAGAAGGTTGCGCAGGAGGTCCATGAAGAGGTAGAGCAGGTAGGGCTAAGCAAGGTGCATGAGCCTGAATAGCTGGTCGTTGCGGATAAGTGATCGCTGGTCGGGGTGCGGGAGCTGGGGTGAGACGATGTGGGCAATCTCTAATGGCGTGAGTGGATTTTCCATAAATTAAGCATAATCGGTTAGCACGCCTGCAATCCTTCGCCAGGTGTCCATTCCTCTTGCAGTAGAAGCAAAAATCTGGACTGGACCGGTTAAATGGTACTCCTGGTCTCCTGGGTACAAACGGTGGCCTAAAAGAGGCTCCTCCTGCCATCTGAGTGGCAGGGCGCTTCACACCGGCAGTCTGAGGTCTATTCTTCTTCTTCACTACTGTCTCATATCGTCGGGCAGCCTTTAGCGCAAGATCATGGGTTGGGAAATCCCCTGTAGCTAATGCAGCTTGGATCTCTGGGTCCAACCCTTGCTGAAATCTTCGAGTCCGAATCACAGCAGTTGGGATCATATGTGCCACGAATCTGTTACGGTCTTGTATTAGCAGTGTATTATGTGATATCAAGAAATTGAATATTGAGACATATCTTACCTGCTAAGTATGGTAAACCCAGCATCGTATTCATTCATAAATTTGCTCCACATAGAGCCTTGTTGCAAGTGGATGAACTGCTGTTCCATGTCAAAACGGACAGTCTCGAGAAAATATTTCGCATCGAACATATCACGAAAAGTTCTCCATTCAATCGGCTGGGCAAGACGGCCTTCTTCAGCTTTCCACCATACTCTGGCGTTGTCAATGAGTTGCAGTTTCGCAATTCTCACCCAAGCAATCTCTGGCACTTGTGCTGCTGCCAAGTCATCTTCAATAGATTGAACCCATTTCTCTGCCTTTAGTGGGCTCTCTTTCCCAGAAAAGTGCTTAGGCTGCAATGCCCGGAATTTCTTGACTCCGGGTGCCTCAATGTCACGACCCGAAAGTACAGAACATGACCGTCACTTAGATTACGAAGCATCTAGAGGCACAACGTAACTTAAGTAAACCGAAGCCCAGAAATCTAAACCATAAAAAGAAGAAGAAGTAAAGGAAAACATGTAGAAAACAAGTTTAAAAGCAACATCCAATTTTCTCAAAAATTTCGGTAGAGTCTCCTTTGTAAAAACTGGCCCCAAACGGGTACAAACAAGAATAATATATATACAAACAATAAAAAGCATCCCAAACGGGAGCTAGCTCTACGCCAAAAGGCGGAAACAACCACATCAATGCACAATAGTATACAACGCCAAAGGGCGAGGCTCAAAACTCAAAAGAAAACAAAACCACCAGATATCATAATAATACAAGCGCGACTCTAAGGTCGAAATAAACAACTGATCCAGTAAACTATCAAGTAATACAAGTTTGGTTGATGGAGCTTACTAGATACAAATGAAATAATAAAAATACAACGGCGGTCCAGCTACAAATGAACCAACCTACCGTGCAAATCACCCGGAATGAAACGATGTGCCAGCAAACTGCCAAGGAACCCTGTACATCGAACCTGTAATAAAATTTGGTACAACGGGGGTGAGTTGCCAACTCATGAGTAGAAGATATCTACGAAAAGAAATCGAATGCACGACGCTGTCCTAGGTCATAATAATATACTAATATACTACTAGTCATCAAGTAATACAGGATAATAAGCTACGTGTAAGTGCAAAAGCTTCGTGCTCGTATCAGTGCCTCATATAGTACTATGTCATGTGAATGAGTATGTATGCACCATGAATGTAAAATAACCAATCCTGAAATCTAGATATATCTGTATAAGAAATCTTTAGCTTTTATCATGGTAAAATGTGTATAGAAAACTGAAATATCAACGATGAAATCCATGGAAATCCGTGTCAAGCATCGACACAAAACATGTAAATCTCAAGTCTCAATACCTCATAATCTCAATATCTCATAGTCTCAATATCTCGGGCTCCGTCAGTCCGGATCGGCCCATATCATCAAATCTCACGATAACGGTCGGTATCCTCCGGATATCCGCCGCGCCAGACATCACCGGTAGGTAGTCCTCCCCTGCCAGGCTCATCGTCTACAACTCGATCTTCTTGCCCCGGGGTACCATACCGGGCCCACCATGTACCCGAGACGGTTCATCCACTCCTCGAATCGGGTCTCGAAATCCAACAAAAAACATGAAATCTCATGGTGGACGACACATACATCACGAGAAAACCACATCTTATGTTTTAAAAAGAGAGGAGGAGAGAGAGAGAGAGAAGTTTTTATATATTCTTGCGGTTTTTCCCAAAAATCCAGAAATCTCATAGAAATCCAAAATCCCAAAATCATGAGTAAGTATATGATAAGTGTCGGCATATGCCCATAATACTGCATGATAACATGAAAATGCGAATGCATGAAATGTCTAAGTAATAAATACCATATCTATACTAACACCAGAGAGTAATCACAATATTATATCGATCTAGCTGTTAGCTGATTGTATCAATAAAAGATAATATGATCTAAAGTGTACGTGACATAGCAATTACCGATGATGATATGTGTGAGCCGGCAAATAAGTGTGCGTGGAATATGCGCATCATCGGTAATGGTGCTGGTGTCCTAACAGGCAATGTTTTATTCTGATTATAGAAACATATGAATGAACATGCACCATTATGATTACGGTTTGAATGTAAAGATGGATGTGTAATAACCACTCATTTGTGATATACAAGTATAACTACAACTATATGACTCGAGCCTAAACTAGTGTCCATCTAACCTCCTAAGGAACTAAACCTAAGAAACTAGTCAATAAGAAATAAGAGTCCACCTAAGGTCTGAATCCATATCTCTAATAGTCGGCGATCCAGCCTCAATAGTGTCACGTACGTAGTACGGCTTCCTCGAATCAAGAGTGCGGATCAATCATCATATCTATACCTCGTACGGTAAAATCCATCGTACGGCATCCCAATATCGGGGTACGGGTTAAGTATCACCTACATGTCTCATCATTCGTATAATATCATCATCAACACATGTCAAGATCAAGGTGCTATACTGTAATCGCATACATCAATCATATATCATTACCAGCATAAATATACATCGTTAATTTATCCCCAGAAATATTATGTCATATGTATCATATTGTGATTAAGTCACACTTAGATCATATCGTAATCAAGTCACACCTATATGATATCGTAATCAAGTCACACATATATGATATCGAAATCAAGTCACACCTATATGATATCATATCAGAATTTCAGGTACAGGTTACGGTCCGGGTTCTATCTTAGAGTCCCATATATTTCAATATCATCGCCTCCCTTCATTATTGTTCATGTATACAAATCCATTATCTCGTTTTCTAATGATCAGCTAACATCATAACACGACTGTAACCAAGAATCACGGCATCAAGCCCAGTTACATTGTTTCATCCCCGTGTATCATATCACATCCTTGTATCACATATGCGTATTGTGTATATATACATACCTACACCTAGTCCTATATATATATATATATATATATATATATATATATATATATATATATATATATATATATATATTTATATATATATATATATATATATTTATATATATATATATATATATTTATATTTATATATATATACATACACGTATACACTACGTCGAGTCTCAGTGTGTGCGTGTGTGTATCTACCTGAAACCTACGAATCTCTTCCAAGGTATTCATCCTCTGGTATGGTCTTTCTAAATCAGTCTAGTCCAACCTACGGTCATTACTAGGGTCCTACTCATCAAGAATCTAAGATCACGTCTGGCTTCCTAACGACAATAAGTAATATCCCTATTTTACGTTTGCGGGGGTGCTAAACGCCATCCACCCGACTTCCCCCCGTAGATATACATCTACTCACGAGTTGGCAACTCACCCCCGTTGTGCTAAATTTTATTACAGGTTCGATGTACAGGGTTCCTTGGCAGTTTGCTGGTACATCATTTCATTCCGGGTGATTTGCACGGTAGGTTGGTTCATTTGTATCTGGACCGCCGTTGTATTTTTATTATATCATTTGTATCTAGTAAGCTCCATCAACCAAACTTGTATTACTTGATAGTTTACTGGATCAATTGTTTATTTCGACCTTAGAGTCGCGCTTGTATTATTATGATATCTGGTGGTTTTGTTTTCTTTTGAGTTTTGAGCCTCGCCCTTTGGCGTTGTATACTATTGTGCATTGATGTGGTTGTTTCCGCCTTTTGGTGTAGAGCTAGCTCCCGTTTGGGGATGATTTTTATTGTTTGTATATATATTATCCTTGTTTGTACCCGTTTGGGGCCAGTTTTTACAAAGGAGACTCTGCCGAAATTTTTGAGAAAATTGGATGTTGCTTTTAAACTTGTTTTCTACATGTTTTCCTTTACTTCTTATTCTTTTTATGGTTTAGATTTCTGGGCTTCGGTTTACTTAAGTTATGTTGCGCCTCTAGACGCTTCGTAATCTAAGTGCCGGTCACGTTCCGTACTTTCGGGTCGTGACAAAGTTGGTATCAGAGCGCTAGGTTTAACCTTGTCTAAGTCTAGGGTGACCCTTGGTTGATGGAGTAGGTGACTTAGGTAGAGTGACGTACCATGGGTATGATCCGCGGCATACTTACAATACGCTACTCTGCTTAAGAAGTCTTAGGATGTACATTTCTTGCACCGCATTTCATTCGTTCCTTTGATCTATCTTCGTCGATATCGGATGGTGGTTTCTGTTACCACGGGCGCACTGGCAGAGGGAACTACGGCTCGAATGCGATAACCATTAGGGAATCGGTTATTCTTGAGGATTGAAGCATTGTTTAGCGTGCGGGAGAAGGGTATTCACATGCCGTCCAGACGAAGTTAAAGGATTCGAACGATTGTCAGAAACCTATTTTCCCAAGTTTAAAGTATTCGGAAGAACATGCAGGTATTTCGATGGACCCTCTAGAAGAATGAAACCCTAACTCGACATAATGGCCACGAGAACGCCCTTGAACCTTAGGGTTTACGGCAGTTCCGCAGTGCCATTAGTGAGGCTTGGGTTTGTCCTTCTACGGCTGGACCATCGATGCTGGGGTATGTACCGGATATTTTTAAACTGTACTTGAGTGTTGAGCTCTCAGGGAATTATGGGATTTTGATGGATCGATCGAAAAGTTTAATGTAGTCCGGATATCAGGTGAAGGGATCGACTACGTGGGAGACTCTAGATATAAGTATTACCGTTGGTATCACAGTCAGCACGCCTATGAAGAGACGAGTTCGAAGCAGTCGACACCAGAGGAAAGGGGGAAAGAGGTGCACATTGACGATAGTGTTTACGATTGTGATTTGGTGATTTGAATTTCATATTTTCGTTGATTGGATTTTGGTATTTTGAGGACTTTGTTCTACGATTGGTATTTCTTATGTGTACCTTCATTACATTCTATCTGTGTTTCATATATCAGTTGTATTGATATTGTTTAGTACATAACCAGTGCATTTGATTTGGTTTTAATACATTTTGAGATTTTGATTTGATTAAGTGCATATGGTTACACATGATTTTGACATATGCTTCGACCTAGTTTTCATGCATTTTGGTACTGTGATTTCGATTTTGATATTTGGTGTATGTTTTCGTGCACCATGTGCACCTGATTGAGATTCTTGCGCACACTTGGCGCACTTGATGCGATTTTGTGCACAAGATGCACTAAATCGGGGTTTTGTGCATACTAGATGCACCTGATATTAGAGTCGTGCACGCCCATTGCACTTGACAGATGTTTTTGGTGCACACCTGTTTCACTCAGTTTTGTTTTTGTGTGTATTCATGGCATCTGTATTTGGTTTCGATTTCAGTGCGCACCGGACGCACATGATATTTTATAATGTGATTGGGATTGATTTCAGTTTAAGGAGTATGTTTTTATAATCATTACTATTGATTTGGTAACCAGGCGGGACGTGTATATTAAATAAAAGATATATATATATATAGCTATTTTTTTAAAAATAAACGTCCGCTACTTATGCCGTGGCACGTGCATCACACGGCGATTTTCAAAAGGGGTTCTTGCATGCTTCTTTATCCAGATGTTTGGACAATTTTACTATGATGCGCACAATATATAAGTTGTAGTTTTGATGTATATTATGTTGGTTTTCGTATTGGGCTTTGGTATTTTATTTTCGCCACAACTCCGATGATTGTGTTATGCTTGACGGAGTTGATTTTAGTTATGTATTGATGATTTCGGAGCCCCGACGATTTGAGTGTTTTGGCTGAATGTTTTAGTAATTGGGGGGGTTTAATTTAAATTCGGGGACCGAATTTCTTAAAGGGGGGAAGATTGTAGAATTTTAAAAATAATTAAATAATTAATTAAATAAATAAAATCGTTTAAGTGAATTTTATAATTTTCGGTAAAGTAAAACGTAGTTTTCATAATACTAAACCGTAATTATTTTTCACTATAAATTTAAAAATGCCTATTTTAATTATGTTATTACTAGTAAATGGTGTTTATTTAGCCACTTATAAATTTTTATTTTAATTATATATTTTTCTTAAATTAATTATTTTAAATATTAACATAAGCTTTATTTTTACACTAAATTAGTGTAAATTACAAATTTGAATGGGTTAAATTTGCAAAAATGAACCATTGCATATTAGAATCAAATGTGTTTCATGCAAAATTTATTTTCAAAATTTTACAATGGTTCTAGACCATTCTAGGTCAAATGGAGTGAAAAAAATAAAGAATTTTTAAATAAATTCATGAAAAAACTTAATTGTGTGATATTTTTTGAAACCGTCTACACTTTTCTTCACCTTTTCTCACTCTCCTCTCTTTTCCTCACCTCATGGCCGGCCTCACCTCCATGGGCAGCCCGAAAATTTTTCCCCCGTCATTTTTGCATTAAAAATCATCAAAATTCATCAAAAATTCAATAAAAAATCCACAAAATCCTAATAAATTCCTATCCTCTATTCTTTGCTCATCTTTACATGGATTTTGGAGATGGAAAGCATTCATTTTGGAGGCTTATTTTCATGTATGGATTTCATGTTGTGGAGGTATAAATCTTCTTCTTTTGATTTATTGTTATTAGATGTTTCATTTAAGCATAATTAGATTTAATAAATAATTTCTATCTACAAGTTTTAAAATTCAAGTTAGGGTTTATAAAATTAAGTTATGGTTCTTATTAATTAAGTAGGGTTATAATAACTAGTTTAACATTTTTAGAAGTGGAAAATCTTGTATGGATGATATATTGTAAATTGTTTATTCAAAATTGTTTAAATTAATCCATTTTGCAAACTAGATTTCTATATATTGTATATATTGGTGAGATAAAATTCTAATTAATGTTTGTAACACTAGATTTTGGTTTTAATGAGGATATTAACTTGTTGGTGGAATGAAAAACTTAAATTGGTTACTAGTTTCTATTGATAATTGAAAAATACTAATAAAAATGCGATTTTGCTAACTACATTTTGGAAATTCTTAAATAAATGAAATTTAAAATATAATTTATGGTTTCATTATATCATTATAATCATGAATTTTAGTTTAATGCATTAATTCATGCAAAATCCAGTTTAGATGTGATATTGTGAAATTTTCCTTAAAAGTATCGAAATCGGGCAAGTTTGCAAACTAGAATTTTCAAACTAATATAAATTAGGGTGTTAAAAATATAGTGATGGTTTATATAGTCTAGTTATGCTAATTAATAAATATTATGACCATTAGTTTCTTTTAAATATCAAGTTTTGAAGTAAAACGGTAAATTGGTGTTTTCAGGTTTTACGGAATCGGACGATTTGATCGATTTTTTGGGTTTCGATGGATTAAATCATGTTTGATATTATAAGTAATGAGTTTTTAAACTACAAGTTGTTTGCTAATGTTTATCTCGATCAATCAACGTTTGTACGCCGACATCGAGCAATATTTGGTTCTTTTGCATGAACGGGACATAGGTTTTAACCTATGCGCGTTCCGTGCGTCGTTTTGAGTTTTGTCCGTGATTCAGTTTACGATACTATATATATGTTTGCGTATAGGTACCCTTCACGTGGACTGCGGACGATGAAGAAGAGGATGGCAACATCATTTTCGACAGACAAGAACCAGGTGAGTAGATGTATATCTACGGGGGGAAGTCGGGTGGATGGCATTTAGCACCCCCGCAATCGTAGAATAGTGATAGTACTTATTGTCGTTAGGAAGCCAGACGTGATCTTAGATTCTTGATGAGTAGGACCCTAGTAATGACCGTAAGTTGGACTAGACTGATTTAGAAAGACCATACCAGAGGATGAATATATTGGAAGAGATTCGTAGGTTTCAGGTAGATACACACATGCACACACTGAGACTCGACGTGGTGTATACGTGTATATATATATATATATAGGACTAGGTGTAGGTATATATATATATACACAATACGTATATGTGATACAAGGATGTGATATGATACACGGGGATGAAACAATATAACTGGGCTTGATAACGTGATTCTTGGCTACAGTCGTGTTATGATGTTTGTGGATCATTAGAAAATGAGATAATGGATTTGTATACATAAACAATAATGAAGGGTGGCGATGATATTGAAGTATATGGGACTCTAAGATAGAACCCAGACCGTAACCTGTACCTGAAATTCTGATATGATATCATATAGGTGTGACTTGATTTCGATATCATATATCTGTGACTTGATTACGATATGATCTAAGTGTGACTTAATCACAATATGATACATATGCCATAATATTTCTGGGGATAAATTAACGATGTATATTTATGCTGGCAATGATATATGATTGATGTATGCGATTACAGTATAGCACCTTGATCTTGACATGTGTTGATGATGATATTATACGAATGATGAGACACGTAGGTGATACTTAACCCGTACCCCGATATTGGGATGCCGTACGATGGATTTTACCGTACGAGGCATAAATATGATGATTGATCCACACTCTTGATTCGAAGAAGCCATACTACGTACGTGACACTATTGAGGCTGGATCGCCGACTATTAGAGATATGGATGCAGACCTTAGGTAGACTCTTATTTCTTATTGACTAGTTTCTTAGGTTTAGTTCCTTAGGAGGTTAGATGGACACTAGTTTAGGCTCGAGTCATATAGTTGTAGTTATACTTGTATATCACAAATGAGTGGTTATTACACATCCATCTTTACATTCATACCGTAATCATAATGGTGCATGTTCATTCATATGTTTCTATAATCAGAATAAAACATTGCCTGTTAGGACACCAGCACCATTACCGATGATGCGCATATTCCACGCACACTTATTTGCCGGCTCACACACATCATCATCGGTAATTGCTATATCACGTACACTTTAGATCATATTATCTTTTATTGATACAATCAGCTAACAGCTAGATCGATATAATATTGTGATTACTCTCTGGTGTTAGTATAGATATGGTATTTATTACTTAGACATTTCATGCATTCGCATTTTCATGTTATCATGCAGTAATATGGGCATATGCCGACACTTATCATATACTTACTCATGATTTTGGGATTTTGGATTTCTATGAGATTTCTGGATTTTTGGGGAAAACCGCAAGAATATATAAAAACTTCTCTCTCTCTCTCCTCCTCTCTTTTTAAAACATAAGATGTGGTTTTCTCGTGATGTATGTGTCGTCCACCATGAGATTTCATGGTTTCTGTTGGATTTCGAAACCCGATTCGAGCAGTGGATGAACCGTCTCGGGTACATGGTGGGCCCGGTATGGTACCCCGGGGCAAGAAGATCGAGTTGTAGACGATGAGCCTGGCAGGGGAGGACTACCTACCGGTGATGTCTGGCGCGGCGGATATCCGGAGGATACCGACCGTTATCGTGAGATTTGATGATATGGGCCGATCCGGACTGACGGAGCCCGAGATATTGAGACTATGAGACATTGAGATTATGAGGTATTGAGACTTGAGATTTACATGTTTTGTGTCGATGCTTGACACGGATTTCCATGGATTTCATCGTTGATATTTCAGTTTTCTATACACATTTTACCGTGATAAAAGCTAAAGATTTCTTATACAGATATATCTAGATTTCGGGATTGGTTATTTTACATTCATGGTGCATGCATACTCATTCACATGACATAGTACTATATGAGGCACTGACACGAGCACGGAGCTTTTGCACTTACACGTAGCTTATTATCCTGTATTACTTGATGACTAGTAGTATATTAGTATATTATTATGACCTAGGACAGCGTCGTGCATTCGATTTCTTTTCGCAGATATCTTCTACTCACGAGTTGGCAACTTACCCCCGTTGTGCCAAATTTTATTACAGGTTCGATGTACAGGGTTCCTTGGCAGTTTGCTGGCATATCATTTCATTCCGGGTGATTTGCACGGTAGGTTGGTTCATTTGTATCTGGACCGTCGTTGTATTTTTATTATTTCATTTGTATCTAGTAAGCTCCATCAACCAAACTTGTATTACTTGATAGTTTACTGGATCAGTTGTTTATTTCGACCTTAGAGTCGCGCTTGTATTATTATGATATCTGGTGGTTTTGTTTTCTTTTGAGTTTTGAGCCTCGCCCTTTGGCGTTGTATACTATTGTGCATTGATGTGGTTGTTTCCGCCTTTTGGCGTAGAGCTAGCTCCCGTTTGGGGATGCTTTTTATTGTTTGTATATATATTATCCTTGTTTGTACCCGTTTGGGGCCAGTTTTTACAAAGGAGACTCTGCCGAAATTTTTGAGAAAATTGGATGTTGCTTTTAAAATTGTTTTCTACATGTTTTCCTTTACTTCTTCTTCTTTTTATGGTTTAAATTTCTGGGCTTCGGTTTACTTAAGTTACGTTGCGCCTCTAGACGCTTCGTAATCTAAGTGTCGGTCACATTCCGTACTTTCGGGTCGTGACACTCAACTTCTGGGCGATGCAAGGGAATAGCAGTTTGCTGCTGCTGACCCTCCAAGAGGCTCTTGATTGCCTCAAGCAATACCGTCTACTCGTTGATAGGAGCTGTAACGGTAGGAGGAGGTGATAGAGGAGGTGGTGAGGTGTTGCCGTTGACATTGGTACTCGTGTTGTTTGGGGAATTCATAACCTTGAAAGAAAAAAGAAAAGGTTAGGATAGATTCAAGAGATTAAAAATGTAAAGAATGTATAGTTGCTGATTCTTATGATTCTTATGATATATTGCTTTGGATTCCATGCAGAACTGACCTGCATGGGCCACCAACAAAACCTGTCACGTCCCGCTTCCCGATGTACGAAAGCGGAGATGTGGCAGGGACGCGACGTAATTACTCAGAAATAAACACGTTAAGCATAAATAAGCAATATAAATGAATACACAAGAATAACAAGAGATGTAATAATAACAACTTTTATTAACATTCTTTCTTTGCATACAACTGAAAAGAAAAGTACAATGATAGAAAGCGATGCCTAAACAATGGCATATGAACTGAAAAGAAAATAATAACAAGTAAAAACCTAGAAGTATGGCTCCTCTGTGAACTGCTCTAAATCGTCCTGACTGGGCTCGGTCTCCTGAGAGTCGGGTCATCCTGATGAACATTCCAAAGAAAGAAGAGACATGAATGTCGTCAGTGAACTAGCGCTCGGTAAGTCCCAAAAGATAGAATGAAATAGACAATTAAAGAGAATAGAACTGGTAAATTGTCTGCGTGTTATGCTAACATAGTTGTTTGTAACTTGGTACAGAATATATCAGTGTATATGAGAGGAGTCCAACTATGCCGTGAACTATAGTAACATATAATTACAAGGCCCCATCAAAACCCACGGGACAACGGCACAGGATGTTCATGTAGGTGTCTTTTAATGTCCATCATTGTGCTACATTTAATACATTTCGTACCATTCTACCTCGTTAAACCCCATAATATATATTGTATAAATTATAGTTATCAGACTTGCCGAGACCATGGATATAAGTTGTTTATGTAAACGGATTCAGGATGTATCAAGTAAGTATGTAATCAAGTCAAGATATAGCCATAGTTCGGTCAAGTCAAGTCTTGTTTGCATATTGATCTTATTCTGGTAATCAGGTTCAGGTTCAATTAGTCATGTTTGGTATATTGGATTCATGTTAAATTGGATTCATATTTGTATTGGACTCAGATTGATTAAGACTCGGACTTGAGTCAAACACTTATAAACAGATTTGGATCCTAATTAGGTTTAGGAGTTATTAGTAACTGCTGCACATGGACGGCAGGATTTGTGTCTTTTTCCAAGACAATTACCATTGATAACCCTGTTAAGTTTTTTTTACCTTAATTAGGCAAGCACCCACTTTCTCCGGCTCCCTGGGGCTCAAGAGAATTGGTCCCGCTTAAACCTATATTTACTAGGATCCTTAAAGTAATTTTATATAACTCGAGGGGGTTTTATGAAAAAATATTTTATATACTTTCAAAGCAAATCTCGAGTAATTATTTATAGTATTTAAGGTTTTCATGGATGTAACTTTTAAAGGGTGAGGTATTTTGGTGAATATATGCCTGGTGTAGGGTGTTTTTCGTCACCCCATTGGGATGGGAATACGTGCGCGCTTGTCGGGCACATTACAGATTCCCCTTGCTTAGGGTAGGATGGAGTTTATTGATTGTGGGGATCCGAATCTCCGGCAGCCGCAAACTAAGCTGCCGCTAATTACCCCTCGCCTTTGGAGCGAGGGAACCTCCGATTGACGGGTCAAACAGGTCATGCGAACTCAAAGTGCGGTGTTGTGTTTTGAAGGGGCTTGGATATATCGGAGGCCCCGCAGATTTTTTATGGGGGTCCCGCTACCCGGATAGCGGGGTGAGGGTCAAGGGGGCTAGCAGCCCCCTTGCGGGGTGTGAGACGGCGTCCCGTTAGAAATTTTTTTCTAAGGGGGACAGTGTCTCTCTCTCTCTCTCTCTCTCTCTATATATATATATATATATATATATATAAAGAGAAAGGGCGTCCAAAGGACGCGTGGGAGCACGTGCCCGGCACGCGGGCGCTGGGGACAAGGCCCCAGCGGAAAATAGGGGGCTCAGCCCTCCATACTGGGAGTTGTACTCCAATTGACTTTTGGAGTTAAACTCCTTAAAAAAAGATGTATTATTATTGTTTGTTTATTTTTATGAAGTTAAACTTCCAGAAACTTTGATTTGTGGAGTTAAACTCCATGGAATCTTTGTAAATACTCAAGGGGGGCCCTTTCTTCTCCCATGAGCCTTAGATCTTTCCCAAAATGAGATCATTGGAGATGGGTCTCCTTCCTCCTCTTCTGTTAGCCGGATCTTGGAGAACAAGAGGGGTGAGATTTTAAAAATCTCTCCTTTTTAAGATCTGATGGAAGATCCGAGCTCCCTTTTGTGGGTTTTGTGGTGAAAAAATATTTAATTTTAGGAAAGGAAGAGTAAACACTTGATTTAATTCAAAAAAGGGAAAGAAGGTTTAGAACCTTGAGGAAGGAGAAGGAGACACAAAAACCCTAGAGTTTGAGAGAATGAAAAGTTATTTTTTTATTTCATCATCATGTTTCCTTATATAGGCTTACACATTTACATATAGCCCCTTGGGCTTTACAAAATGGCATTTTGCAAATCCCATGTCTCATGTGCTCATTTCTTTTGCACATGAGCTATGGGCTTTACAAAAATTTGGCTTTATGCCCATAAAGATTATATCAAAAATATTTATTACATGATTTTTATTTTGGCATAGGGGAGGCCGACTGCAGGGCTAGACTTGGGCATGGACCCACTTGATCTGGGATTAGGCCCGCTTATTTAGGGTTGACCTTGACTTTGACCCGGTCAACTGGGGTGCAAATTTTGACCCCAACAAAGTGCCCCCCATCAATAAATGCACACCGTACATATGAGTTTTGTGCATGAAATTGATGGAGCTTGAAGCTGGACTTCGAGGTGGAACATCATTCCGGGGGCAGAGCATCCTTCGGGGAGCATGATTCCCGAAGATCGGAGCATCATTCTGATTTGCGGAGCATAATTCCAGGGTCAGAGTATCATTCCGAAGAGTCGGAGCATAATTCCGAGGATCGGAGCATAATTCCGAGGATCGGAGCATAATTCCGAGGATTAGAGCATAATTCCGAAGAGTAGAGGCATGATTCCAGGGATCGGATCATGATTCCAGGGATCGGAGCATGATTCCAAAGGGGGTCGGAGCATGATTCCAAAGGGGGTCGGACATTCTGACCGAAGCATAATTTCGATGCAGTGGTTGATTTCCAGGCGAAGCATAATTCCGATAGGGAAAGCAGATACTCCGAGGCGAAGCATGATTTCGATACGGGGTACATTCTGAGATGAAGCATGATTTCGACGCAGAGCTTGTTAGTCGACTTGATTCTGAGGCAGAGCTTAATTTCGACGGGGAGGTCATTGGTTGACTTGATTCCGAGTCGAAGCATAATTCCGACAGGGAGGTCGTTGGTTGACTTGATTTCAGGACGGAGCATAATTCCGACGAGGAGGTCGCTTGTTGACTTGATTCCAGGGCGGAGCATAATTCCAACGAGGAGGTCGCTTGTTTGACTTGATTCCGAGTCGAAGCATAATTCCGACAGGGAGGTCGTTGGTTGACTTGATTTCAGGGCGGAGCATAATTCCGACGAGGAGGTCGCTAGTTGACTTAATTCCAGGGTGGAGCATAATTCCAACGATGAGGTCGCTTGTTTGACCTGATTCCGAGTCAAAGCATAATTCCGACAGGGAGGTCGTTGGTTGACTTGATTCCAGGGCGGATTATAATTCCAACGAGGAGGTCGCTGGTTGACTTAATTTCAGGGCGGAGCATAATTCCGATGAGGAGGTCGCTTGTTTGACTTGATTCCGAGTTGAAGCATAATTCCGACAGGGAAGGTGGATACTCCGAGACGAAGCATGATTTCGACACGGGGTACACTCTGAGACGAAGCATGCTTCCGCCACAAAGGTTGTTGGTTTGATTTGATTTGGGTTGACATCAGCATCGCTACACTGGAATATGGTACCAGGAGCGAATCATCATTTGCCATGAGTGGATTTGGGAATTTTGGTTTTGGTTTAGCATCAGCATCGCTTCACTGGAATATGGTACCAGGAGTGAATCATCAATTGCCATGAGGAGATTTCCCTCGTTCCCAGTGTAATGACTTAGGGGTCATCTATTTCCAGTTTAACGACTTAGAGGTCATCTGTTTCCAGTTTAACGACTTAGAGTCCATCTGTTTCCAGTTTAACGACTTAGAGGCCATCTGTTCCCAGCTTAAAGACTTAGGGGTCTATTGGATTGGAAGTTTGGAATTTTGGGGTTAGGGTCGGCGTCAGCGTTGCTGACACTGAAGCACAGGTGTCAGGAGCAATTCATCATTTGCCTTTTTTTGTCGGGAAGCGATGGCTTAGGCAACAGGTTTAGGTCCCTATCACCTAAGACTTTTCAATTTTATGAGCCGTAAGGGTCCCATAAAAGCATTTTCTCCCTACGAGTCGAAAGGATCCCATAGGCGTATTCTCCTTAAGAGTTGTGGGGACTCCCAAGTGTGTTTTTCCTTTGTGAGTCGTAAGGATCCCACGAAGGTGTGTTCTTACGAGTCGAGAGGATCTCGTAAGTTTGTTCTCCTCATGTATCGTGAGGACACATGAGTGGGTCTTCCTAAATGGAGCATAATTCCAAGGGCGGAGACCGGCCGCTGGACTGGTGACTGCGGTGGGGCATGGGTGTGAGGAGAATTATTTGAGCCCGTGGATTGTATACGGTAGTCAATTTGGGGACCACCCGTAGGGCTAGGAGAATTTTGGAAAATTGGATTTTGGTTGGCGTCTGTGTCGCTGCATTGGAATATGGTACCAGGAGCGACTCATCATTCGCCGTTGGGACATCCAGGGATTTGAAATTTTGAATTTGGTTGGCGTCTACATCGCTGCACTGGAATATGGTGCCAGGAGCGACTCATCATTCGCCACTTGGGGATTTGGATTTTGGTCGGCGTCTGCATCGCTGCACTGGAATATGGTACCAGGAGCAACTTATCATTCGCCGTTAGGACATTCAGAGATTTAAAATTTTGGTTGGCGTCTGCATCGCTGCACTGGAATATGGTACTAGGAGCGACTTATCATTCGTCGTTTTTTGTTTTTTGTTTTTTTTTTTGTTTTACCGCGATTGATCTATCATTTCAGCTTTTCTTATCGCGAAGGTCGGGATTGCCCTATCATTTCGGCTATTTATTCGCGGTTACCCCATCATTTCTGCTTTATTTTTACTCGCTGATTTTTATTGCGAGTTGTCCCATCATTTCGGCTTTATTTTCATCTTTATTTTTACTCGCTGGTTGCCCCATCATTTCGGCTTTATTTTCATCTATATTTTTACTCGCTGATTTTTATTGTGAGTTGCCCATCATTTCGGATTTTTATTTTTTTATTTTTATTTTATTTACACATTTTTACATCCCCGGTTTAACAACTTAGAGGTCGACTGTTCCCAGTTTAACGACGTGGTGGTCATCGGTTCCCAGTTTAACGACGTGGTGGTCGGTTGACCCCCAGTTTAACGACGTGGTGGTCGACTATTCTAAGAGAAAGGCAGATGTCTGAGAGAATCAGGTTCCCGAAGGACTTCGATCTCCGTTTGTATGAAATTGGCGGTCGCAACTTGACTGTTTGTTAACACGCCTTTAGACAGTTCTATCTCTCCTGCCTTGTATTGTTTTTCGACCCAATCTTTGAAGACGAAGCAGTCCTCAATGGCATGACCTATCACTCTATGATAGGGATAATATTTGGGGTCGTCGGACATATTCACTTCCTGCGGTCTTTTTGATTCCGACAATTGTAGACTGTATCTTAGAGCATCCTTGAATAGTTTATGGACTTTGTCCCTTCTGAAGGAATAGACTTTATCCAGCTTCTCTTTCAATGGAGATTCTTCTCCTTCTCCGAACACTGGCTTCCGAGGCTGGTTGGCATTAGGCCCGCTCATCCCTTGCTTATTTCGGTTGGCTGAAATGTTAAAAGATTCAGCATCGTCAGAATTTCCGCCTTTATGATTTTCGTCCTTTCGGTTTCTCCAGGACCTATTGTTATTTTGGGAGTCAGAGGAGGACTCCTGCTTTGAGCGTTCCAACATTTTAACTTTCCCGGTCAGCTCTTGGAATGTTTTGAGACCCGTGGTGCATAGAAACGGGGCCATCCAATTGTTGAGATTTCTGACGAGGAGACTAACAGATTGGTCCTTCTTTATCGGCGGTTCACATTTGACGGAGAGATTGCGCCATCGGGTTATAAAATCCGTGTTGCTTTCGTTGTTCTTTGGTTTAGTCCTTACGAGATCGGTAATGGTGATCTTATCGCTGACGCTCATGAACCTCTGCCGAAACAGAGACTCCATTTGGACGAAAGTTGTGACGGAGCCATCCGGTATGCTCGCGTACCAGTCAAAAGCAATATCGGTCAAACTATTAACGAACTGGTGGAGGAGAAGCGCATCATTGCCCTCAGTATTCCCGCATGAGGCTTTAAAGTGAGCGATGTGCTGATTCACATTTCCCGTCCCATCGAATCTTCCGAATTTAGGGATGGCATAGCCACTAGGAAACTCTATCAGATCATACTGAGCGGGATATGGTCTCCCACTACTGCTGATATCTTTTTGCGCTACGGCTTCGGCTACCAAGGTTTTGACTTTGTTGGCAATCAAATCCATGATTTGATCTTGAGTTAGCGGGCTGCTATCATCGGTAGCCAAGACATTTGGCGAGATAGGATACGACTAGCTTTCATGCGGTCCACCCACCTTTGGATTTAGGGGAATGGGCGTCGGCTGCCTTGGGACACCGTTTCCCGGTTCATGAGCAGAGCCCTGCGCTTGATTAGGTGGCTGAGAGGCAAGTTGGGCCATGAGCTGTAAGACGACGTTTGTCAAGTCGTCAATTGTTTAGTAGAGCTTGGCCATCTCCTTGTCTTTGTTTCTGAGCTACTTTCGGAGCTCCTGGAGAAGTTGCTGCTCTGCGATCTTAGGATGGATAGTTGGCTCATCTTCACTTTCCGAGCCCGACTCCTCATGAACTGAGGGCTCTCTCTGCTTATCAGCCTCACTGGAAAGGTCTTCATTACCTTCCAGAGGAGGCTGGTTTTGGAATGTGGCAGCCATATTCACACCAGATTGGATTTGAGATGCGGTGTCCCCATCCTTGCTTTTGCTGCGAAGGTTGTTGCTGGGACGCGTACCCACCATGTAGACGGTGTGGATAACACATTCAGCCATCCTTTCATCACTGGCAGCTGGTTTCGCGGAGCGGTCCGGGCTTTGGAAATTCATAAATTTCAACATGGCTGGAGCCCTAGCCCTTTTGTTGGCTCTATATCTCATCCTTTTCTGTCTTAGCTTCTCGATTTTGAGGGCTTGGCGGGCATCCGTCATCCAGGAAGCCATCATGAGCCGATTAACGGGGAGCTTAGAGAAGATACCCAATTGAGCAGTTGTTAGGGACGCCGCTGGAGCTTGCCCGAGATGCCTTGTTGCTTTGTTGGTGTTGATGGCCTTGCCCCCAGCTGGGTCCAAGGAAAGTCGTTGAAACACCGACTTGCGTTTGGATAATGGTGCCCTCGAGATCACCACATTTGACCTCTTGCCTTTCAAGACCGGTTTTCCTGTCACCGGAGCTTGAGAAGCCAGGATGAGGCTAGCTGGCATGAACAGAATAGAGCCAAATGGTAGCGGCGGCTCCTCCCATTGTCGTCCGAGACTGGCCGGGAAGACCGTCCCGGCGTCCATCTTCATCGTGTAGGAGATGGGAGCTGTGTCGAGAGCTGAGCTTGTCCTTGGAGACATTTTGCTATGTCCGAAGATTGCAATTTGAAATTTGTTAAACTGCACAAAGAAGCATGATTTCAGTACAGGCAATCGATATGTACATTAATTGAGTTCGCGTGAACATTTAACCCGAAATATGGGAGGAGAGATAATGTCCCACCGGGCGTGCCAGAATCTGTAGGGTATTTTTCGTCACCCCATTGAGATGGGAATACGCGCGAGCTTGTCGGGCCCATTACAGATTCCCCCTGCCTAGGGTAGGCTGGGGTTTATTGATTGTGGGAATCCGAATCCTCGGCAGCCGCGGACTAAGCTGCCGTTAATTACCCCTCGCATTTGGAGCGAAGGAACCTCTGATTGAAGGGTTAAACAGGTTATGCAAACTCAATGTGCGGTGTTGTGTTTTGAAGGGGTTTTGGATTTATCGGGGGACCCGCAGAGTTTTTACGGGGGTCCCGCTACCCGGTGTTTCCCCAATCAAAGCAAAGCTCTGTTTGAATTTCACAAATTCAAAAATTGAAGCAACGCTTCAGATTCCTTGCGCTGCGCGCAACGCGCCACGTTTCAAAACCTGATATGCCAGCGCAGCGCCCAAGGCAGCGCACCCAATCAGAGCAAGGCTCTGTTTAAAATTCAAATTTTAACAAAGGAAGCAGCGCTTCAACTAATCCGCGCTCAGCGCTGCGCGACACGTGTCAGCGCAGTTGCGCTGCGCTCTGCACGGCGCGACACGTGTCAAGCGCAAGTGCACTTGCGCCAGCTGTGCTAGCATTTAAACAGAAAATTTCTGGAAAGATCTTTCTAATCTTATTAAAACAATAAGATTCTCTTCTGCAAAAGAGGAGCCCTTGGATCAAAGATCCAACGGTAGGGAAAAATCCCTAAATCACTCAGAGAAAGATCTCTTTAACTGATTTAACAAATCAATTGGCACCATATAAAGGCCTCTAGACTCCAAGTCTAAAACACACACAGAACTCCTCTAAAAAAATATGAGAAGAGCTCAGAGAAAGAAAAGGTAAAAATCTTTAAATAAAAGAAGAATTTCTTCTAAAAGGGATCAATGATCTAAGAACAAGATCAAGATCTTGGATAAAAAAATAATAATAATAAAAAAGAAGAAGTAATTTACTTATGTATAAAGGCATTGCCTTTTGATGAACCACTGGTTCTCTGAAAACAAGAAAAACAAGAAAAACTTGTTTTCTTTGATCTAAATTTGATCAAAATATTAAACAGTGTCTTGCACTTTTGAAATTTGCACTGTTGCGCTCCTTGGATTGGCGCAAACCACCAGGAAGCGTCACGTGTCAGCCCCAGAACAAACTGCGCTATACGCTTCTAAAACAGAGCACTGCTCTCATAAATTGGCGCAAGTCATCAGAGCGCACCACGTGTCAGCAGCGCACTAGCGCAGCGCACTGGCGCAGCGCACTGCGCTAACAGACTTGCGCTCACCAGAGCATGACACGTGTCACCTCCACATGCGATGGCGCCTTGCGCTCTTTAATTGGCGCAAAGCGCCTGACAAGCCACGTGGCGCTCTGTCAGACTAATTGATGCAGTGCATTATTAAAAAGAAGGGACAGAGCCCAATTAAAAGGCCTAACAGGCCTAATAAAAATGCAATGCATTATAAAAGAGATAGAGCCCAAACAAAGGTCTGTCAGACCAAAACAAATGATGTGCATCATTTAAAAAAGGGCAGAGTCCAAATAAAGGTCTAATAGACCAAACAAAAATGCCGTGCATTATTAAACAGGGGCAGAGCCCTAGTAAAGGCCTAACAGGCCAAATGCAGATAAAACGTTGAATATTTTCAACTGGACTTAGCCCAATTCTGGCCGTAAGTCCTCAAATTAAATTGAACCAAGCACGACTGCTCTCTCAAATCAATTTACACCCGGTTCAAGGGTACATCTCTGAACTCCTCTGATATTTGTCGTTGTAATTCTTCAACGTCGTCAGAGAGGTGACGAGTCTCGATAACCACACATCAATATGGACTGTGGGGTCCTTAAACTCATGGACTGACGCGTCCTTAAACTCATGGACTAATACGCCCTTAAACTAACATTTGTCCCCAAAACGGGAATGTTGGACCACCATGTCCCTAAACTGGCAATGGACCACTATGTCCCTAAACTGGAACAGTAGAGCCCAAATGCTCTTTTATCAGATCTAAACAATCCCGTTAAGTTGATCTTAGTCTCAAACTGGACTAACGTATCCTTAGCAAACGTTTAAGTTGATCTTAGCCTCAAATACGGCTAACGTATCCTTAAGCCAAAACCCCAAACCTAAATCTAAGAAAATACGGATTTGGACTAATCCACGTCCTACGGGCGACGACATAAATTAGTCTCCGTATACAATCCACGGGCAACCACAAACAAAACAAACACCCACGACACGAAGTGAAATTCTGGAGAAGGAGAAAGTTGTTACCGCGATGCGGTAGCGTAATTAACTGCAGGGGCTTGCGCCTGCAGGGAAGAGCGTCCCCACAATCAAAAAACCCCTCGAACGAGGGGGAATCTGACGAAATCTACTATATCGGCCGCATCCGTTTAAACCTTCGATATATGGTGCCATAAATCAACTTGGCATCTTCGGAGAGGTGGACGGATAAAACCAAATAGCATCTGCCCCGAATCTCAGGCAAGACGTCCATGTCTTGGCCGCCATTCGGAGAGAAACACCCGGATAGCGGGCTGGGGGTCAAGGGGGCTAGCAGCCCCCTTACGAGGTGCGGGGCAGCGTCCCGTTAGAAATTTTTTTCTAAAGGGGACAGTGTGCGCGTGTGTGTGTAAAGGGAAAGGGCATCCAAAGGATGCGTGGGAGAAGGCGCCGGCGCCTCACGTGCATGGCACGCGGGCGCTGGGCGCCGACGCCTCACGTACCTGACACGCGGACGCTAGGCGCAAGGCGCCGGCGCCTCACGTGTCTGGCACGCGGGCGCTTGGGACAATGCGCCAGCGGAAAATATGGGGGCTCAGCCCTCTATACTGGGATTTGTACTCCAATTGACTTTTGGAGTTAAACTCCTTAAAAAAAGATGTATTATTATTGTTTGTTTGTTTTTATAAAGTTCAACTCCCAGAAACTTTGATTTGTGGAGTTAAACTCCAGGGAATCTTTGTAAATGCTCAAGGGGGCCCCTTTCTTCTCCCCTGAGCCTTGGATCTTTACCATAATGGGATCTTTGGAGATGGATCTCCTTCCTTCTCTTCTGTTGGCCGGATCTTGGAGAACAAGAGAGGTGGGATTTTAAAAATATCTCCATTTTAAGATCTGATGGAAGATCTGAGCTCCCCTTTGTGGGTTTTGTGGTGAAAAACTATTTATTTTTGGGAAAGGAAGAGTAAAACTCTTGATTTAATTCAAAAAAGGCGAAGAAGATTTAGAACCTTGAGGAAGGAGAAGGAGGCACAAAAACCCTAGAATTTGAGAGAATGAAAAGTTATTTTTTTAATTTCATCACCACGTTGTCTTATATAGGCTTACATATTTACATATAGCCCCTTGGGCTTTACAAAATGGCATTTTGCAAATCGCATGTCTCATGTGTTCATTTCTTTTGCACATGAGCCATGGGCTTTACAAAAAATTGGCTTTATGCCCATAAAGATTACATCAAAATTATTTATTACATGATTTTTATTTTTGGCATAGGGGAGGCCGGCCGCGGGACTCGACTTGGGCATGAGCCCACTTGATCTGGGCTTGGGCCCGCTTACTTGGGGTTGACCTTGACTTTGACCCAGTCAACTGGGGTGCAAATTTTGACCCCAACACCTGGCTTGAATAGTTCATGGTATTTAAATTTAACTTGTCTTGTATTGATACTTGATGATATTTTAATGAAACTTGTCATTCTTTTATTTTCTAGAAAACATGGAATTTTATTATATATTAAAAATATATGGTTTGATAATATTTATATAATTATTAAAAATTAATTTTATTTATTATGTAGAAAATCTCGTTTTTTCTTAAAAATCGTATTAAAATTCTTTTGAAATCATATGCTCCGTGAGGAGGTCTGCATCTCTCTCTACTAGCCTGAGAATGTGCGATAATATGCACCATCCAGTAGCGGGTTCCCCAAAATAGGTTGTAGAGTCATAATCGCAAAGAATTTAATAACACCATTTAAAAAAATCGAGTTTTATAGTTCAAGGTATTTTGATGAAAAGTCGTATTTTGCCACCAAATTTATGTCTCAAAAGAATCGTGTTATGTCAATATGTGTGTATGTGAGAGCTAGGTCATTACCTCGTGAAGTTTTCTATGGTATGCTAAGCAAAATATTTATAAGATAACGTATATAAACTTCATGGTATTTAAACGTAAAAGCTTAATTAAAATTAATTAACATGGAGTTTTAGAGTGAAACTTGTTTCTAAATATTTGTTTAATGATTAACATTTCAAGGTATAGAATATGGAAAAGCAACCCTTAAGAAAAATTATAGTTTTAAAGATTTTAGAAACAAATGTCGGTATAACTCCACTTACCGACACGTTTTATAAAAAGAGACCTTTTAAGTAAAAGGAGAAGAAGGGGGTGGGACTTACAAGTTAGAAGGAGAGAGGGGAGGTAGAAGAATATGTCGTATCCTTCGTGACGTCGTGTGGTTGCCGGAATCGCCTCTAATCCTCGCCAGAATTTGACCTTGGGCTAACTCCACTTGTACTCTTCTTAGACTTGAAAATTTTTGACAATTTTGGCTAGAGATTTCAGAATGAGGAGGGGCTAGGATATGTGGTTGTATTTATATGGTGAAATTAGGGTTTTGGAATTGAAAGATTGAATTAAAAAATATTTAAAATGAGATTAAAGATGAATTTTAATTCTCTATTAAATTGTAGAGAAAAATAACAGAACAGGGGTAATGGGATAGGCCAAAGGGTTTTGTGTGCAAAACACGGAGGCTTTTCCCCTACGGACGCCCGCCATCGCTGGCCCCAGGGCCGATCTCGCCGATCTAATCTAGGATATGGGTCTTAGGATTTGTGTCACGTGTCCTCGAGTGTGTACTCAACATTTTCCATATGTTTATTTTTTCTGTCTTCTCATTTTTACGTGTATTGCACGTGTAAACTTTTGGGCTTCCAAAAAGCTTAAAAGAAAATTTCAGAAAAATACTATGTGGCTGATGGGATTCGAACATACGGGCTACGTCACAGCAGTGTAAGGTTTTACCAATGAGCTACAAGTGCTTCTTGTTGTTCTTAAACAAATTAAATTTATAAGTTATACTCAAGCTAAGAAACTAATTTCTGTACATTAACTTAAAAAATTTCATACAGTAAAATTAGAGTCGTTACAAGATTCTTGGAAGTCAGACGTGTCTCCCAAATCGCTGCCCTGCTCTCCGGCTAGGTCCGTCGAGGCGAGGCAAATCTTGGCGGTTTGTTGGTCCCCATAGACCTGGCCTAGCCCTCTTGATCCAAAGGGAATTTGAGCGTGAGGTGATAGGTCGAGATCTGAGCCCGGAAGACGTTCAAGGTAGAACATCTCAGGAGAATTTTGTAGGATGACGGGGCCTTAGCAACGAAGAAATACGCAGGTATAGTCCGCGTCTTACCCGCTTCCCCAATGTTGAGGAGGAGTGTGATCGATTCTTCTGCCGGGACAGAATGGTTGGTGAACCCGGAGAGGACATGGGAGGTCGGCTGAAGGTCGGATGAATCGAACCCCATATGCCAGAAACAGTCGTAGAACATGATGTCTGCCGAGCTCCCGGGATCGATCAATATTCTCTGGACCTCGTAACGGTGTACTTGGGCCGCCATCACAAGAGGGCCGCTATGAGGAAGTGATACGCCGCGAAGGTCTTCGTCTATGAATATGATCAGATCATCCTTCCTGCATTTCTTATGGGGCGGATCCGTTTCCTTCCTCGATCAGTAGGAAGTGGTGGCTCCCCCCCCCCTTCCCGAGTTGGATCCTCGGTAACGACCATGATTTGCCCGATCGTTAATTCTCCGGGAAGGGTTTGGTCCTTTTTCTCCCGTTCCGGTTGCCGCTTGTCCCGTAGGTATTTCTCCAGGTGGCCGAAGCGGATCAACTCCTCTATGTAGTCACAAAGCTGTTTGCGGCTCTCAGTTGGATTACCTTGCGTCCTGTGATAGGCGCAGTATAGGTCGTGGAGACGCTTGCCCGTTCTTTGGGTAGCCGGCGGGAGCTTAAAGAACCTTCTGTCCTTGGCTTCCTCCAACAGCTCGGTTTGGGAGATGTTTGGAGGGGCGTACACCTGGAACCTTGGGGAATAAAGTTTCGGGCGATCGACTTTCATTTTCTCCTCCCTGTCTCTTTTCTTTCAGTCTGCTTAGTCGCCTCGGGGCAGGTTGGAGTTCACCTCGAACTCGGGTTGGATCTCTCTCTCGGTTCATGCCTTCACTTCGGCCATGGTCTTAGGTTGCGCCAATGCAAAAGAGCGGAGCCACTCTTTGTGCCTAAGACCCAACCTAAGAGCGGTGATAACCGTGACGTTCGCCGTTCGCGCAGCCTCGGTGGGGGTGGGGGCGCCGGTCGCACCTAGAAGCATGCGAACTGAACGACGCCTCCTTTGGGGGAGTGAGCGCGCGGTGGGCGTCAGAGCGAAGGACCGGTCTTCCGTGAGATCGGGGTGTGGAGCTGTCCGGCGTCCAGCAGGTTATGGAATCATTCACCGCGTGCGGGTCGTGATTGCTAAACTCGGCACGCCGGCATTCAGCAACGCTGGGACGAACTTGCATGAGATCAAGGGCCTGGGCATGCCCCTCGGTGCTTTTGCGGGCGTCGTTATCCCGGAAATAGGGAACTGCGGCTTGATGGGTAGGGCCCGCCACTTTAACGCGGACGAGCGCATCCACCATAGCCGTGAGTCTGTCGATCGGAGCAGATAAGGCGCCGATGACGTTAGGAGGGGGAGTAGAACCTCTCCCGCCTCCGTTATGGAGGATAGGGCGGTTCGTATTGGGATCGTTGCGGTTGTCGCTCGCCATATGGTCGAGGGTGGAAGATCAACTTTATGAGTTGAGAAGCTTCTGAAACATCCCACGGACGGCGCTAACTGATGGAGATCGGGATCTCCCTCAGTGTTGTCCTCTGTCGATCTGATGAGAGCGATCTTGTGCGGCTGAGAGTTGTTGTGTGTGGATCTCAATGGGTTGGTGTTGACGCCTAGCTATCTGCAAAGGAAATGCCGGGATGGGTGACCACCGTTGGACCCTTTGACGATCAAGTTAGTACCGTGGAATAAGAGCAGAGTAGCGGCATATTGGAATGAATTCAAGTTACCAGAGTCGTCTGAAAGAGGGGTTTATATATTGGTCGCGTGAAGCGAGCCGGCGCGAGATTCCCGCCGTCAGTTATGCCCGCGTTGATGACGAGATCCACTCATTAATGGGAGAACGCTCCCGCATGGGACGCGGATCGTGGGGCGACAGATATCTCGCTTTGGCGAGATACGCGGAGCCGTCGCGGGGGTGTTTGGGCTCCGCGCTCTCAGTTGATCGGGGGAGCCGAGAAAACTCGGCCAGTCGGAAGGCTCGGAGACGAGCTGGGAGGCCGATGAAGCTCGGCCTGTCGGATGGCTCGGAGACGAGTTAGGAGGCCGAGGAATATCTCCAAATGCATCAGGCTTATTCCAGCTCCGTAGCCCCCGGGACACGTCATCAGCTACACATCGTGATCTGGGGAATTCCCACTTGTGAGCGTCATCAGTTAGAGTCCATCTTCTCCATTTTTTGAAAAATAAAGAAAAAAAGAGAAAATTTCTCAAATCTTAGAGGCTCCACTTCATTAAAGAAAAAAAATAAAAATAATTAAATATTTTATCAATTTAAATTTCAAATTCACTCCACCTTCTCTAAAACGTCAAATAAAAAAGAACTTTCTAGAAATCGGTTTAAATTCCAAATTCAGTATAGGTTATGCTAAAACTTAAAATAAAGAAGAACTTCCTAGAAATTATTTAATCCTATCATTTTTTCAACTTCAAATTTCATTTACTTAGAACAACCTACTTTTGACTTTTAACATTTGATGATTTTAGTATTGGAAGGCACCAATTGAATTTGAAGCAAATGCAGGCATTTTTAAAGTTTGACAAGTACGTGATAAATTAGTTATTGAGAACTGAACAATGGATTTGATTTTGACCAAGTATTTTGGAAAACCATTAATTTTCATACATGAATCACATCCAACAAGCAAACGTTCAAAAAAGACGGGATGATAACATGAATTTAATATATCAGCGGACTCGACATGAAATGCTGGTTTTGTTTGCATATATAAATTGCAGCTAGCCTTCGTGAACTGCTAAACAATTTGGTGTGCAACTAATATCGGCTAGCGAGCCATGAAAAGTGTGAAACAACTCAAAAATAAGACCAAAAGGATGAGTTATGATAGAATTGTCGGTTAATTAGTGGATTACGATACTTTGCTTTACGCTGCTTTGCAAATCCTAGCCATTGGATATCCCTTCTGACATTGCACAATCAGCCCCCTCTATTTTAAGATAATATGAATCATCAGATTAATTGTATGGTAGGAAAAAAAATCAGAGCAGGGGTCCTGGTCCATGATTTGTGGCAGTCGAGTTGATGGTTGTGGAATGTTTGAAATCTTTGATACTTTTGTTTCATGTTTGTAAAGTATTTTTATTAAGAGAGAAGTTATAACTTGTTTGCTAAGCTCCATTTGCTAACTATTACTTTATAAGCAAACAAAATGGAATAGCAAAGTCTTTCTTGTAAGCATATAAAAATGATGTGAGAGAGATTGGGGCCTTTTAAAGGCAATAAAAGAAACAAGACAAGTCAACCTTGTTCTTCTTTGTAAACAACAAATGCTTTTAAATTTGTACACATGTACCCATCTGACTTTCATATTTTTTGCGATTAATATTAGAGATAACCACCATGAATTTAATTTTGTTTAACATAACTACCATACGACGTTAACTTTTGTGTCTTAATGACCATTATACCTCTCGAAATTTTAAGGGTTGACTGAGAACAAAAGGGTAAATGGGGAAAACAAATCAAATATTGATGACGTGGCGGTCAAATACAACGTTTGCAGACGGAAGAAAAGTCGATGGTATTTAATTGCAATCGGGGGTGATACTTCATAGTACTTGTTTGTAATTAAATTAGTTCATGGTATCAATCGCAAAAAGCATGAAAGTTGAGAGTACATTCGATTTAGCTTTTAATTGCATAAACTGTTATTATTCAGTTATGCGTTATGAGTCTGTGCACCAAAATTACATAAAAAAGAAAATTATAAAAAAGATGATCCGTTCATTTTGAATCCGACGAACCAGATTAACAGGTCACAATGACCGAATATAAAGTTGGATGACTGGAACGTAATGCTGAAATTTTGGATGGGGTCACATGCGCTTGACAAAAAAATTAAGTGTCTTCTTTTTCAACTTAAAAATTTTATAACTTTTACACGCGGTGTCATAATTAACTCAACCTTGGTTCGATAGATTCCTATGGAAATTCTCTTTGAAATAAGCATCAATTTGACATATCTCGTATTGTTTTTTGACAAGTGGAACATTTTTCTTTCCAAATGATGCTTTTATGTTTCCAAGTGGAACATTAAAATTTTAAGAATGAGTATGCATACAAATGAGAGAAAGAAGAGAGCTTGTCTTGTCAATTGTGATTATTGAAAGAGACATGTGTCACGTCCCAGTTGGTCCAATTAGTTGTAATACAAATCTTCAATTTAAAAATTTCATAACTTTCATATACGGTATTAAAATTAGCTGAAATTTGGTTCATTGAATTCGTATTGAAATTCTCTTTCAAATGAACACCAATTTGACATATTTTGGATCCAGTCCGCATCAAAAAGTCCCATTTAGAAAGTCTCATTTAGCAACTTCCAATTAATAAACAAAAAGTCCCACTCAGCAAAACAAATAGTAGTATTTGGAGAAATACTTAGTGAAAATCTAAATTTTTTATTTAGGTTATTTTATCACTATATATCAAATCGGTACGGTTGGATTTATAAAGAAAAACACATATTTATGGCTCAAAGTTCAATTTTGATTGGTTAGATAACATGTATAACTATTAAGGCTGTTACGTGCTCGTTAAGCTTGAACTGTGAATCCTATCTAGTTATTTTTTATAAAAAAAAATCCAACCGTACCGATTTGGTATATAGTGATAAATCAGCCTAAATAAAAAAAATCAATTTTTTTTAAATTCATCTCGGTTTTGGATCATAAGTTTTTAAGATAATTTTTTCTTTGTGCATTAATTTTGTGAGTATATGATTAATGGACAAATTACCTTCAAATTATTTGATTTTTTTGTGTAAGCTATAATAAAAAACATCATAGATCGCATCTGTACGGTTGTAATTTCGTTTTTGTTCGTAAATTTTTTGATACAATTATTTGAATTTAATAATTACAATGGCTAAATTCTCAAGATCCGATTGCAAAAATTCAATTTCAACCTTACGGATATATTTTACAATACATAAATATGACACGTACCAAAAATTACCTGATTTGAAGGTCATTTGTTTCTTGATCATAAACTCACAAAATTAATGCACAAAGAAAAAATAATCTTAAAAGTTTATGACGGAGGACCAGATGAACTTAAAAAAAATTGAATTTTTTAATTTAGCCTATTTTATCACCGCATATCAAATCGGTGTTTTATTTTTTATTTTAAAATACCTATATATGACTCATAGTACAACCTTAACTAGTGTGTAACAGCCTTAATAATTTTACATGTTATCTAACCAATAAAAAATAAAAAATAAAAAATATCTATACAGGACTCACAGTTCAACTTTAACTAGTGCGTAATAACCTTAATAATTTTACATGTTATCTAACCAATCAAAATTGAATTTTGAGTCATAAATATGTAATCTCTTTTTAAATCCAACCGTACCGATTTGATATATGGTGATAAAACGGCCTAAATATAAAAAAATCATTTTTTATGAAGTTCATCTGGACCTCGATCATAAGCTTTTAAGATTATTTTTTCTTTATGCACTAATTTTGTGAGTTTTTAATAAAGAAACAAATGGTCTTCAAATCAGGTAATTTTTTGTACGTAGTCTATTTATGTACTGTAAAATATATCCATAAGGTTGAAATTGAATTTTTGTCCTCGGATCTTGAGAATTTAGCCGTTATAATTATTAATTTCAAATAATTATATCAAAAAATTTACGAACAAAAATAAAATTACAATTATACGGATGCAATCTACGATGTAACCATATCAAGTGTTTAAGTTAATGTGTATTATAGCTTTCTATGTATTATAAACATATCCGTAAGACTTAATTGTTGTAAAGTTTTCAAGCAAGACTAAAAAGTTTTTTAAGTGAAACTATAAATATAAATATTGCAAGTGGGACTATTAATCTACCAAATGGAGCTATTGATTTACTAATTTAGAATAAATCTTCAATGAGGATTTTTTCAGGCGGTACTACTTGTTTTTCTAAGTGGGACTTTTTGTTTACTAAATGGGATTTGCTGTTGAATAGATGAGTCTTTTTAAATGAGACTTTTTGATGTGGACTGGATCCAAAATATATCAAATTGGTACTCATTTGAAAAAGAATTTCAATACGAATCTAATGAACCAAGTTTGAGTCAATTCTGACACTGTATGGAAAAATTATGAAATTTTTAAGTTGGAGATTTATTTTATCACGAATTGGATCAATCGGGACGCGACACGTGTCTTTTTCAACAATGACAATGGACAATACAAAAGAGTCATTTAATGCTCTCTTCTTTCTCTGTTATGTGTATGCATGCTTATTTTTAAAATTTTAAAATTCCACTTGAAAATATAAAAGTACCGCTTGTAAAGTTTTTTTTTCATTTGTTAGAAGACAAGTTTCACACAATTTAATATATGAAACACAGAATAATAGTTTCTCTTAGTTTAATATAAAATTTTAAGAACGAGCATGCATACACATGATATAGAAAGAAGAGAGTATTAAATATCTCTTGCATCTTATCCATTGTCCTTATTAAAAAGACGTGTGTCATTTAAATTTAAAAAATAAAACTCCACTTTACTTAAACCTTTTACAACATGTCACAATCATTATTGCAATTTTAAAAAAAACATTTTTGATGCCTTCAGTTATAAACAAGTTAAGCTAAGCTGAAAAGGGTACAACAATACAATAACAAACTTTAAATGTTAAATTTTAGTTCTAAAATTATATCAAACCGACAAAAGAGACGAATAATAATTCTACCTGTCAAAGAAATTACAAAATTTCTTGTAAACTGACATGTTTCAGATTTTCTTTTTCCTCTATTTTTCTGGGTTCCATTTCCTTGACAAAAACATTAATTAAATTCTCATAATCTAAACCTGTGTTTCAGACCATCTAGAGAGCACCCCAGAAGGCAACAACTCCTGTTCCGATACAAAACCCTAACATCGCAGCCATGCTTCTAGCTGGAGGTGAATCTGCCGACGGAGTAACAATGAGACCAGGCAGCACGAACGCATTTTCTTCCGGAGACGGACGCAGCGCAATGGAAGGTGGGATGATAAGGTCATCGATCTGGAGCACGGATATATTGAAAGGTTCGGAGGCGAGGAGCCTCATAACACGAGCATTGGTCCTGCCAGAGATAAGCGAGAATATCATCCTTTCGGAACAAGATAGAACTAATATATATCTAAAAAAGATAGTTTTGATTAGGGGCGAGCATTCGACCATATCTATTCGGCTCGTTTCGTCTAACCCCAACCAAACTTAACTGAAACATCCATAGATGGATGAATCAAATGGAATTAATTTAGGTTGATTTAATTAGTTTTTGACAAGAAAAACCAAGCCGAACTGGATAAAACATGTATAGAACCAAACTGAAGCAACTAATTAAGTTTGATATGTTTGTTCCGTTTCTTTATATCCTACATTATTATTATTTAAATATTAATGCTAACAAGTCATGCTTATTCTATATTAAATCCTTTGTTGTATTTCTTCATCTCTTGTATATTGTTTAATTTAATAAATCATGACTCTTTCGACACCATTTTTTTCTTCTAAGAAACTGAAATCAAACATCGATAATTTCGGTGTACTCGGTTCTTTGTTAGTTGTAGCAGCGAACAATGCTTACCCTTATTGTTCCTCCTAAAATTTGTGGGTGGGTGGATAGGAGAGTGATGGAGAGAGGTAGGGAGAAAGTAAAACTTTTATATGTCCCTCTCATATGTTCAGGTCATGAGAGAAGGAGATAAGACATAAGATAATTGAAAGGTGCCATCAGATCTCCATATCTTTCTCTCGTGCATGACACCAAGTAACATCAAATAATTTCTCGTGAAGGACACCCGTGATGTCTAAGGATGTAGATATGAATTAAGGTATGAATTAACTCGAGCTTCCTATGTTTGTATCTAATTCTTTTGTAAATGCGGATAGTAATTATTCATTCCGATTCCGATCATATTTGTATTCTCGCTCACCAACCATCACCACATATTTATATGTAACATAATATCTATATTTGTTTCATATCCTTACCCGATTTTTCAATGCAAGTATGACAGGTGGAAAATAATAAGGACTTTAGCAGGTATCAGTTTTTTTCAATATTATATTTTATATTCCTATCCGTATCCGGAATTTTACCAACTAGAAGCATGCACTAATTTTCGTTGTCAATAACATATCCGTATTCACATAAGCCAATGGCAATCATGTATGGATATGTCATTATCTATATCAGCGCATATCCTATCCGTTCACATCCCTACTAATTAATGTTCATCATAGAGGCTTCAAGCTTCACCGTAGTACCTGGAACCAGGCTCTGCAGAGCCAATGGTGATAACGTCTTGGGCGCCACCAGTGATGTTCATAAACCCATTCCGTCCGGTGGTGTGCCCGGTGGTGTTGAACAGAGTTTTGACCGTAATGGTTGTGTTAACTAGCTGATTGAGCTTTTCGATGTCGTAATAGTCTAGAAGAACATGAGCACTAAGGATACGTTTAAGGGCATAAGCAGGTTGGTCAGGGACGGACAACATGCCCGGGTTGGGAGCGACAAGGACAGTGATGTTCTGAAGAGAATTGATCTCGGATGCCAGCTGGGTCTGGGTCAGAAGAGAGTTGAAGGAGGAGAAGAAAGACGTTTCAGCCAGGATTTTGGTAATGTCGTGGCAAGAGACGGAGGAGACAAGGAGGAAGAGGGGGAGGGCAACAAGAAGTTTGGAAGCCATTGTGCAGTTAGGGTTACAGAGAGAGAGAGAGAGAGAGAGAGAGAGAGAGAGGTGTAAAAAGTTTAACTAACTTTTTACTATATTTAAATCAATCTCCCGCCAAATATTAAGGGGGCGCTTTGGAAAAAGCAAAGAGACCTAAGACAGACCTTGAATCTTTCTTGACCACTCAAAACTGGGCCAATAAGTGGGCCTGCTTTTAATTTGAAATTAGATTATTGATTACCACATGCTGTATAAAAAGTAGGTATCGAGTATTGTCTTGTATGTTCCTTTTGTTCTACGTGGATTCCTTTATAAATCAATAAGAATCAATTTGTAGCCATTTGTGTTTTTTAAGAATATTTGTAATGATTTTTTACAGTTCAAAAAATCTACAATTTCACAATAGCGAAGACTAATAATTAAGAAATAGTGGAGAAGACATCGCCAAAAGGAGGAGCTGAACATAGTAAGGGTGGGAGTGCATGTCCAGATTGATGCAACAGGTGTTGAGGTTCTTTTGCCATCCGAGATAACCGACAAACCTAAAGATCAAGAATTTGCAGATAGTGATAAATCAGACAAGCCTGCTGCAGCGAAAGAACCACACAATGGTGCGACTGATGGGTTAATGAAGAAGGATCGTTGTTGATAAGGATACTGAGGGTGGAAGCAATCAGGTTGAAGTAGCGGATGTGGAAGTTGAATTGCCATCGGAGATCATCAATAATAAAGGCAAAGCTATTTGCGCTGAAGAAATTGTTTTGTGATGAATCATTCATGCCGATAAAGCGAAAGAGCTATACAATGATACATATAATGGGCTAAAACAAACGGATCATGTTAGTGAGGTCCTGGTTAACGGAAAGGAGATATGGATAGAAGATAATTTTTCGAAATCCATGAATGGGCATGCAAAATCATATTTCAAGATATTGATTCGCAGGACCATCCTTTAATTCCCCCATGCTGCGAGAAGCGTCCTCCCAAAGTGAAGAAGATGACTCATTTGAAGAAGACCCCTAGAAAGCAGTCGTTCATTGCCTCACCGTTCATCATGCATCTTCTCCACAATCGAATCTCCTCCTCCGCCGCCGCATTTAAATCCAAAAAAGCAAATCGGTTAATAAATCTTTCTCGAACTCTATAAATTCATTTGAGAGTCCTTTGGATCATGTAGATGATTCTAAATGCTTGAAGTGGTTACCTCTTCTAGAGTTATGATCCAAGATGGAACAATTGATCCTATTTAATTAGTTGCTTGAAATGAATAAGAGTGGAATCTAATTTCCTCTCCTACCTTCCGATCATGTGTTGCGTTTTGTTTTACTATGAGGATGTGGGTTTTGGAGCACCAATATAGAAGCTTAAGCTGCTCAATAAGGATGTTTTTTCCAAGGGTTGTGCCGTGATAATTGGTTATTTTACATTTTGTTAATCGGGTTTGTCACGCCGCGCTTCTCGAAATAAATACACAAAAACGGGAACGCGGCGAGACACGCGACGTATTTATACCGAGAAGCATTCTCTCACCTGATATATACACGCTAAGCATCCATCAATAATTTCATCAAGAAAATACCAAGTCTCAAACCAAGATACACACACGTGTTAGGTCATGAAAATATCATAAGTCTTACTGCACCCCCAAAAAAGACAAGGTTATATTACATCACGAGTTTCCATAAGACAACAAAAAAGAACTGAACTAAGGGTGAGAGTCGGGTCGAGCTCCACTTGTGCCTGTGCATACGCCAAATCCTCTGCATATAGTTCCTACTCTGCCATGGTTACCTCATCATCCATAAAAACCATCGCTAACGGACATTTCAATCAAACAGAAATATCCGTCAACGAGCTGGCGCTCGGATAAGTTTACCGAGATAAATAGTAATAAAATGTATAAAGAAAGTTATCGCGTGTATAGCAGTAAAATCAGGCGATATATTAAACGGGTAGTCACGGGTTGGTTATAATCATAAATTGTATTAAGTAGGAAACAGCCTGTTATCGAATTCATGAATGAAACCATAGTAAGCAAGCATTTCATGTCATGTCATGGTGCTTGTCATGGTGAACATGATAAACAATCATTTCATATCATGGATGCATGACTTGATATGTCGGGTTACTGCGTGCACCCACGAACGTTTCCAGATGAGTACCTACACGTATACGAATTCAAGAGCTAACTCTCCAAGGATTCAAGCAATGGCTTCGACTGGAATTCAAGAGGTGTACAACCAATACATGGCAATACGTGATGCAAGCATAATAAAGAGCATAAACAATCAATATAATAAGCATGAGTTTGATCAAACATATTATTTCAAGTTAAACATGCGGATTAAGGTTTAATAGTGGATTGCCTTCTCCATTTTGATATTAGCAAATCTAGCATGAGATAGAGTGTCTAACTAGCAACATGGCATGAATTAAAGTGGCTAGTGCTACGGGTAGAATCAAGGCATCACAATTTGTGGTTTTTATTCTAACTAGGTTTTGTGGATCCGATATTGGCAAATCCTGAAATAGCTCAGATATATGTATCAAAATGGTATTGGTTCAAATTCTTATATTATCATGACAATGAGTGATTGGTAGTAAGATGATTACTGGGTTAGATAATGAAAAGAAATTTAAAGAAAATTTGAATTTTCCGATACCAATATAGTTTAAAACAACTATTAATGCACTTAATAATGAAATTTAGCTATCAAGTTAACATGGTTATCAAATATAGCATTCACCCAGCAAGATAAACCTATAGATGAATCAAGAAAACATCGATAAAAATCGGATGAAAGGTAAACTTACAAAAATAGTATAACAGCCACTACTTGTCGATGCAATATCTCCCAAACGTAAGTTCAAATGTTCCCAAATTTTGATACAAGATAGAAATAAGGCTATGAGATTTTTAGGAATTTTTTCAGGAATTTGGGATTTTTTTGAGTGGTGAAGTGATGAAAATACTTCAGAGGTATATATAGGGCAAAACTTATAGCAGAACTAGAATTATGCACGTGCATTGCATATGTTAGTTCAAAAAATTTAAGAAGGGAGAAAAGAGAGATATATGGAGAGTTCTAGAGACTTATTTATTTTTTAAAAAATTGGAAGAGGTCCTCTAACCAACCCCTATTTGCATTTTATATATATATATATATATATATATATATATATATATATATATATATATATATATATATAGGGAGAGATGATAGGGAAGGTTCTGGATAAACAATTAATTATTTTTTAGGCGAGAGAGATGACGTGGAGGGCTTGAGAGGTGAGAGAGATGATGTGGAGGGCTTGAGAGGTGGGGATTTTTCTCATTTTTTCTATTTTTCTAGAAAAAATGAGAAGGGTGGACCTCTAACCAAGAGTATTTGCATTACACACACACTAGAATTTATGCACGTGCATTGCACGTGTTAGTTTAAAAAATTAAAAAAGGGGAAGAGATGGAAATGTGGAGGGGTCTATAGAGTCTTATTTATTTATTTTTTTAATTGGGAGAAGGTTCTCTAACCAACCCCTATTTGCATTATATATATATATATATATATAGAGAGAGAGAGAGAGGGGTTAATGGAGGAAATGTGGAGGGAATATCCTCCTATGGCCTCAGAAAAATGCGCCATCCATGATTTTTTTCGACGATCGGCATACATCATCTTCATCTTTATCATCTAAGATGTGGATACACCAAATTTCATGTGATTATACCATTTTTCACCGTTGATTTAGTTGGTGCAAAATTAATGGTTTACAGACAATAGAACTTTTTACATTGCTAATTCAACGGTGAAAGAGTGGTGGAATCACATGAAATTTGGTATGCACATCTTAAATGATAACGATAATGATGATGGATGCCGATCGTCAGAAAAAATGGTGTATGCACTAGGGGTGTAAACGAGCCGAACTCGAGCCAGCCAAGCTCGGCTCGTGGTTCTTTTTGTCGGCCCAAGTCCGGCTCGTTTAGTTAATCGAGCTAGAGATGCTCGGCTCGAGTCCGGCTCGATTAAACATGCCCAGCTCGTGTTCGGTTCATTTGTGGCCCATTAACTAAACGAGCCGAGTTCACGAGCCGAGCTCAACTGAGCTCTTTTAGAGCTCGGCTCGTTTTCAGCTCATTTACTGATATTAATAGTATCTTCCAAGAAAAACACATAATTAACAATAATGCTTAAAACTCAGGGTTTTGAGATATGGAAAAATTAAAAAACATTAACATCTAGGGCATTGAATGGGTCTAAGTGCTGAGTTTTATATTTATCTCAGTACACTTTATATACTGTCATTTAATTGAATTAAGTGTTCTGAGAGTTGTATAGAATCTGCTATATATTACATATTACTGTTTTTTTTCAAACTGTGTGACCCAGCCGAACCCAAGTCAATACCGAACGAGCCTGGATGAGCTCGAGTCCGGCTCGTTTAATAAACGAGCCAGGCTTTATGGCTCATGTCCGGCTCGTTAATAAATGAACCGAATTTGAACGAGCTGATACCGAGCCGAACCTTAATCGAACCCGAGCTGGCTCGTTCAATTACCACCCCTAGTATGCACATCTTAAATGATAACGATAATGATCGACGATCGGCATATATATATATAGAGAGAGAGAATAATGGAGGAAAGATGCCATAGGAGAGGATTTCCTCCTATGGCGTCGAAAATGTACATCCTCCTCCATTTTTTCCGACGATCGGCACGCATAATCTTCATCGTTATCATCTAAGATGTGGGTACACCAAATTTCATGCGATTCTACAACTTTTTCACCATTGATTTAGTGGGTTTAAAATTAATGGTTTGCCGACAACAGAACTTTTTACATTGCAAAATCAACAGTGAAAAAGTTGTAGAATCGTATGAAATTTAGTGTATCCACATCTTAGATGATAACGATGAAGATGATGGGTGCCGATCGCCGGAAAAAATGAGGGAGGACGTACTTTTTCGACGCCATAGAAAGAAATTCCCTCCTATGGCCTCTTCTCTCCATTAACTATATATATATATATATATTGGGAGAGATGATGTGGAAGATTCTAGATAAACAATTAGTTGTTTTTTTAGGGAGAGAGAGAGAGAGTGTGTGTATTGAGAGAGATGATATGAAAAGTTCTAGATAAACATTTAGTTGTTTTTTAGGGGAGAGAGAGAGTATGTGTGTGTGTGTATTGAGAGAGATGATATGGAAAGTTCTAGATAAACAATTAATTGGTTTTTAGGAGAGAGAGATGACGTGGAGGGCTTGAGAGGTGAGAGACATGATGTGGAGTGCTTGAGAGGTGAGAAATTTTATCATTTTTTCTATTTTTCAAGAAAAAGGGAGAAGGGTGGATCTCTAACCAATGGTATTTACATTATATAGAAAGATATAGAGATTACCAATAGGCCCTGGAATAACCCCGCGGGCTGCGGCTGCTCGCTCATGCCGCGCGGACACGTGTCGTGCTGGTTAGACGCCCGCGGCCTACCGTTTTTATAAAAAAAAAAAAGGAATTCGAATTTTAATTCTTTTTTTACACAAAAATAATTCTAATAAATCCATTTTAAATCCGAAAAATATCAAATAAATTTCTAAAATCTCTCTTTCATTTAAAAATACAAACCATCAATTTACTCCACTATAAAATTCTATTTTTCCCCCAAAAAATCTATTTTGAATAAATCCTTCTCTCTTTTAAAAATAGATTTCCAGAAAATACTTAAATTTCTAACCAAAAGATATTCATTTTAAAAACGATGTGTTCGTTACAAGGTTTATTATTTGGAGCATTGGTCTTCGGTACTTCATATCCTAACATAGTTAAAGCTACTCAAAAATTTCCCTTCTTCCACCACCACCCAACCAACCCCCCACGCCACCACCACGCAACCAACAAAAAAAAAGACCACTACAATTTAGATAAATTTCTCTTGAAATATTATCCCCTTACATGCCATATCTTAGATGAGAGTTGTAAATTTTTTCCTTCCTTAATCTTTATGGGTTTTAACTAATTGAAGGTTATGTTATTTTTATGTTTAATATTTTAATCATTTACACATTGATGGTCAATGATTCCTTCGACCTAGAATATAAAGAACAATGCATATATAGAAACATTATGATGAAAATTCAAGGATGCTAGATGAGTTGCAATGAGAGAGAATATAACAGGAGCAAAATTAAACAATATAAAAAAAACAATGTAACAGAAAAATTATATCTATTACCATATAAGTCAAATAAAGTACAAAAAGTGTAACAGTACTACAATAGGAGTACTACAATAGGGGGTTGCCCCTACGGATAATGAAATCCGTAGGGACAGATTTATTTTGGCCCTACGGACTAATCCGTAGGGCCCGACGGTTGTCCTTACGGTGCCCGGCGTTTTAATTTAAAAATATTAAATCGTAATTTGTTGTTTGTCTCAACGGAGCCGCAAACCAATGACCTACGGACTAATCCGTAGGGGCATCTAAATGGGTATTTAATTAAAAAGGCACAGAAATGCCCTACGCTCATCTCTCTCGCGCGTAACTTCCAAAATTCCCAGATCTCTCGTTCCCGCCGCGTCGCAGTTCTCATCGCCGTTCTCGTCGTCGCCACCGCCCTCCGTTTCGTCGTCGCCACCGCCCTCATTCTTCCTCGTCGCCGATTGCGCGCGTTGTCGACCACCGATCGAGCGTCTCCGTCGTCTCTTCCACCGCCTACAGGTTAGTAAATCTCCAATTAAACATAATTTTGATGATTTTAGGGTTAGGGTTCAGGGTTTGGGTACCGATAAGGGTTAGGGTTAGGCATCGGTTGGGGTTAGGGTTAGGGTTAGGGTTCGGTTGGGTTTTGGTGTTGGTGTTGGGGTTGGACTGGGGTTGCGGTTGGGGTTGGGGTTCGGCTGGGGCTGGGGCTGGGATTAGGGTTGGGGTTGGGGTTGGGGTTAGGGTTCGGCTGGGACTGGGGCTGGGGCTAGGGTTTGGGATAATGAAAATTTTGTATAGAAAATTACAAAGGTTTATAGGTCTATAATCGATGATGGAGCGACAGTTTGCCTTTTGGGGAATAAGACAAACGAGAGTAGAATTAACAGCCTTGGGCACCTCTTTATGTTTGAAAAAATATTTCCCAACTTTAGGAAAAAGCTTTGCATAATGCATATTGACCCTGTACATATCAATCCCTTTGTAAGTCTATATAGAGCATCATTTCTCTGTGCCCCCACTTTGTTTGTGGGCGTGGGCCATGAATTGATGTATGACAGGAATATTGGCCATGGAGCGAGGAGCGAGATGCTATCGGAAAACTCTAACTAGAGCGAATGTCGACGTGTTGGCTGCTAACTTATTATTAGGTTGAAAAAATGTGTGCCTATAGATATGAGAGTGGAAGAGTCAAAATGGTGAGTGTGTAGTGCAAGTCTTGATTCAACAATTTTGCTTGGTTCTGCAATAAACTGGAGTGGATACTGGACTCTAACCCTAAACCTAAACATTTACCCAGGGGCAAAATTTCATGATATACGCAAATTACAATTTGAGAGGAAAATAAAAATATTACATGTGCCCTCAAGATGGCCAGCATACATGAAAACACGTGTGTGAAGATTATACAAACTTAATCATTTATATAGGCAGAATGCGCTATTTCAAGTAAACTTACTCAAATTAACCTAATTAACCCTAACCAACACCCTAACCCTTTCAAATTATCAATAATTAACCAAAATTAATCCTAACCTCTAATTAACCCAAATTAACCTTAGGCTCTAACCCTAAACCTGATATGTCTGAAATCATATTAGAAATGATATGTCTGCAATCAAATTCTGCATTTATATTTTGTGAAGTAAAAGCTTTTTCAAAATGAGAAGCTGTCATATGAACAATCTGTTTATGCTCCTCAAAACAAATACCTTCTACATTTTGCAACTTTGTAATTCTGTTTTGACATCTTCTGACATTAACCCAACAATAAAAGAATTTGGTATTTTTATCACCATCTGAAATCTATTTTTTCCTTGATTTATGTCTCCAAAAAAATTGAGGAAGGTTGTGTTTGTTATATCAAAAACCTTTTTGTTGAACCCAACAGGTGAAAGTTTAGAATTGTTATAGATAGCTCTTACATGTTGTTTAATGCATGTACCATTGTTAAGAGAGTGCAAGGTGGAGAACAATAATTTGTTTCAACGGCACGTTTTTCAATTTAAAACCAATATATGATATTCGATGATAATATGAAACTTTCATATTCTCATCGATACTCATATATGAAACTCAAAGCGCCACTTAGTCCCCCTCTATCAGTTAACATACGTTCGATTTTCGTCGTGACATAGAACTATACAAAGGTTGTTAAATATCGGACGGTATAGCTCGATACTAACAACCGTCGTATAGTCTATGTGATGAGAAGATTCAATCGTATGATAACCAATAGATTTGTCCCGTGTTGACAAGTTAGGAATATATAAAGCAAATACCTTCATTCACTTGTGTTTTCATCCGTTTCGAGATATTTCGTCGGTACCTTTCCGCTGGTTCTCCGTGTATAAAGATAGATTGATGTTCATTTCAACGTTGTTTCACAACCGAAACACACACATACAACAAGAATACACAACAAACGCATCATTAGAGAGTGATTCAAGATATTCAAGTTAAAACCAATATATGATATTCGATGATAATATGAAACTTTCATATTCTCATACATGAGTATCCTCAAATCTAACTTTGATTATCGATAATTTATTCTTTTCAACGACAAACGCACACACAAAGCATATACACGGATTTTCTCCTTTGTCAGTAATCATCCCGTTCTTAGATTTCTCAATATAGTCATCATAACCTACAATTTATATGTTATACAGTCTAACATGGCCCATGAGTACATCAGAGTTAAGGACTGGATGTATGTGGATTGGCAACAACGTATGCAACCTAAGTTTGTCGCAGGAGTTGCTGCTTTTATTGAATTTGCACGCGCACATAATAAGATCGTGATAGAGAAGATTCTCTACCCGTGCGATAGATATGGGAATAAGTACTGGCAGAGGTAGAATTGGCAGAGCTTCATATCGTAAAATATGGTTTTACTAGACTTTATACAACTTGGAAATATCACGGGGAAGGAGAAGAACGCAGTAATACGGCAGAAGAAGAAGGAGAAGACGATAATGCGGCAGGAGAAGAAGGAGAAGACGGTAATGCGGCAGAAGAAGAAGACGGTAATTTCTTTCCATCAGAAGAAATGGAGGATATGGTAGAGATTGTCCTAGGTGAATCTATTCGTACCGAAGATGGCATTCCTTCCGGTCAAGGACCGCGTGCGGATAAATATGAAAATTTCATAAATGATGCTAGAAAACCAATTTATGAGAATGCAAAGTATTCCACCCTCTCATGGTTCGTCCAACTTTTCCAGATTAAGTGCCTAAATGAATGGAGCAACAAGTCATTCACAATACTTCTTTCGTTCTTGAAAGATTCTATACCCCCGGGAAATAACGTGCCCAACAGCTGGTACGGAGCCCAGAAGATGATGTCTGATTTGGGTCTGAAGTGTGAGAAAATTCAAGCAAATCCTAAAAATTGCGTGTTGTACCGGAAAGAGAATTCAGATTTGAAAGAGTGTGCAACATGCGGAGATGCCAGGAATAAACCGAAAGATTCTGATAAGAAGCCTGATATACCTGTCAAGATAGCACGATACTTTCTCATAACACAGAGGCTGCAGAGGCTATTCAGGTGCAAGAAAACAGTCGAGGCAATGATTTGGCATCACCGTGCTCCTCCAAGTGAAGATGGAAAAATGAGCCATCCAAAAGATTCACCGGCATAGAAGGATTTCGATAGGAGGCACGCAATATTCAGTAGCAATCCTCGCAATGTCAGGCTCGGACTGGCTAGTGATGGCTTCTGCCCATTCAACTATATGGCTGGAAGTCACAGCACATGGCCCGTTGTAATGATAATTTATAATCTGTCGCCTTGATTGGCTATGGACCAATCATACTTTATGATGCATCTTCTTATCGACGAATTAAACTCACCGGGAAACAATATCGACGTCTATCTCCGACCTCTGATCGAGAAGTTAAAATCTTTGTTCTGATGGTGTAGAGACTTACGATGCAAACACAAATACAACATCCATACTGCGTACGGCTTTAATATGGACAATTAATGACTTTCCTGCGTATGGAATGCTATCAGGTTGGTCCGTACATGGTCACAAAGCATGTCCTCATTGCCATCAACACACAACATCGAAATTCTTGAATTTTAGTAGGAAGGTTTGTTATTGCGACCATTGACATTTCCTGCCTCTAGACCACCCCTACAGGTTAGACACTGTTCACTTTTGATGGTCATCAGGAGCTTCTTGGACCTCCAGCCCTATTATCTGGAGAGAACGTGACTGCTCAGTGGGATGGTTACAATAATGTGACATTCGAGATGGATCCGACAAAACAGGTCAAACCACCATTTTGGAACAAGTTAAGCATTTTCTTCGAGCTTCCGTACTGGTCAACAAATTTAATGCGTCATTGTCTGGACGTCATGCATATAGAGAAGGGAGTATCAGAGCACATACTCAACTTGCTTCTTTGTAAAGACGGGAAATCGAAAAACAACCTGAATGCTCGGATGGATCTATAGGACTGGGAAATAAGAAGTCTAGACCACCCCTACAGGTTAGACGTTGTCTACGATGTCCTAGAATTCGAGGACGGCGATGAGGATGAAGAAGAGAGAAGACTTAGAGTGCTCCGACCATCTGTTTCGAAAGACGGGTTGTCTTCAGCTGATCATGAAGTTACGTGGGTTAGAAATGATATCAATGATGAAATCCAAGTAGATATGTCTAATGCGCCCACGAAAAGAAAAAGGTTATCAGTAATGATATATTATTACTTCAATTTTACAATCTATACATATATAGTCAATACTTGTAATGATTGTCTAATGCGTCCACGAACCGTTTATCTAGATTTGATGACGATGACGGGAGCAGCGAGGGACGGCAGGAGCTTCAGCCGCGGCACCGGCAGAGGCAGAGCGGTTCTGCAGCCCGGAGAGCTGCGTAGGGAGCTTCAGAGGGCCGGTCTTGCACCCCGATCGGAGACCCCTTCGGATGCCTCCTTCCGTGTGGACTTTGCCACACCTCCAGGTATACTGCACGCATATTCATTTTGAATGTAATATTATAGATATACATGCATGTTCATGTCAAAATTACTTATATTGTCAATGTTTGATTGTCTAGCTGTTGGTGATGCGTCCACATCAGGGACAGAAACCACTCCAGCACATCCAGGTATGTTAATATATCATATAGTGCATGTATATTGATTTAGAATGCTATATCATAAATATACATACATTCTTTTTGCTCTTACGTACTTACATCAGGGACAGAGGCAACTCCCGCACCTCCAGGTATGTTTATATATCATATACCTGCGGGTATGTTTATATATCCTATAGTGTATACATGTTGATTTAGAATGTTATATTATTGATATACGCATTCTTTTTGCAATTACTTATATAGCTGATACTTGATTGTCTAATTATAAGTGGTGCGTCCTCGTCTGGTGCAGGGGCCACTCCCGTCACTTCCATTCCCTCCGCTCAGTCTGCAGGTTTGTATGAATAAATATAAAATATTTATTCATTTTACATATCCTTTAAGAATAAATATGAACTCCATGTAATTTTATCGATATTTATTTTCTAGTTGGAGATGCGTCCACGTCCGGGTCACCGGCTGTTCCTCACCGGAGGAACTATCATCCCGCTCGTGCTGCTGCCTGGGCCCAGGCTCGTGCTTTAATCACCGGAAGTATATATCACACTTCAATTTTCGTTAAACCTTGATTTCTTAATACAACTTTGTCTTAATATTGATTGTCTTGATATTTCTTGCAGACGCAGGGCTTCCCCATTCCAAGAGGGGGACTCGAGGCCCGAATCAGTCCCACAGGCTGAGGCTCGACAGAATTAGGGGGGAGGCAGCATTCCCCCTCTTTTTTACCCCTGATTATCGCTATACCGGCGATCATGCCGAGAGGTTCGGCCGGTATATGGGGGGTGAGAGCCGGCTCGTGAAGAACTATCCACTTCACGTTGAGTGGGGCGACCAGCACCGACGCTCATTCGCCCTTTTCTGGGATCAGGCTCGGGTATTAATATATATTTTCTTTTGATTTATCCAATATATTTATTATTAACACTTGCAATCTAAAAACAACGTTTTTTTTTTGTATTTTCAGTTGGATTACGATTTTCAGCCTGTACCCGACCCTGATCATCCCGGGAGGATGCTCGATCTTCACGCTCTGTACAATGGCCTGATGAAGAGCATGCAGACGAATGTCCGATACAACAGGAATGAGCTGAAGACCGACTGTTATTCCCTGTGGATGGCGACCCCCGAGGCAGAGAGAGCGGCCCTCCTATCTACCCCGGCCTTTGCGAGAGTCGACGTGGATACATGGCCTCTATTGTGCGAATATTTCGACTATCATCGCAAACAGGTATGTATTTTAAATGTAATTCATTGTTTAGTATATAATTTATTTTTTTGTGTTGCTTAATTAGAAAACTAAATGTGAATGTGTTGTGCAGAAACAGGCCGATCAAAATAAAGAGAATAGGAAGTCGGCGAAGAGGGATCGCCCCACTTATACAGGTGGCTCGAGGAATATTACTCGTGCCATGGAGTTATCGGTAAATTACAATAGACCGGCCTTTGTGATATAATGTAATATTAAGAGTTATTTTCTAATATATCTAATATTAAGAGTTATTTTCTAATATTGCAGAAAGCTCAGACCCTGACGCAGGGTGGTACACCGAGCGTGTTGTCCGCGTATCTTGCCATCCACGGCACCTCGACAGATCCCGCCACGGGCGAGCTTCGATACCCCAACGCCGCTACCCAGGAGTATTGCGTAAGTGTTAATATTTACTCAACCGCTATTTGAAATTTTAGTTTTGAAAGGTTCAAATTTAAATGATATACTTATATTTTACTGGTTAATGTGGGTGTAGGAGCGGGTGGTTGAGCAGGCCGAGGCATCGGGGATCGATTTTACTGGACAGAACGATCTGATGCTGCTGACCCCAGTCCTGGACGCCGCACACGGAGGGCGCCGTGGAGGTTGGAAGAGAGGCCGGGGGCTGGGCCCTAGCAGGGCCCATATTAGGTTGGACTCCACTCCGGCGGTTACTTCCTCTATCTCTAGTGAGCGACGTTTCCAGCAAGAACCGGACAGCTTGAAGGCCACCGTTCAGGAGTTGAAGGAGATGTTGGTATGTATACTACTTAATAGTAAAATATTATGTCATATTATAGATAGCAACATATCTAATATTAGTACGTAGCCTGAGCTTATTTGGTTGTAGACTTAGCTTTGATTAATCATACATACATATCTAATTAAAATAAACTACGGTTTTCCAAACTAGATATTCAAACGAGGCCCAAGTCCCTAAGTATACATAGATTCGGGTTTCGCAATAACTTGGTAATGATACGAATTCGACTAATACACAGTTCTTACTCGTTTATTACACACGTAGGTCCAGACGCGACAGGGTACATCAGCCGAGCCTCCACATGCATCTCCTTCGGCTGCGGCTCCGTAAGCCACTATCTCGGCTGCGGTTCCGCAGACAGCTCCTATAGCTCCACTGCTAGCTCAGACTCCCGCAGCTGCGGCTCCGCAAGCCACTACCTCGGCGGCGGTTGCGCAGACCACTCCTACAGCTCCACAGCCCGCTCAGACTCCCGCACACTCCGCATTGCATGATTTATTGACTCAGGGTATATCCGAGGAGCAGGCGCGCCAGATTATGGCGTTTATCAGAGGTGGAGCTGGACCGAGCTAGGGTGGCTTTTTGATTCTTATATTTTAAACATGTATTTATTTATATGATACATATTGTATATATTTTAGACGATACTGATATTGGTGGTATTTGCGTGTTTATATTGATATCATATTCTGCTTTTGTTGATTTCTTTTGTATATTATGCGTGAGATGTGATTATGAATACTGTGATATATATTCTGCGTGTTGATTAATTTTATATATGATGTATATATTATTGTGCACAGGGCGAGAAAAAAATAGGCAGCCCTTTTTTTAAAAAAAACTGATAATATGTACCTACGGATTAATCCGTAGGGCCCAACATTGCCCCTACGAATTAAATCCGTAGGGACCTTCTTTGCCCCTACTGATTTATCCGTAGGGGCAAAATATCAGGATACCTGATATTCTGCCCTTATGATCTCAGTAATAGGGGTTATACTTGTCCCAACGGAGTTGTCCGTAGAGGCAAACAAATGCCCCTACACAGGAATCCGTAAGGAAAAAATATCAGGATACCTGATATTTTGTCCCTACACATCAGGACCTACGCACGTATCCGTAGGGACAACTATTTGGCCCTACGGATACGTCCGTAAGGACACCTAATTTATTTTATAAACGGATAAATTAAATGAGTTTTTTGTCCCTACAGCCTAATCCGTAGGGACAACTGGACCTACACATTACGCCGTAGGGACAAGTTTTTTACCGTAGAGGCATGTTCAAGGCTAAGACTTGCACCTACGGCGTTTGTACCTACAGAGTAATTTATTGCCCCTACGGATATATCCGTAGGGGCAGTGGTTTGCTCCTACGGATAAATCCGTAGGGGCAATCCCTATTTGTAGTAGTGTAAAACAGTCATTTAGAACTAAAATTGCAACAATGTTCAAGTAATGAATAAAACTGCTAAAGAGTAAAAGTATAACAATATATACTACATCTCACTTCTATTATATAGCTTGGCTATATTAATAACCGGCAGAATGTTATCTCATTCTTCATCCTTGTTGACATCCTCCTTCCTGCCATACAGTAGCTGATCTCAATCAAGTATGAAAAAGAGCAAGAAAAAGATGGATATAGGGTTATATCTTCTTTTTTTAATTTTTTGGTGTGTGTGGTGGGTGTTTTGTTTGGGGGTGTGTGTGTGTGGTGTGGGGGGGGTGGGGGGGTGTTTGATACGGTTACATGTTAAGACGAAAGATTGAAGATAAAGATGAAGAAGTTTGATTGTGTTTATATAATGGAGATAGAAGATGGAAAGCTTTTACGTGTATGATTAGACTTTTAGGTAATAAATTAATGAAGCTCGACCCACATTACTTGGGAAGAGGAAAAAGCAATTACATATGGAAAGGTGATTGATTTAAAGTCATGAATAATATAGATAATTTTATTTCGTTATTTGGTCATAAATCGGAATATCAAACTAATTCACATGCTGAAAATGAATAGCTCAACACAATTATTAATTACCCATTACTATGAATTGCCAACATTGAGTTAAAAAGATTTGAATTTAGGTTGCTAACAAAAAGAAAATGTGCATGAGCTGGTGATGTTAAGAAAACACGCATTGACTATGGACTATTATTCTAATCACTTTCATTTAAGTTAAAAATAGAATTTCAAAAGCATTATTTTTGTAGTTATTGCTTCTAGTATTGCATACCTATTGTATCTACTTAAATAAGAAACGATTAAGCATTCCTTTTATAATTATATCTAATTGCATTCGAATTTATTTTGCTATTGCCTTGCCTTAATTGCTGCATGTCTCGTATTTCTATTTAATTATGCAGTAGAATTTCAAAAGCATCCTTTCATAATTTTAGCAGTTATGCTAGAGAAAGTAAAAGCTCATATTAAGAGAGGGAAGCGATATTGCCAAACCTTAAATTGATAAATCCACACCAAAAATTGTATATGGACAAAACTAATCTCAACTACTGCCACTTGTTGGTTTAATTTACTAAAATACCTCATTGATAACTTAAAAAATACTTCTCTTTAGCACGTACCATGACATATTAGTACATTTTTTGTGGATAATTAATTCATTTTTTAACTAATCGAAATCGCAATTTTTTTTCGAACGCTAGAAATATTTTTAATAGATCATAATGTTTTGCGGACAGCGTGGTTTGGGACGATTAGAAGTTTTGTTGATATTAATTCATTGGTGTAGTAGACAAGCATATTTTTTAAGTTATTAATTTCATCCGTGAGTAGTAGAGAGAATTTCAATGAGAGTAATTTAGTAAATGAAACCGACGGTATAATTAAAAGCTGTTGTAGTTGAGGTAATTTTGTCCATACACAATTTTTGGTGTGGATTTATCAATTTAAGGTTTAGCAATATCGTTACCTTATTAAGATACTATAGATTGATGTAATTTCATTATGAGAGAATAGAATCTAAGATGTCACAAGAGGAAATTTACTACTATGGCGTCGAACAAAATGAGCACTCCAATTTTTTCCACGATCGGAATCCGTCATCTTCATCTTTATCGTGCAAGATATGGGTACACCAAATTTAATATGAATCTAATAAACTTTCAACGTTGATGGTTGATGTAGAGGATGCAAAATTAACGGTTTTTCGATAATACAACATTTTAGTTGTTACATCACAAAATCAACGGTGAAAGAACATTGGATTCACATAAAATTTAGTGTATTCATATCTTGCATGATGAAGATGGTGGATGACGGCCATCGAAAAAATTGGCATAGTGTTGACTTTTTTCGAAGCCATATAAGAAAATTTGCTCACGTGGCACATAAGATTGCGTTCTCTTTAATTATTTACATATATATTCTAATATGGAAAAATTCCCAAATTAATAGGTTGCTAAAAACAAGAAACTGATATGTTAACTATAAATTTTTTATAATATATATTGGACCATAAATTGGCTACCCATGCTTGTTATTTTCATTTTTAGGAGTAGGGTATCTTAGATTAAATGAAACATGAGATGTTCAATTTGGAGTAGGATTAGAAGATAGATTGAATTAGATACCATGCATGATAATTACTGATATTTTAAAATCCTAAACAAACTCACTCGAATTTCTATATATGGCTATGGTGATGACGATATTAAGAGAGTTGATAACCTTTTGTTATTTACAAAATATGATGAATTTATCAATTATTTAATAAACTCTCCTTTGCGTGTCTTTTTATCTTCCAATTTAATTTTACTCTAGATTGGATTAAAATAAACATAAAAGAGGATAATAAGTGCTATAAGACAATGATAATAGTACACATTTACAAAAGTTATAATTATGAACTTAATGGAAACACTTAAATATAGAAAAGTCATAATTACAAACTCAATAAAAGCACTTAAACATGCATGCTAGCAACACTCTATTTTCAAATTAATTCACTTTTCTACCTGACATAGGTTTTTAATAGCATTAGAGAACACAACTCAATTAAAAAGAGTGTATATATCAAGAGGGACTAAGAAGACTACCAAAATTTGGATGTCATTTTCATTTAATAGAGTACTATAATAGATAGATAGATAGATATAGATGATCTAATTATCAACTTGAAAGGTATGAAACCGGAAAAATTAAAGTATGATTGAAAGAAGAGAAATATGATTGCGAAGTAATTGTAGAATTTCATATGCCATAAGAAATAATGAAACAGTAATATATTATTTGTTACATGCTTTGAAAGTAGAGGACGAAAAGAAGAACTTCACACTTTACTACACTATATATTTCTTTTGCAGTATAATGACTAACCTGAAGTCAATTTGGTCGATCATGATCGTTTCGAACTCAGAACAAACCACTGATATTTACCACTGCGTTCTTCTCCAAAACACACTCATCTTCAATCAAAGGCAGTGTTTTCCAAACTTTCAGCTTCAGTGGGTTGCTACTGCTGCCTGATATCTCGAGAAAGAATTGATAGTCATACCAAGTTTAAGAAAATATAGTGATCTAAGTTGTTCAAAACAGGTGAAAGAAATTTAGGCTGAATTGCAACATAAACCTCTTTCATAACCAGAAACTGCCCTCTCTCTTCAAGAGCACATTTACATCTTATCTAGCTAGATGTTTTTGTTTTTGTTTTCATTTTCTGTAGCTTTTCTCGCCAAAAGCCTCTTGGTGAATATATAAAGTACGCCATGTCAGGAAAAAGGGTCGTGAAAATGATGCAACCAAGGGTATTTGGGGAATAAAAATGTTGCACAAAACGGAATCTAAGCATCTGTTTAAAGTAAAGGTAAAATGCAGCTTCTACCATACAGGCAAGGTGTTTTTTTTTTGTGCAAATTAGCCAAAAAAGATAAATATGAACCTGGGGTGTTTTTGTCCCTCTCCACACACACTGCAGCATAGTGAGAACCAACCAGTTCAAAAAGAGCAAATTGCCAATTGGAGGTGAGAGTGTCAGAAGTATTAGAGACATCTACAACAATTCTGGGAGCCTGATATATTGAACGACAAATTGTTCACCAAACTGAAGATATAAATGAACTAATACGCTATATGCTTACCGTTTCTGAATCACTACGAGATCTGTTGTCTTCGCTTTTCTCGAACCGGATTGAAAAATCTCTAAAAGGTGCTGCTGAAAACCCTCTTCCCAGAGCCTTTACATATGCTTCCTACAAATTGGAGGTTAACTTAGTCATACAGTAACTGTAAATCATTGACTGATTTATGTACTATATTCCATAATGTACATTAATAATATCTATAATACATCATACAGTGCGTGATCTAACAATAAGTTTTAACATTATTGCCTTTAAGCAAATATCATTACTTTACCCCCCGCGGTCTAAGAGAAGTTGAGCAACACCATAACCAATTAAGATTATCATAAGCTCTTCTATTGTCCAAAACTCCCTCGGAAAATATGACAGAGAATGATTATAGTGTGGAATTGTGTTCTTCAGGATTTTGGCTTTATCTATGCTTTGAGTTAAAGACAATTCCCCGATCCAAGGCTAGTATAGTAGAATTTGGAGAAGACCGATCAGTCCATATAGGATCACCCATAATCTCCTAAATCAGGATATTGGCACTATCTAAGAGAAGATTGATGTCATGTCAACAACCAGTACGAATTCTCATTCAGTTAGTTTTCCCAAGATCATTAGATGGCTTAAATATGAAAAATAAAAAGAAGGTCCTCACAACAGAATGCTTTAAACATGACTGCAGAAGAATGCCTGCTTGTGTTTTTAACAGAATGCAAGTGAGTTAAACAAACTCGAGAAATGCCACTATTGCAAAGAACACGAGAATCATTTTTTGCTTTTCTCACAAGTATTTGAGAACCTAGCCAGCACTCAGTGCACATAGTTTTCTACATGACACGGTAATATAAGCAACAAGATAAATCACTCAAGATAAATCACTCGACACTCACTTTAAGGGTCCACAGTTTAATAAACTCCTGTAGCTGGCTTTTGGGATCTGAGAAAGAATGCAAGAACTCGACTTCACTATGTGAGAAGAAGCGACGTGCAAAAGATAAAATGTTATTTTTCATTTTGCGTGTTTTCTCTTCAACATCAATGCCAATCTGCAATTTACAAGCAACATAAATTATTAAGATCCAATAGGATTGAGCATGCATGACATACGATTAAACGATGCATTAATGATAATCAAAGGATCAGAACAGTACCGGTGCTTGTGTGGTCACACCACAAGCAATTAGAGAAGATGTATGAGAAATATTGAAATGCAAGGGTGAAAAGGCCCAGTCATCATGTTTCCAATCTACCTAACAATAAAAAAGTTAATAACTAAATAAATAGGGCAGTTGTATCAAGGTTACTGATAAAGAAGAACCCGATGAGTCATAGAATTGACTCAAATGCACATCATTTAAAGAAAAAAATGCAAACATAGAAAATAAGGCTCGTTAACTAATTGCCAGCCGCAAAATTTGTTACCTCAGGCTTTCCAAATTGGTTTTTCCTGAACTTCAATGAACTTGGACTTGTTTTACCATCAGTATCTAATCTAACAAAAGTCAAAATCAACCATTAATAGTGATGTGGTACATGTTCAGCAAATATATTCGTACAAGTTTATTATGGACGATTAATTATATGTAAGAAATATACTGTTAGGATAGAGATAAAATAACTACTGAAACTTTTCTTTAAAATTCTGTAACATTTTTTATGCCGGCTAGGAAAGAAAAAATTTCAGCTCTGTGAAAAGCTATAATTGAATATCACATTTTGAAGCATTCTCAAGCAGTAAGATAAAAGTATTCCTATGAGATAAATTAAACCGTCTAAAAGTTCAAAGCCGCATGGCAATGATAAAAGAAAATGAAAGAAAGCAAGCTGTGGGTGTCACAAAGAATAAATATACTGACAATTATGCTTGATCTTTCTCAACAACAAAAAGAAAAAGAAGTATCCATGTACCTATTCTGCTTATATCCCTTAAAGATCGACTCCTACAAGCACATGCAACTAGGCATAAGACCGCTCTTATGATGAAAATAAAGATCATAACTCTTAAAACTCGTGGAAAATGATTGTTTTCCAGTTTACACAGTCTAAAAGTTGATTGAATATGAATGTATAATACTACCCATGCTTATATTACATTTATGATTCTATTTATTTAAATGCGAAGAATCAGCCCCCTAAATGATTTTCCATTTAACCAATCCCGACAGAAAGTGAAAACATCAAGGCAAATAGCTTGAAGAATATCTCCACCTTGAAATTTTTGTGGAATTAAATATGATAAGTGATCCTGATAAGTGTCCCTAAATTTTAATACAGGACGAGATAAATTAAGAGATCAAGGTGCCCTTTTACCAATTTATATGTATCATCATGAATTTTCTGAATTGGCAAACACAAACCATGTAATTTCATTAGCACCATAGCAGAATTGGTTAAGATAAGAGAGAAAATATAACAAACATACATAACGAGTAAATTGCCAGGAAAGCAAAATAAACAAATAATGTCGAGTACAGCAGGGCATACATCTTGCAAGTGTGGTGCGCACCAATGCTCGAGCTAGCAAAGCTCCTTTCTGAACTTTGTCTTTATTCATTTCCAGGATGCTTTGTCTTTCACATGGCGAGAGAAGTTCTACATAGCGTCTCAGTAGGGAATCATCCTTTGCCTCATCAGGTATTACATACCAAAAGTGTGTCTCCCTGTATATGATAGAAGAATTACCAATCAATACGACAAAAGTCGTACATATGAATATCAAAAGCAAATAGCTAGTTATCATCACAGAATGACTATTCAGACTTGTTTTATAATCAATTTATTTATGAGGCCAAGTTTCCTCACAAAAAAAGAAGAAAGAGGTGAGAGTCATTTCTACTGCGCTGAATTTCGATTAAAATTCTCTTTCCCATTGAGTACTCAATCAGGCCCTCTCTCACCTAAATCAACATAAGCTGGTAACTCCAAAAATCATAATCATATTGCATTTCATCCCACATATACTAAGTTTACTATTATTCAATGATTATTTTTCATAAATAAAAGTTTATAACTCAGCATCAAGAGGGGGGAAAGAATGCATGTAATATGCACTGGTCAAAGAAGCAACAGATAAATGTCAATAATGCATCCGAGAGGTACCGAAAGAGTGTTGTGTTTAAAATTAAAATGTATAGTAAGAGAGGCATATTAGACGAGAGTCCAAGACATGTATGTGTGGGACATGACACGGTTTTTTTTGTTAGAGATGTCCATGCTACAAAGGTTCAAGTGACTGAATACCAATGCATTAGGTTCGAATTAGTTGTCAGATCAAACATAAATTTAAAACATGTATCAAATTAAACATAAGAATGCAGAGTATATAGTAGCACGGTAGGAAACTTCATCCATTGGCGGCTTGAAAGTCAATCATCTGTCGACTTTTTGGACGATCAGCACCGTCCATATTAATATCAGTTTCTTAGGCTATTGGTACACAATTTTCATATTGTTTGGATTTTGCCCATTCATTTAACATCATAAAAATGTTCTATTCTTAGAAAACTGTTAATTTTGAAACCATCTGATGCAAAAACGAACGGCATCCGATTCACATGAAAATTGGCGCACGCAAATTTAAGAACGTGATGATCAAGATAATCAAGATGGCCAATGTCGATAGTCGAAAAATATCGACAAATGGTTGACTTTGCAAGCCACCAATGTAGAAAATTTCCTGTCGTGCAACTTTATAATTCGTTTCCTCATGCAACTTGGGCTTATTTATTATAAATTCCCAACAGATTTGGGTCATTTTAACAAAACTCCAATTACCTTTGAAACTATTAAGAAACTACCAAACTTAACGGTAACACGTCAGCATCGTCTGTGCCACATCACTACCACGTCAGCAATTTTTTTAAAACCCCCAAAATACCCCTATCTAACCCAGTGTTTTAAAAAGCGGCCGCTTAAGCGTTTAAACGGTCTAGCGGGTTTCGCCGTACCGCTTTATCCCGCTTAAATGAGTGCTATTATATAACCTATTTTAATGATGTATGCACCACCTCATAAGTGTTATAAAGAATATATAAGTATTGTTATTGGAGTAAGAATACACAAATACCAATTAATACAACATTCTATATTTTCTTTCTCTTTTTCCACGTTTCTATTCTTCGTGCTCGACTTAAAAAATCCCACGGTTGTCGAGCCGGTTTTGAGACACTTCAAGATTTGGGTTTCAAAACTCCAAAATTTTATATTCATCAACTTCAAGAAGTCGAGATCTAAATCGATTTCGAGCAATTCTTGAGTTTTCTATTTCGATTTCTAGTAGTTTTTGAATTTCGATCTTGAAATTCCAATTCGATCTTGACTCCATCTGGTTTCGAGCTACAATCTTTTAGATACTTTTTTTAATAATTCGGTAAGTATTTATATGGATTTGAGCTATGATACTTGATGCAGGGTGTCAAAAAACTTATAAGCACTATATAAGCTAATAAATTCTAAGAAAATTTTAATTTTGCATTGAGCATATTTTAGCAAATAATATATCGTCTAAGTAAATTTATTAAATTTTGGGTTAAGTTTAGACATTTGCTAGTACAAAAGCAACATAAAAATAGTTAGGACGTAATGTGAATCGTTATTTATTGACAAGAAAAGAAATATTGATAAAACACCACTGTTCTGATTTCTGAACGGCTGTTTGAGCGTTTTGGCTCCTTGACCGCTCCGATTTTCTTTTCCGCTTTTAAATCACTGATCCAACCCTAACTTCAAAAAATTAATAATAAAAAAACATTCTTCCTAGGATCGGCATGTCATCACTGGTGTCGTCATCGCCGGCGCCACCCTGTCCCGACCTCCGGCCCCGCCCCGCCCCGCCCCCTCCTCACCCCCGACCTCCAGCTCCGAACCCCACCCCTTCCCCGAACCCTCACCCGCACCCAACCCCCTCTTTTCCCCGACCCCTTTCTTGATCACCATCATCTTCTCCATCACTATCATCATCAACCTCCTCTTCAACCCCGCCATCATCAACCTCATCATCACCGATCACCATCATCATCAACCTCCTCTTCTGCAACCCTATCATCATCAACCTCCTCCGCATCGTCACCATCATCACCTATGACCATCGTCATCAACCTCCCCCTCTTCTTCAACCCCACCGCTACCGCCGCCGGACGTGTGGATCCGGCCCACCAAAAAATATAATAATTAATTAATTAATATTTAATAATTATTAAATTATATAAAATGTAATGTATAATTATGAAAAGGACAAAATAGTCGTTTGGCATGAACAGTAGCATTGACCATCAAGTCATGATAGTTTCTTGATAGCTTCAAAGATAATGTGAGTTTTGTTAAAATGGTACAAGCTTGTTGGGAGTTTTCAATAAATAAGCCATCGGCTTGTAGTATCTCAAAAAACAAGGCAACTATTTGTTTTGTAACTAATTAGCTACACATTATTTAGAAAGGAATAAAAGTAACCATATTGTGAGTGCTTTGACATCAACTTCGAGATAGTTTTTGAAAACCATCTCGAATGTTTTAAGAGTTTAAATGACTTCATAGATTGAAAATAAAATTCAATAGCTAAACATTCAATCGAATATAATACACTTCTGTCCAGATTCCCACATGAACACCACCAAAATTAGGGCTTTTCTCGCTGAATGCATCAACAGAGGATCGTATTGTTCACAGCAGCAGACCATTAAGCGATCGAGATCAAAAGATTAGGCGATGTTACAACAAAAACCTAGCTTGAGAAAGTTTTGAGAGAAAAATCCAAGTACCTTGGAGCTGGAAGAGGCAATGGAGAGAGATAAGGCGCAGGGACGATTGAACTACGGGCAAAAATATCGGAGCGAATCGGTAGCATCGTCCTCTTCTTCTTCCTGCGGAAAATCCAAAGCATTTAGGGTTTTCGTCTTCGAGCGAGCAATTATCTCAAGAAAGAGAAGACGGTTGGAACGGGCGCCGGCGGAGCGTGAAAGGAATATCGCTAACGGGTCGGATCATGGATCAAATTGCAAAGGGTAAATAGTTAAAAAGCCTCAGGCCCGCTTTAAACTTGTGTCAAGACCCCTGGCCCTTTTGCTCTGGTTGAAAATCCTCTAGGCCCAATTAAAACACTCTTTACACGGGTTGCCTCTTATATCTAAAAAGTTGTATCTAAACGGTTGGAAGGAATAAATGCCTTAATGAAATGCGGTCCAGTAGTTTTTTTAAAAGTTCCTAGTGCCCTCGCTGCGGCAGCCGCGGCCGATACGGAACCGAAAAACGAAAATTTATAAGAGAGCACTAGAAACTGATCATCAGCGATCATTCCAAACACTAAACTAGAATACTACGCATGCAAGGTTCGGGATTACAACCTTTGATGCGTGTCCACCCAATCGTGGAAGACCCCTCCAAGCTCCTCGTAGGCCGTCGGAAACAAACTTGAGAGACAACCGCTCTTGTCGAAAACGATCCACCTGAGACAACCGATCCAAACTCTAGCTTCACCTGGTGAAGCAACCGATGCTCCAAGCTCGTTTGAAATGGAGAGCTGGAATGCAGGAATTTTTCACTATCCTTTTCTCTCAAAAATTAAGCTCAAAAGAGCAATGAGGAAGAAGGAAGAGGAGGTGAAGAGACTAACCATAACCCCAAAAAAATGCTAAGTCTAGGATGAATGAAAAAGGAATTGCTTCATATATTTTACAACCATCAAAAGAAAACACCACACAATTTTCATAATAAACAAATGAAACTCATTCCTCTCTACATGTCTTCATCCATGCTCAAAACCATTTCACCTAGCCACCTCGTTACCATGAATATTCACAAATGAGGTGTCCTCCTTCTAAAACATATTCCGTATAAATACGGAATACAACCCGATATACGTATCAAAATACACATACGTGTATTCGCATAAAAGTACGAATAGCCAAGAGAGAGAGAATGAATAGTGAACAATAATATTAGAATATATATATATAAATTATTAAATCAAAATTTGATTTAATAATCCGGCTTAATTCTAAGTCGGCTGGTATTACCAACCGTCTGATTAAAGTCCGTGTAGCTTGTACACATATTTAATCGGACACTTATATGTACCAACATACGTCATCTATATCATACCGTCTGAACCGGGAAAATCCTTTGTGTTGGACTCTAAATACTCGACAATACGATGGCGGTGATTACTGGATAGATTTATAACCATAAGCACGTCAGCGGCACTAACTGTACGTAACGGCTACCCAACTATATGTAAGTGCACGGCGGCGCCCCGGCCGTCAATCCGACGGCCAAGTGCGGAAGCGGTGAATAACTTAAATTTTGCGGACTTAGCAAACCGGCACCACCGCGCACTAAACACCCGGATCGTAACCATTAACAAGTCTAAGCTAACTAGAAGATGGGTTAGAGATATACCGACGATCCAAGTCCTCCGGTCTTCTCGTCATGGTCCCGATCTCCTGCGGAAAAGTCCCGTCTCCTCCTTGTCGCCGGAAGTGCACCACATCGCCTACTTTGTTTACGGGCTCCCACCTCAATGCCGAGGCAACTCGGGCACGAAGCCGGCTACTCGACGTGCCCAAGGTTTGCTGTAGAATGTAGTGTAGAGATCCATGTCTCATTTTGGGGTTAAGGAGGTGCCATTTGGTGGAGGGATGAAACAAGAACAAATGTGGAGTAGCTTGGGGATTTTGTGCGTCAAATGAACAACATTTTTCCATCCAAAAATTTGGACAGCCCTTGTAGGAAGTGGCCGGCCATGCATATATGAGGGTGAAGGAAAATTGAGAGTCTCACACAAAAATGAGAGAGCCATCCTAATAATGCAAAAGAGAGAGAGAGAAGGCTATCAAAATCAACCATCATTCCTAAAACAATCCCAACACTCAAAACAACCATCATGAACCATGATGACTCAAAAAGTCATGCCATCATGAAGAAATCAAGTCAAAGGATGGTGCACATCATGAAAACCATCATGATACCAATATATGCAAAAAACCCCTCCACAAAAGCCTATTTGCAACAATGCAAATAAACCCTCCTCCACCAATCTTCGGCCAATGAACGGAACAAAGGAAATTGGCCGAAACGGAAAGCAAACTGGCAACTCCAAAAAACTGGTCCCATAATAAATTACAGGAAAACCCCGATACTGTGCATACACACCCGCATCTGTATTTCGACCGAAATACAGATGCAATGAGACAAAATCTACACTGTACTATACTAGGATCCGGTTTATACCAAAGCCGGCTAGTAATATCCGTTCGATCCTGATCCGTGCAATACCGCACGTATCTGATCGAACCCTGCCATATAACCATACGGCCTATAGTACAGACTGTCCGATCCTGATCCGTGCAATACCGCACGTATCTGATCGGACCCTGCCATATCTCCATACGGCCTCTACAACCTTTCGCCCGAAAGCTGAGTAACTGAATGTGGGGGACTCTAAAGACTCATCAACACCTTGGTTGTGGATTTAACCACTAGCACGTCAGAGGTATAAGCCAATACGTAACGGGCTACCAGGTACTGACTAAAAGGGATGTCTGTGAGTGAACTCAGCCTGACAACCCTACTGAGCCTGTCAGTGACAATATCCGTGCAGTCCGGTCCGTTCGTCTATGAGTATCGCATGGCGGGCCTAGGGGGTTGGTAAAAGTCAGACCCCCAAAAGCGGTACAAGTCGTGTCGGAGTGTAGCCCAGAACACCCTGAGATACTACTGGAATACCTACCAGTAAATCTCCTTGCCTTGGCCAAGGACTTTGTGTAATGGCTCTCCTAGACACAGCACGACCTCACCCCCAATACCGGGAGAGACGAACCCCTGAAGATACGCTCACTGCCTCCATGTGGCTCGGGACTGTACCCAACTAAAACCTGTTTGCACGACTCCTTTGAGCCGTGGTAGGGTAGTAATCAAAGTACAGTGGGAACTCACACAAGACAAATGACGATCCCCAGGTTGATGAACTAACCTGCACACATGTCACCAGGGAACTGCCATCTGACGTCTGGTATATGACCAACTAGCATGTTCCCGGCGAGTCCTGTCCGGTGTACTCATGACCCAATGAGCACCTGTATACATCTTAGGTGATCCAACTGACACCAGTGGCTTGTGAGACCGGCCACCGCCCCTCGTCGGGGTCTCGACTGTATACACTAGTCTACTAATGGAGTATCGATGCCCAGTCTCGAAACTCCCACGACTAGGGACCTTTTAAGGATAAGCTTATAGACCCCAGCTCCCACTTATATGATCGCCCTCATACTGCTGGTGGTCAAGCAAGAATCCTAGGGGCTCTATCAACGTGTAATAGCGACGTGTCAGGTCACCTAAAACAGCACACGATGATAAAGGTAAACCAGATAGCATACTATCATCTCGAGTAAGACTGTCCTACCGGGATAGGTCCTCCCTCAATCATTACAATCACGTACCTGTGACCTAATAATTGACTCTGAGGGCACTATCTCCAACAATCTCCCACTTGCACTCAAGGCTAATTATTGCGATGTCGCATACTCACAGCCCGTGTGATACCGAACATCCAACTCCTCTACTAGTCAGTCTCACAAAGCTCGTTTGCGGAACTATTGCGTTCGAGGAATAGCCTCAGTGAGTGGATCCGCTTAGTTGTTTCTTTCTATGTCTCTCTATATCTCAAATTCGCGGAGAAGGCCATCTCCCGAAAAGAGCAATACCTGTCTCAGAATATGTCTGGATGTCTGATGGGACCTAGCTCATAAATGAACTCCAAATCCAAACTTCTTAGACTGTATCGTCAACTGAACTTAATTAGTATCCTGCGCGCCATGCCTCCCTCAGTATTGCCTTGGACCACCTGTCCAAAATACTGCCCCTCATCAGAAGGAAAACTATAACTCTGACAACCTCCTTATCGTCCATGTCACCTTGGAAGCCTGGAATGATAACTGTCTCCTGAATGAGGCTGTCGTTATCATCTCCCTAGAACATCCACTTATGTTCTAAAACTGCTTCCGACTGTTTCTCCAGGATTGGATTAATGTCAACTTATTGCATCCAGTGCAAGAACAACATCTGGTGTGGTACTTGACATCTCACGATTGACTCAATTGCCTGAGCAAATGATCTGCCAATCATGCCCGTCCCTCTCCCCTTTAGTCTGTAAGACACCTTTGGAGAAGGTGACTCCATTACCTGCAGGTACACTACCGTGCCAGGAGTCGTCCATTCTAAATACTCTTAGAATGCTGTCAAGTACCCTGATTGGGAAACCACCCAAATCTAGATCTAAGACCATAGATCTAGTAACCAGTATGTCTGATATAAAATCCATTTCCTTTGTGGAGAAACAACTGTGTGACGACCAAAGTATAACCGATCGTAGTGTAGGAGTTTCTTTTCCTACTCTGTGTATATCATCCAAATACCAGGATATCACACCCTACTACCTTCTCAACTGATCCATCCCCTATTCTGATGAAGTCAAACCCATGACTGTCACGTCAGAAATAGATGATCTATCTCCGCTACATCTGCTCTAGTCTATAAATAGACATAAGCAACCTGTCCACGAATGCTTCCGCTGCTCCCACTGACTACGACAACCCTCTGGCAGAGTCATATAGACGTACACTTCTAAAACTGGTTTAGAACGACGCTATACTCATCCTCCCGCCGGGTCTCGTAACCTGGAACAACAGCAATGGCAATTGTGGGTAAACAAGAACTTCCCTGTCACCGTCCTTGAGGCTACCGTAGTGCCTCTCGGGTGCCTGAAGTTACCCACCTTATCTGCGGAGTAGCCAATGGAATGTCAATCCAGATTGAATCTTTAGGTTCCTTATCAAATCTTCAGTAATCGTTTGTGGTTCTGGAATCACTTCCAGTTCTACCATACTCCCACTACTGTTTTCTGAAAAAATCCATTTTTAATAAAACTGTGGCGAGTCTAGAACAATATCGCTATTGTTCATCCAGATGGTAGAAAGTCAACCCTCGTCATGCCCTGGGTCAACCCACAAACAGCCATTACAGAAACGTGCCTTGAGTTGTCCAGTGTCTGGTTTTAATCATAAACCGGACAACTCCCCGTACCTTAACATCGTTAAGATATGAACTGTTCTATATCCAATATAGAAACAGAGGCACTGATTTAATTGAACCAGATCCAAATCATGCAACTGTCTCCAGTGCATGTCAACTAAATGGAAGGAGGCGGATCAGCGTTACTCAACTTAGGAATGCTTCCAATTATGAGTAACCTGAAAGAGAAGCAAGATCTCTTAATCATTACTATCAACTGAATACCAAATACAAGTATCTACATCTTCGATCACTTTGAAGAATCCCGATACTTGCTACACCTGGTTCTCTACTCCATTCAAATACCTATAACTTCTCAAAATTCGGACCCTGTGTTTCCTACGAAACACCTGTCTAAAAACTAGAGAAGTCATAAGTAAACCGAATATAGTACGAGGACCAACCCCTCTGTCCTGATGGACCCTGGACAACATACAATACTCTGCATAAGTCCCTTGAGTCTGATAACTCATTCACTGTGTGTTGTAGGTTGAAATCTGTACTTATGGTTAAGAAGAATTACACCGCTGTTTAATGCTCCTTACCTAACCATCCACTGATATAGGTAAATGTCGTAGACATAATTTCAAAAAGGTATATCTCACTCTATGAAAATAGACGTACAGATATATCAATTTGAAATTGGTGCATAACATCGGATATTCAAAACCAAATATTTGCCGACCGGCAAACAGCCCAGGTGATTTCCTCAAATATCACCGATTACAACGAATCCTGATATAATGAGGATAATCACCCAATTCCCAATAACTTACTCCTACTCATCATCTGTAAAACCATACAGATGTGAGAATCGTATCTGGTAAATACATACCCTGGAGTAAGTATCTAATCGGGAAATCAGTTTTCTATTAACAGTACACAGTGAAACTGAAACATTGAAATGTTTCGATGGGGTATCCTGGTATTCCTAGTAATGCCTCTTCCAGATTCACGATTGTAACCGTATAATTCTTTGCCACCTCTCCAAATCCCTTCATATGTCTTTAGTCTTTACCTTCTGCACACCCCTTTAGGCCAAATGGTTTTCTTCCTTCCCTACCGTTCGGCACCAGCCTATGGTTTGGAAGAAGACTATCCAATAAGCATAATGTGTGTACTGTTCCAATCCTAGTAACACTCGCAACACGAGAGAAGGTGAAGATAAAAGACACCTGAATGTACTTTATTCATATTTCTCCTGAACCAGGATCCATCCCCGACTGGAACAAGTTCCTTTCGGGTTCGTATATAATCATACGATGGAGTATCCAATAAACTGTGGATCTTCGTAGTGATACGGAGTGTCCTGGAGAAATACAAAGGTGATGTGGGAGTGGTAACGAAATATTTGGTTTGGTCGTGAATATCTGTTGCAATTTACTTTGCCCTCTTACTAATCCCTTGCTTTGTCTGAACTTAATACCTTCTGCACACCATCGTTATGCTAATTGGTTTTCTTCATTCCCTACCGGTCGGCACCAGCCTAAGGTTTGGAAGAAGACAATCCAATTTGCGTAATAGGTGTACTACCCCTAAACCAAGGAGTACTCGTAACCTGAGAGAGGGTAAAAGGAAAAGACAACTGAATAATCCTATCCGTTTTCTCCAGAACCGGAAACCATCCTCGAATAAATTCTTTCGAGTTCGTATCTAACCATACGATGGTTTTGTCCAATGGAAGTGGACGTTCGTAGTAAAACGGGGTGTCCTGGAGAAATGGGTAAAAGTAGGAGTGGCAATGAGGTTTGCAACTCTGACAATCCAAAAGCCAGTGTTTAAGAAGGTTCGGTCAACTTGGTCACTGAGTCAAAGTCTTAGGGTCGGGTCAATGGTCGCTGCCAAAAGAGAGAGAGAAAAGAAACACTCAGCGTGCACTCTAACCTAGATCAGAATGGTCACCAATTTATCTAATCTGGAAACCTCCCACTGTACCTCAAATTCTCCTCCAAACCTGAAAGAAGAATTAGTCGGGGTCACCCGAGGAGTAAACTAACTCATCAGTGGGAATCGGGATCCAACTCTCATCGCATGATAACGTGACGGAATCCGCTCACGTCATCACACTCCAGAAGGTATGCGCATATCTGGCAAGTTTCAGTTCTTTTGAAACTCCCGATGTGATTTCTGCCCCATGCTCTTATGACCTTGACTTTGGCCAACAAATCATAAGTCACATGTCAAGTTCTACCCGTCATTCTCCAGGTTGATTCGAATCCACCCGCACAAGCCCTTGACTTTGGCCAACAAGGCTATACGACTGTTCCAAACCAACGCATCTATCTATGCTGCATATGAATAACCAACAGCTACCAAACACTGTGCCTTGACTTTAGCCAACAAACACAGCTTGAATACTATTGACTACCCATATGAAACGACGGAGGGCTACGAATGGTTTCTGGCGAAAACCTTTAACGTAATGAACTTGATATCGTTGAAGGAACGGATAGCTTTTTGAAAATATAGTGACGAAAACCGTTGCTAAAGAGGTCACTCCCGGTGAAGGGATCTCGGCTCTTTCCCCGTAGAATGGGGTGTAGGATATTCCAAATGAATACCACGGTGCAAAGCAAAAGTAATCGGCTATAGTGAAGTTAATGCCCTGACGCAAACTTTTTGTCCAAGGGGTCACTCCCGGTGAAGGGATCTCGGCCCTTGCCTCGTCGACTGAGGAGCAGGATATTCTAACTGAATACCACGGTGCAAAACAAAAGTGAACGTCCTTGCAATAACAGCTTTTTGAAAAAGTGTTCCAACAACATCAGATTAGGTTTGTTTTTAACTTGCATTGATCCGAATCAACGCAATCCCATCAATCGATCACACCAAAAAGAACGAAAATATACTGATGTACGTATATGCCATCCGCATTCGCCACTGGGTCCCGTCATTACCCGTTAGGTTAGCTAACTAACGACAGAGCGGGGACTGGACTAGCGCGGATGCAAAACATATACAACATCTACTAATATATATACCAATATATTATATTCGCTCAAGGCGTGAATAGAATGCAACATCACAGAGAATGAACAGCATCACAGAAACAATACAGATATCTGGGATCCCCGGGTTTCACAGAGCCACTACTGAAACCCGACGTTCCCCTGGTCGTGTGGATAGCCTGTGCAATGAAATCCTAGACCCCTACGGGCGCGGCAAGTCACCCGCCAAAACCTGAAGCGAGGCAGCCCCCTTCAGTACCGTGAATGGACCACCCAGCACTTCACGGAATCCGGCAACTTGGGCACCCCTCCTGGGTCAACCTGTACCCCCTACGAGTGCGGCGAATAGCCCGCCAATCCTAGAGTGAAGCCCCTTTCGTCTCAATGCCATGAGATGCGGGCTTGTTGCCCTCCAGAACCCGGCTATCCGTGCACCCCTCCGCGGGGCAATCCTAGTACAGAAAGTAAAATATACATACAACGGGTACATCGACCGCAACCAGGTCGTGCCCCAAAATAATAATAGAAACAGGCAGTGACGGCAGTCCACATGTCGGACGCTCGCCCCGCAATATCAAATGTACATAATACAACAAAACTGTACTAGCATTGCATCCAGGCTATCCCCCACGACCGATCCGCAACATCACAGCAAAAACAAAACATCAACGTGAAAGTCACGTTCGCAAATCCGTCTAACCGGGCTATAGCAGTTAGACCGGATTTACCGATCAAGTGACATTCACGGTCGCAGATATAATGTAAATACTGTGAAATATGTGTTTAAAATATCCGATCAATCAAACTTTAACAAGTGGGCCCCAAAGTATTACTGTAGCAGATAAAGAAATTCTGGGCCCAATGTTATTATTCCAAAACCCATATTTTAAGCCCAGAAGGCCTCTGTAAAAAATTGGTGAAGTGATCTCCACAGTGCGCGGCGGAAGGGCGGCGGGAAGGTGGTTTTCGCGGCGGTTCCGCGCTCCCACTGTGGAGTTACTTCGTCGAAATTTTTACAGAGCTCTTAGATTTTCCAGTACATCAATATTTTACAACCTGAAAAATTTTTTGACACTAAAAATTTCCAACAGAAAACTGATGTGGGCAAATACGGGTTTTTGAACATTTCGATCGATCGGAACAGAAAAACACACTACACAAAGCTAGACTAAGTTAATGGCGAGGCTCTGATACCACTGTAAGTGCACGGCGGCGCCCCGGCCGTCAATCCGACGGCCAAGTGCGGAAGCGGTGAATAACTTAAATTTTGCGGACTTAGCAAACCGGCACCACCGCGCACTAAACACCCGGATCGTAACCATTAACAAGTCTAAGCTAACTAGAAGATGGGTTAGAGATATACCGACGATCCAAGTCCTCCGGTCTTCTCGTCATGGTCCCGATCTCCTGCGGAAAAGTCCCGTCTCCTCCTTGTCGCCGGAAGTTCACCACATCGCCTACTTTGTTTACGGGCTCCCACCTCAATGCCGAGACAACTCGGGCACGAAGCCGGCTACTCGACGTGCCCAAGGTTTGCTGTAGAATGTAGTGTAGAGATCCATGTCTCATTTTGGGGTTAAGGAGGTGCCATTTGGTGGAGGGATGAAACAAGAACAAATGTGGATTAGCTTGGGGATTTTGTGCGTCAAATGAACAACATTTTTCCATCCAAAAATTTGGACAGCCCTTGTAGGAAGTGGCCGGCCATGCATATATGAGGGTGAAGGAAAAATGAGAGTCTCACACAAAAATGAGAGAGCCATCCCAATAATGCAAAAGAGAGAGAGAGAAGGCTATCAAAATCAACCATCATTCCTAAAACAATCCCAACACTCAAAACAACCATCATGAACCATGATGACTCAAAAAGTCATGCCATCATGAAGAAATCAAGCCAAAGGATGGTGCACATCATGAAACCAATATATGCAAAAAACCCCTCCACAAAAGCCTATTTGCAACAATGCAAATAAACCCTCCTCCACCAATCTTCGGCCAATGAACGGAACAAAGGAAATTGGCCGAAACGGAAAGCAAACTGGCAACTCCAAAAAACTGGTCCCATAATAAATTACAGGAAAACCCCGATACTGTGCATACACACCCGCATCTGTATTTCGACCGAAATACAGATGCAATGAGACAAAATCTACACTGTACTATACTAGGATCCGGTTTATACCAAAGCCGGCTAGTAATATCCGTTCGATCCTGATCCGTGCAATACCGCACGTATCTGATCGAACCCTGCCATATAACCATACGGCCTATAGTACAGACTGTCCGATCCTGATCCGTGCAATACCGCACGTATCTGATCGGACCCTGCCATATCTCCATACGGCCTCTACAACCTTTCGCCCGAAAGCTGAGTAACTGAATGTGGGGGACTCTAAAGACTCATCAACACCTTGGTTGTGGATTTAACCACTAGCACGTCAGAGGTATAAGCCAATACGTAACGGGCTACCAGGTACTGACTAAAAGGGATGTCTGTGAGTGAACTCAGCCTGACAACCCTACTGAGCCTGTCAGTGACAATATCCGTGCAGTCCGGTCCGTTCGTCTATGAGTATCGCATGGCGGGCCTAGGGGGTTGGTAAAAGTCAGACCCCCAAAAGCGGTACAAGTCGTGTCGGAGTGTAGCCCAGAACACCCTGAGATACTACTGGAATACCTACCAGTAAATCTCCTTGCCTTGGCCAAGGACTTTGTGTAATGGCTCTCCTAGACACAGCACGACCTCACCCCCAATACCGGGAGAGACGAACCCCTGAAGATACGCTTACTGCCTCCATGTGGCTCGGGACTGTACCCAACTAAAACCTGTTTGCACGACTCCTTTGAGCCGTGGTAGGGTAGTAATCAAAGTACAGTGGGAACTCACACAAGACAAATGACGATCCCCAGGTTGATGAACTAACCTGCACACATGTCACCAGGGAACTGCCATCTGACGTCTGGTATATGACCAACTAGCATGTTCCCGGCGAGTCCTGTCCGGTGTACTCATAACCCAATGAGCACCTGTATACATCTTAGGTGATCCAACTGACACCAGTGGCTTGTGAGACCGGCCACCGCCCCTCGTCGGGGTCTCGACTGTATACACTAGTCTACTAATGGAGTATTGATGCCCAGTCTCGAAACTCCCACGACTAGGGACCTTTTAAGGATAAGCTTATAGACCCCAGCTCCCACTTATATGATCGCCCTCATACTGCTGGTGGTCAAGCAAGAATCCTAGGGGCTCTATCAACGTGTAATAGCGACGTGTCAGGTCACCTAAAACAGCACACGATGATAAAGGTAAACCAGATAGCATACTATCATCTCGAGTAAGACTGTCCTACCGGGATAGGTCCTCCCTCAATCATTACAATCACGTACCTGTGACCTAATAATTGACTCTGAGGGCACTATCTCCAACACTATATGCCAAAAGGGAGGTTGACAATCAAGTCCGTCCGTACCCTACTGGGCATGAATATGACAATCTCCATACAGTCTAGTCTTTTCGTCAAAGAGTATTGCATACCGGGTTTAGGGGGTGGATAACGTCAGATCCCTAATAACCAATAAGTTATGACGGAATCAAGCTTATCACCAAACGAGAAACTACTGAACTCTTATCGGTAAATCGCATCCACCATGGCTACGGATTTAGGGTGATGGCTAGCCGACCACAGTGCGACATCGAATCCTAATATCAAGAGAGACGAATCCCTGACAATCGCTCAATACCTCAATGTGGTTCGAGACTGTACCCAACTAAAATCTGTTTGCACGACTCTTTTGAGCCGTAATAGGGTAGTAATCTATGTACAGTGGGAACTCATATGAGACAAACGACGATCTCAGGTCAAAAAACTAATCTGTACTTATGCCGCTAGAAAACTTCCATCTAACGATAGATATAATACCATCTAGAAGTTCTGGCGAGTCCGTCCAGCGTACTCACCTCCAGTAAGCACCTTTATACCATCTTAGGTGACACAACACCAATGGCTTGTGAAACCGGCCACTGCCTCTCATCGGGGGCTCGAAACATATACACTAGTCTACTCCGGAATATCGATACCCAGTCTCGATACTCCGACGATTATGGACATTTAAGGTTGTGCTTATGGACTACCTGCTCTAACGTATATGATCGCCATCATAATACTGGTAGTCAAGCAAGAATTCTATGGGTTTTATCATCATGGATTAGCGACACGTAATAACAAGTAAAACGTATACACAAAAACAAACCAGATAGTAGACTATCATCTCGAGTAAGATTGTTCTACCTGTATAGGTCCTCCTTCAATTATCAAAGCCGTCTACGTGCAATTACAATAATTATCTTGAGGGCACTATATCCAACATTTTTCACAAAGATTTTGAACGGTGGGCCCTTCCCAACATTTTTGAAAATATCATGGTAGACAACGCCTGAGCCAGCAGGGTTTTTTCCGACAATTTATAGGGCAAATTGTCAAAAGCCCCCGGCCTGTTTCAAACTTATGTAAAAACTTTAAGCCTTTTGCTCTTGTTCAAGAAAACCATGGGCCCAATCAAAACAACCCTTATACCGGTTGCCTATAATATCTAAACAATTGCCTATAATGTCTAAGCAGTTGCAGCTGCCTATAATATTTAGAGAAATACATGTAATATCCTAGCAGTTGAGCGAATACAAGTCCTAAATGAAATAAGGCTCGGGTTTTTTCTACAAAGATTTTGAACATTAAGCCCTTCCCAGTAATTTCGAAAATGCAGGGTTTTTAAACAACTTCCGAGCAAGCCGGCGCTTTTTGTCAATTTACTCTAATATAAAAGCGATCCCCATGGGTTTTGATTGGGCCCGTGGGCTCTTTGACAATTTACCCATGCAAAATTTACCAATGCAAAGGGTAAATTGTCAAAAAAAAAACGACCCAGGCTTGTGTAACAATACTGGGCTTTTGCTCCCGTTAAAAAACTCATGGGGCCATTCCTCATGTATACTAGTTGCCAGTAATATATAAACAGTTACAGTCGCTTTAATATCTATATTGATTGCATGTAATATCCAAGAGAATATTAGGCCTAAATGAAATACAACCCATGTGTCCTTCCACAAAGATTTTGAATGGTATGTCCTTTCCAGCAATTTCGAAAATTACAGGGTTCTTTAGATAACTCCTGAACGGGCTGGAGGCATTTTGACAATTTATCCAACTGCGAATAGATCCGTTAATAGATTCCTAGGATCCGTTGACAATTTGACATGTTCTTTGGAACTCTGCCATTGTTCTTCGATGCTATTAAAGATCCTAGCCATCTATCTCATATTAAAATCACTAACTTATGGGAAGTTTACGGAGATATCCATAGTTGGATGTGATAACATGAACTAGATAATCACGGGGACCATGAAGCCCATTGGATATTTGTGAACGCAATACCCAAATGAGACAAATCGTACACCTACTCCCTTTTAAACGAGTCACTTTTATTTTAAAGCTCACAAATGGTAACTGATAAATTTTCCATTCAATTACCATTAAGGGCATGTTTGGATAGTAATAAATAAAATCGATAGTATTTAATTTAGGATTAGAATTTTTGAATGAAAATGCAGGTTAAGGTAAGGATATTCATTTTTTTATTATTTCCTTAATAGATGAGATAGTCTGTTCTTTCTTCTCATGTAATTTAATTAATAAGTTGTTTTTTAATTTCTTTTCACTGTTCTGTATATCCTAGGTTTCAAGAAATAACATCACGATCAAAATTATAATGGATCGAATCATGGCGTCGTCGCATGGCCATCATCTCCTTCCTCAATTCCACGCCCACGACTTCCACCACCGGTTCCAGCAGCTGCACGAGCAGCAACAGCCTAAGTCCGAGAACGACAACAGCAGCACAATCAAGAAACGAGAGCTCGACGAAAACATCTGGGCTTTTTTTCGAGTGAAGAGAGGACGACAACTCCCACAACCAGTTCATGCTCACAATTGCTCACACCACAAAATCCAACATTCTCATATTCATAAATTTAATTCTCAAATGAATCGATATATCCCAAATTAATCCTCATTGAAACAAAATCCCAAGTTTAATACAAGCATAATGCTCCCCTCGTATAAAAAAGGGGGGGAAGGTTAAAATTTTGCCGAACAAAAGCCGAACACTCATCAGGAATCAAGCCAGAGCCATTACCCAAATCCCCTTCTTCATAAGTCAGGGCTCGAACTCTTCCCTAGCTCTTGAAATCACTAGCTTCGCATCTGGAGAGCCTGAAAGATTCAAACTTTTCATGGGTTCTCGAGAATCCACATCGAAAGATTGGAGCTTTAAGCAGAGAAGAGATCGAGGAGTGGCGGCACGGAAAGCTTTCGGAATCTTGATAGAACCACTGTTGAACTTGAGAGGGCTTTCATGTTGATGGAGGGTGGAATCTCCTTCAGATGTTGCTTCCCGTTGATTTGCGGATGGCTGCGATATGTGGCTGAGATTGGATCTGGAGGCTGTCGCTCCTGAAGCGTGTGGATCTCAATGGGTTGAGCTTGTGATTGCCGAGTTACCTACAAGGAAGCCCCGGGGTGGTTGTACCACCGATGACCCTCCGACGATCAAATTAGTCTAGATATCCGAGCAGAGTAGCGGCTTAGTGGAGTAGAATTGGCTTATCTTGATCGTCTGAAAGAGGGGTTTAAGTAGCGGTGGCAGCAGGTGCAGCAGGAATGAGAATCACACCGGCCGTTACGCTCCCGACGTCACGCCCGCGTGATGAGCGGGACCTCCCATTAATGGCGAGACATGCTCGTTAATGGGGGATCGTGGTGGCGTGGAACATGGGATGTGGCCGGCGGAGATCTCACGCATGGCGAGACTCGCGGGATGGCGGTTACGCCTGCAAGCGGTGCTGTTGGTCGGTCGATGAGACCGAGGAAGATGACCTCGACGGGAGAGCTCGCGGACGAGCGGAAGAGCCGAGGTATCTAGTTTCTGCGGTAGCTCGGGAACGAGCTGTAAAGCTGAGGAGGCCCATTGTGCCGGGGCTCGTAAGCGAGCCAGCGTCTGCTCGGTAAGACGAGCATAGGGGTGGTTTGGTCGGCTGATGTAGGCCCTTTCTTGCATGCACTGGGACACGTCATCCGCCATGTGTCATGATCTGGGAGGTCAACGATATCGAACATCATCATTAATCCCCAACTCTCGTCCTGACCAACTGACGGGTCGGGTCGAGAGTGGTCTGCCGGGTCACCCGAGGTGAGCCCCTTTCGAAGATATCGTTGGGCGTGTCCCCGGGCAATCCGTTGTCTTTTTTTGGATGACGCAGGCGAATCAGGGTGAGATATCTGCATTTAAGGAAGGTGCGCCGGTTCGTGTGTTCCGTCACTGAAGCAACGGTCCACGTATCGAGCGTCGGTTGGGCGACGCGACGTGTGGTAGACCTGCGGTGTCTGATGGGATGCGGCCCAATGCTGGAGTGGCAGGTGGAGCAATCGGGGTCGTCGGACGCGAGGAGTCGTTTTTGACGGGAGTCGATGGTCGCCGTTGGATGGGGGCGTTGGAGGCTATAGGTAGAGGTGGGGTCCGCTTCAGAGCCCATCTCTCTTCATATTTTCCTCATCTTTCATCTCGTAAGCTCGGCGCTCTCATCTTAGGTCGGATCTTCTGCTTTCCCGAGGGCTTCTCAATCAGGTTAGATGTTTTCTTGTGGGGTGTCTGTAGATGTCGCATGGGTAGATTCTAGGGATTCTTCTGCCGAGTCGTGGTCTTTCCGGGGTGATGGGGTCAGATCCTCTCCCCGTGGTCGTGTGTCAGGAGCGGATCCCTGAGCGGAGGTGGCGGAAGCCCCCGGCGTGCCTTCCTTGGTGAGGTACGAGGGAGATCTTGCCACCGCTCGAGCCCGCTTCTATATCCCTTCTGGTTATACTCTGCGTTTGGCCGAGGAAGGAGAGAGGGCAGATCAGGTGCGGGGTAAAGAGATTGCCCTGTACCTGGAATCCTTTTGGGCCGGAATGCGCTTGCCCTTCTCTCCCGAGGTCGCTGCAGCGCTATCTTACTTCGGGTTAGCCTTGGGCCAGTTAGTGCCGAACTCCTGGAGGATTCTCCTTGGGTTTCTGGTCTGCTTGAAATTGCAGATGGTCCCTTTCGGTCTGTCCATCCTTGCCTCCTCTCTCATCCACAAAAGTCACCCCGGCTCTCACGCTGGCGACCCGAGGTGGGTCTATCTCCTTTAGAAAACGTCGGGGGAGTGCGCCCGGGTCGGGAGTCGTCGTCCTGCCTTCTTCCATCCACGACTGGAAGAAGAAGTTTTTCTTCGTCGGGCCGCCAGAAGGTGAGGACTAGCCCGTACCCGTCCAGTGGTCTAGGGATAAGTGCTGGCAGGGAAACTCGTCCAATGACCCCGACACGGTGAGAGTGGCTGTGTGGGAGCCTATTCCTCGGGCCGATGTGTTGCTTTCTAAGCGGGCCTTTAGTTGTGCCGGGCTCAGCCCTGCCCAGTTCGTCGGTAAGTTAGGCTTGTATTTATTTTGATTTTTGCTTGAGTCGCTGACCTCATTTTATCTCGTCTTGTGCAGAACCCATGGATCTGAGCTACCTTCGAGCGGCTATGCGCAAGCCGAAGAGGGGGTCGAGGGCTGGAGGGGTCAGCTCTTCCCGTCAGGCACTGACCCCGGCTCCTCCGGCAGCCGTCTAGCGCCAGCGCTCGAGCGCGGATCGGGCCCCGGAGTCCAGTAGGGCACCGACCCAAAAGAGGGCTCGAGGGCAGGAAGCCCCGGCCTCGGAGGCGGAGACCAGTCCGCCGCCACCGGCTCTCAAGAGGTTCTCCCGTGCAGCCCTGCAGGACCCAGCCTCCCCGATCTTGGTGGACGATGGGGAGCTCCGCTTTGAGGTGCCCTTGGGGCTCTCTGTCGCCGACAGCCTTCTGCACGATATGGAGAGGTTGGCCGGGGGCAGGGTCCCCAGGGGAATTCTGAAGGGGCAACTGGCGTCCATCGCCCAAGAGGCCGTGCAGGTTAGTGCCCGTACCTTGCTCATTTCATCTTTCGTGAGACTTGTTGATCCTTCTTCTTTCTGACCCCTTTCATGTTTCCCCAGGTCCTCCACCACGTCGCTCTTGCCATCCAGATGGAGGAGGAGATAGGTCCGGCGGTCCGAGCCTCAGGCGAGTCCTCCTCGTTGAGGCGGGCGCTGGAAGCGGCGACGGCGAGGGTCGCCGCTCTCGAGGCCGAGGTGGTGGCCGGGAAGCAGGAGCTAGCGGCCGCGAGGCAGGAGGCGGCGGCCGTGAAGCAAGAGGCTGCCAGGCTCCGCGAAGCCGCCCACGCTGCCGAGGCCAATCCACGGCGCTCGTCGGCACCATGAAGAAGTCGGTGAGCACCCTTCGGAAGGAGCTGGGGGTGGCGGTAGAGGAGGCAAAACGGGCCGACCTCTTGGCGGCGAAGGCGGTGGAGAACTTCCAGAAATCAGAAGAATTTTACACCGTCCTAGCTTCGGTCACTACCGCCATCTGGCATGAGGCCCTTGATGCCGTCAAGGCTCGGATGCCGGAGTTCGCCGACCAGGATTTCCGAGCCGAATATCCTCGCGGGGACGAGGAACAGGGGGAGGACCTCGGGGGCGAGGCCGAGGAAGAAATACCCGGTGAGAGCAACGCGGAGGCCCCTGCGGCGGGCGTTGGGCTTTCCGGGGATGCGCCCGGCCCTGAGGCCTGAGGCCCGTCGTTTTTTGTTTCCTTTTCTTTTTATTTGTTTCCTCGGGAGTTTTGTAGGCCTCCGGGCGTTTTGTAAGGCTGGGGAGCCCACAATACCTTGCGTTTTGTAAGGCTGGGGAGCCCACAATACCTTGCAAAAGCTTTAACTTTGTGAATAAAGGTATTCTTCTTGCAGTTATGTTTGCACGCGTATTTTTCTTCCTGTTACGTGAACACTTGTATCTGCATAGGACTGTCTTTGTGTTGTGTCGTCTCTTTGTCTGGCGACTATGCGTCGACTTGAATCCGCTCACTTCCCAAGTGTTCCAAGACTGGCGGTATGACGGTATCTCCATGGCCCCGAAGTCGAGATGGAGATCGCTCAGATATATGTAGACCGGATCCCTCTTGTTGAGTTCACGCTCCTTAGTTGTTGGAGGGGACGTAATTGGCCAACTGAGGAAAATTGCCGAGCAGGGTAGCTGCTCGGTGCCTCTTGGTGAGGGCTTTGATCTTCAGCGTTAGAGGGACCGTGAGAGGCCGCTGAGGATGGCCGAGCAGGGTAGCTGCTTGGCGCCTCGTGGCGAGGGCTTAGATCTCCAGCGCGAGAGGGGCCGTGAGAGGCCCGCTGAGAAAGATTGCCGAGCAGGGTAGCTGCTCGGTGCCTCTTGGCGAGGGCTTTGATCCTCAGCGCTGGAAGGGCCGTGAGAGGCCTGCTGAGGATGGCCGAGCAGGGTAGCTGCTCGGTGCCTCGTGGCGAGGGCTTTGATCCTCACCGCGAGAGGGGCTGTAAGAAGCCTGCTGAGGATGGCCGAGCAGGGTAGCTGCTCGGTGCCTCTTGGCGAGGGCTTTGATCCCCAGCGTGAGAGGGACCGTGAGAGGCCTGCTGAGGATGGCCGAGCAGGGTAGCTGCTCGGTGCCTCTTGGCGAGGCCTTTGATCCTCAGCACGGGAGGGGCCGTGAAAGGCCTGCTGAGGATGGCCGAGCAGGGTAGCTGCTCGGTGCCTCTTGGCGAGGGCTTTGATCCTTAAGGATGCCCGAACGGGGTTGCTGCCTGGTGCCTCTTGGCGAGAGATTTGATCCCTGGTGGTGTGCCAGGAATAACCGAGCACAGATTGTGCTAAGCGGTTGCCTCTTTCGAGAGCTTTTCATCCTTAGCGCGGGAGGGGCATGGGAGGCCTACTAAGGATGCCCGGGTGGGGTTGTCGCCCGCTGCCTCATGGCGAGGGCTTTGGTCCCTGGTGGTGTGCCAGGGATAACCGAGCATGGTTGTGCAAGCGGTTGCCTCTTTCGAGGGCTTTTGGGTCCTTAAGGATGGCCGAGCAGGGTTGCTGCCGGGTGCCTCTTGGCGAGGTCTTTGATCCCTGTCGTCGTAGGGTAGGGAAGCTACTGGCCAGGGATAGCCGAGCAGGGTAGCTGCAGGGCTGCCTCTTAGTGAGGGCTTTGATCCCTGGCGTCGTGTGGTAGGGAAGCTACCAGCCAGGGATAGCCGAACAGGGTAGCTGCAGGGCTGCCTCTTAGTGAGGGCTTTGATCCCTAGCGTCGTGGGGTAGGGAAGCTACCGGCCAGGGATAGTCGAGCAGGGTAGCTGCAGGGCTGCCTCTTAGTGAGGGCTTTGATCCCTGGCGTCGTGGGGTAGGGAAGCTACCGGCCAGGGATAGCCGAGCAGGGTAGCTGCAGGGTTACCTCTTAGTGAAGGCTTTGATCCCTGGCGTCGTGGGGTAGGGAAGCTACCGGCCAGGGATAGCCGGGCTGCATCTTAGTGAGGGCTTTGATCCCTGGCGTCGTGGGGTAGGGAAGCTACCGGCCAGGGATAGCCGGGCTGCATCTTAGTGAGGGCTTTGATCCCTGGCGTCGTGGGGTAGGGAAGCTACCAGCCAAGGATAGCCGAGCAGGGTAGCTGCAGGGCTGCCTCTTTGTGAGGGCTTTGATCCCTAGCGTCGTGGGGTAGGGAAGCTACCGGCCAGGGATAGCCGAGCAGGGTAGCTGTTAGTTATATGTATGCCCTAGAGGCCATTACTATACATAGGATGTATATTGTAGTGGATGCTGGGACATATATAGGGAGGACTTTCTTGCTCGACATGATAGTATGCTATCTGGTTGATCTTTACCTTAACGTGTACACTGATTGTCTCCCTGTTACATGTTGGTAAAGCCCTTAGGATCTGTACTTGACTACCTGGACTATGATGCGGATCATACTAGTGGGGACATGGTAGTCCATAAGTACATCCTTCAAAGTCCCTAGTCGAGGGTGTATCGAGACGGGGCATCGATATACCAGAGTAGACTAGCGTGTACCTTCTCGACCCATACAGATGGGCGATGGATGATCCCATATCCATTGGTGTTTGACATCAGAGATGATATGCGGGTGCTCAGTAGAGACTGGGTACACTGGACGGACTCGCCGAGAACTCCCAGATGGTATTATACCTCACGTCAGATAGCAGTTCTCTGGTGACACTGGTACAGAGTAGTCTGTTGACCCGAGATCGTCATAGAGTCTTGTGTGGTTCCCACTGTGCTTTGATTTCCATCTTACCACGTCCAAGAGGGCGTGCAAAACGGTGGTTTTTGGGTACAGTCCCGAATCACATGGAGGCAATGAGCGATAGGAGGGGATTCGTCTCTCCCGGTATAGGGAGTTGATGTTGCGCTGTGTTCGATTGGCGATAACAGGAAATCCCTGGCCAGGGTTGCTGAGATTTACTGGTAAGTGTTACCAGTAGTTTCTCGAATTGTTATAGACCTCATATCGACACGACTTATCGAGCTATTGGGGTCTGACGTTTACCACCCCTAGGCGAGATATGCGACATATCAGACGATCAGACCGGACTGTACGGTAGTGCTACTGGTTGGATTCACTGGAGTGTGAGCGGGCTTGCTCGTCGATCTTCAGATCGCTCAATACCCGGGTGGCCGTTACGTTTAGCAGACCGCTTGCGGCTTGTGGGTGTTTGATATGATCATCGCCTGCTGCCGGTGTATTGACGAGTCTTTAGAGTCCTACACAGAGGTTTCCTGGCTCAAGCGAAACGAAATAGGAGCGCATATGAGATATGTGCGGGACCGAGAATAATGCGTGTATGTGATACCGTATTATATTCTCGCGATGAATGTGTTGAATGGTTGTATGCGATATAACCTAGTTATCGAATCAAGGATTGATTCGATAAATCGATACATTGGATATTAGTCGGTTATATGCGATATGACCGGATCGTTAAATCAAGTGTTGATTTAATGATTTAATGTATAATTATATATTTGATATATTACTTTGCATTAACTAATATTGGTTCACTTTAAATGGATTTTCTCGCTCGGATGTGCACATTGTATATTCGATATATTTTCGTGCACTTGATTGTATCATGTTTGATGATACATGTTTGCTAGGGTTTGTGTAAAGAATTAAACCTTGTTTAAATAAATGGTTAGGGTTTTTATTTGATTATTCATTCATTCATTTATTTGTTTTTGGATTAAAGATAAAAGAAAAGGAAAAACAAAAGGTTTCTTTCTTTCATGAAGCTTGTTGAAGCTTCATGAAGTTTTGACCAAAGAAACCCTTTTGTCTTCATCTCATTAACCCTAACCATTCATTTAACCTTAGTCAATTCTCTACACATTACCATGGTTAATATTATGATAAGAATGGATTTTTCTTTTCTATTCTAATAATGATATCATAATATTATCTTCTTCTTCTTCATCTTCTTCAAAGAAGAAACCTTGACTTCATCAATGGTGTTTGATGAAAGTGAGTGAGAAATCCAATTCTAAAGTGAACCCACTTCCTATTTCTTCATCCTCTACCTCTTGCCAAGTAGTAGAGTGTGTTTCCTTCACAAGTTTTCATGGCTTGGTGAAGGTGGAGCTTGATCTAGCGATGCCTCGACGTAGATCATCTTCGGCATGGACATCGACGACCTAGCTCGCCATTTCTCCGATGAAGCCGACGCTAGAGCCCGGGAATTCATTTGGACAGCGAGGGGACTTCGTTGCGGAGCTATGGAGGTGGAGCACCGGATCTACAAAGGTTGAATTTCCGTATTCTCTTAGTTAAGTGTTAACTAGTTTGTTTTTCGCCTAGATTTCTAGCCAACGATCCGTATTAGGGTTTCTCGGCACCTAGATTTTTTGAAAATGGCATGGTTGATGCCTTGTGAGACCTCTTGAGAGTGCCTAGGAACCCTACAGTAGCCGCTCAGCTGCCTCTTTGCGAGGGCTTTGCTCCCTGAGGAAGGACCGAGCAGTGAAGCTGCTCGGTTGCTTTTTGGCGAGGCTCTGTCCGATCTTCCCATGTGAGCACCAAGGAGTGGGACGACATCGAAGACACGTGTCGCGATGCGTGGTGAAGGCGAATCGCCGGAGTTGCGTCGTTCCGGTTTCTCTAGGAGCGATGCTTGTCGTATGGCGCCTGCGTTGCAGGTGAAGCGGGCGACCGTCAGACTCCCAGGCGTCGTTGTCTATAAAACGGAAGGAGTAACTGTTTGCTTCCTTCTCACACCCGAAACGCAAAAATGCAGGACTTCCCCTTCACCATCGAAGACATCGTAGGCTTCGAGGATGTCTACCTCTATGACCCGTATTGCACTGAGGACACGGTGCAGTTGGTAATCGGCAGGATCGAGGACCACTTCGGTCGATTGCTTCCCCGGCGGTCCTCCATCATGCAGCTGCTGATATATTCCATCCGGAGGGCATCGCCGGGGCTTTACAACCCCTTATCCGAAATGTTGTTTGATGAGGCCATAGGCATGCTAAGGTCTCTGAGACACTTCGGCCTGATCTCCGCAAGCCGGCTAAACCGCTCGGAAGTGCTCGTCCGTGAGTGCTACCTGTTGAGGCTCGACACCGAAGCTCGCGGGGGGGGGGGGGATCGGAGGCAGAGGTTAGACGCTGTGAGGGCTCGGCTGGAGGAGATATGCTCAGAGTACCACGAGCAGTGCTCTCTGCACCGCATTCCCCCGCTGTTGTAATAATAAAATTTTCTTTTTTGTGTACGGCTGAGGAGCCGATAGTAACTTTTGAATGAATAAGATTCTTTTTTCTTTTCTGCAATGCTCTATTGACCCTTTTATTGTATAAACAAAAGATCTTAGGAAGATGGTACATTGCTTTTGAAAAGAAAATATATGCTAGTAGATGCTTTTATTCATGCAGCTTGAGCCCCCCATATGTCTGCTGGTATCTGCGCTCGGCATGGGGTACCGGGCTTCGGGGGTACCAGTCGCATGCTCTGCTAACACTACCATGATTTGGCCGATGGTCTGCTCGGCTGGAGGGGGACGCTGCTCCTGCTCGCGGTCAGCTTGCCGCTTGTCCCTCAGGTACGCCGCGAGGTGCCCCGAACAGATCAGCTCCTCGATGTAATCTCGGAGTTGTTTGCAGCTCTCCGTTGAGTGGCCCAGCATCTTATGAAAGCCGCAGTAGGGGCCCCGGGTTCGCTTTGAAGCCGAGCGTGGGATCGGGGGGAACTTGAAGAACCCTTCGCCTTTGGCCTCCTCAAGTAGCACTGTCTGGGAGACATTAAGCGGCGTGTACTCGTAGAACTTTGGGGGATAGGGCTTTTGCCGTTCTGGTCCTCTTATCTCGTCCCCGGCCCTCTTTTTTTGGTCGGCTTGCTCTGCTCGGGGGAGGCTTGCGTTCACCTCGGACTCGAGCTGGACCTCGTGCTCGGTCCAGGCCTTTACCTCAGCCATGTTTTTAGGTTGCGCCAGTGCAAAAGAGCGTAACCACTCCTTGTGCCTAAGACCAGACCTTAGAGCTGTGATGACCGTTTTGTCCCGGTGCTCTGGGACCTCGAGAAGGGCGTTGTAGAAACGGGTGACGTAGGCCTTGAATGTCTCCCTGTCCCCACTCTTGATCGTGAAGAGGTGGTCGACTGCGCGCTTCTGCCGCCTGTTCCTGACGAAGTGGCCGAGGAATTGTGTGGCCAGCTCGTCAAAGGTTGAGATCGAGCGCGGCTCGAGTCCTCGGAACCAGTCTCGCCTGGCACGGATGGGAGTGGCTGGGAAAGCTCGGCACTGGGCGGTGTCGGAGTGGTCTTGGAAGCTCATTCCCGTGGTGAACGCATCCAAGTGGTCCTTTAGGTCAGATTTGCCGTCGAAGAGGGAGACCTTTGGGGGCTTGTTGCGGGAGGAGACGTGGACGGCGAGCAGCTCCTCGGTGAACGGTTTTGTGAGCGAGTCGGCAGCATACTTAGCCCCGTCGCTCGAATGGTGACCTTCCCGATGCAGACTCTCGATCTTCTTCTTGAGGGCGTCGAGTCGGCCATGGTATCCCGACGACTCGGCGCATTCTGATCCCAGGCCCCTGCTGTTGGCGGCCTGCGTCTGGCCTCGGCCGTGGTTTCTCTCAATGAGGTTCCTTAAATCCCCGGTTGAGGTGGCCCTTGAGCTGCCTTGACGATCCCCGTCTGCGTGGCTTCATCGGGGGAGGGTGTGTCGGTCATGCCTGGTGACAGGTGAGCTGATCGACATTTCCTCAGGAGGGACGGGCACGCGAAAGATCTCGGGGCAGGGCGCTCTAGTGACGGACCTCGGTGTCGAGCTGTTGGGCGCCCAGCGGGTCGCAGAACGTACTGGCCCAGGGGATCCGCGGCCGTGGGAGGCAGCGAGGCGGCGGTCGGCCGTGCCGTCGCGGGCTGAGTCTTCTCTTCCCCCGTAGGGGTCCTGGTCCCGAGGCTGGGGAGCGGCGACTTGGGGATTTTGCCCCGCCGTTTGGACATGGATGAGCGCCTCCACGAAGGATGCGAGTCGGTCTATTCGGCCGGCGAGGGCGTTGATGGCATTCAACGAAGGAGGCTCGTCTGTGCTACCATTGAGAGGGAGGTGGCGGTTAGTGCTTGGATCGTCTTGAGGATCGCTCGCCATTGGAGTGAGATCGGGAGGCGAACTTTTGTTTTTGTGGAATCTAGTTTCCTACAGATGGTGCCAGCTGATGGAGGGTGGAATCTCCTTCAGATGTTGCTTCCCGTTGATCTGCGGATGGCTGCGATGTGTGGCTGAGATTGGATCTGGAGGCTGTCGCTCCTGAAGCGTGTAGATCTCAATGGGTTGAAGTTGCGGTTGCCGAGTTACCTGCAAGGAAGTCCCGGGGTGGTTGTACCACCGAGGACCCTCTGACGATCAAGTTAGTCTAGAGATCCGAGCAGAGTAACGGCTTAGTGGAGTAGAATTGGCTTACCTTGACCGTCTGAAAGAGGGGTTTAAGTAGCGGTGGCAGCAGGTGCAGCAGGCGCGAGAATCACGCCGGCCGTTACACTCCCGACATCATGCCCGCGTGATGAGCGGGACCTCCCATTAATGACGAGACAGGCTAGTTTATGTCGTTACCTGTAGGGCGCAGATTAATCCAAATCTGTATATTTATGAATTTATGTTTTGAACTTAGGTTATATTTTCGTTTAGTTCAAAAATATCTTGTTTTATTTAAGAACCGTTAATCTAGTTTGAGATTAAGATTAACTTAAATATATATATATATATATATATAAGCATTTGTGCTCAATTTATTCTAACTAAGAATACGTGTAACAACCCTAAATTCCTATACAATTTTCTATACAAAATTTTTCAAAATTCATAAAGGAGTATTTATTGCCTGAGCACAAGATAAGTAATTAATTAGCAATTTAATTACAAGAAGGAGCTTGTAGTTTATTGGTAATACCTTGCACTGCTGAACCAAGCCACCAAAGTTCAAATCCCATATCCCACATTATTTTTAATATTATTTTGTTTTGAAATTTTTAGAAGTCCAACAGTCAACACGTGTTAACTCCCAAAAATCCCACCACCCTAGAAAAAATAAATATACCAGTGAGATCACCAGAAGACTCCCCACCTCCCCACCTCCTGACTCGGCCGAGTCGGCCGGCGGACCGGTCGACTCGGGCCGGCGCCGCCGGCCGGAATCGGCCGGTCGGCCGAGTCGTCAGCAGAAAAGATCTGTCTCTTCCTCTCCCCTACCCCCCTGCACACTTCATTTACTTTGATCGGTTCCAGAGAATTCAAAAGGTCCCATTTACTTCATTTTTAATGAATTTTAATATATATATATATTTTTTACATTTTTTCAATTTAAACTTTTCATCTACCCTAACCCTAGCCTAATCCTATAAATACCACCCCTACACTCTACCCCCTCACCCCAAAACTCTGAGCCAATTCTCAAAAAATCTCTAGAAACCCTAGTGTGCAATCGAAGTGAGCGAAAGGCGAAACTCCGGCGGATTTTCCGGCGACAACCGTAGGAACTCCCGGCGACGAAACGATGCACCGTCGACTCCTCTCGTCTCCCTTTCATCTCTTTTAAAGTTCTAAACCCGTATGTCCTAATTTCTCTCCTTTACTCTTTTCTAAAAATATGAACTTCCAAAACCCGACGGAATCGGAACAAATCCGATTTCTGATCGGTTTCTTCCTAAAACTTCACTTTTCTTTAATACAATTATGCTAAAACCAATTCATGTTGACTATTAAACACTAACTAATCATATTGAACAAGTTTCATATCAAAATTAATTGCTATTTTCATTTTACTGTATTTCTTTCATTAAAATACCATATAGTTTCATTTCTACATTTAAACCATCAAAACCCTTGCTATACCTTTAAGTAGATCACGAGGTAATGACCTACCTCCTCACACACTCATATGCAATATAGTACAATACTCTCGGGAACATAGAATACGGGAAAACGACACATTTTCATTTAAATACCTTTTAATAATAAAACCATTTTCTAAACGATTTAGTATTTATACAAATCTTTGCAAAGCGCCGCTACAACTCATTTGGGGAACCCGTTCGGGATGGTGCGGATTATCGCACATCTTCGGGCTTAGTAGTGCGAGATGCAGACCTCCGTAAGGAGCATTCGGTCTCGAAATATTTAAAATACGAAAATCTAAAGAAAATGAGATTTCTAGAAATATTACATATATTAAAAATTATTTTCATATAAATATATGTGTATATATCCTTAAAATATCTATTTTGTAATAATATAAATATTCCACCTTTTTCTAAAAATATCACAAGAATCATTTTACACTAAAATACCATAAATTCCCTACAAATTAATATTACAAATAATTACCTTTATTTATGAAATTAGGATATTTTCACTAGAAATTTCACAATATAAAATCTACATTCATTACAACTCTAAACACGATTAATAAATACTTGGGGTGTATTTTGAAAAGTATATAAAAGTATTTTTACATAAACCCCTTCAAATTCTATAAATTACCCTAAGAACCCTAGTAAACATAGGTTTAAGCGGGACCGGTCTCTTGAGCCTCAGGGAGTCGGAGATATGGGTGCTTGCCTATCTAAGGTAGACAACTTAACAATGGTGTTATCAATACGGTAATCGTCTTTGAAAAAGACACAAATCCTGCCGCCCATGTGCAGCGGTTACCGATAACATCAAAACAATCAGGACTTCAATTTACTTTTCTAATTGTCTGACTCAGATGAGTCTCTTTATAATCTGACTTGAATATGATTCAAGTACAATCTACAATCTACAATCTACAATCTACAATATTACAATTCAGTATGAATCCATGAATCCATTATTCCATATATTCAATCTATCAATCTATACAACTTGACCGAACCGAACCATGGATATACATTCCATTTACATGATTCTCCAGTTACATCCATTTACATGATTATACAGTTACATCTGTTTACTGATATCATGGTTTCGGCAAGTCATCCAATTATACAATCTACATTACAATACAATTCAAGTTACAATACAATTACAATACAAATAATACAATCAAGATAACACGGGGTTTAAGGGGTTGACTGGTACGGAAGGTGTTAAAAGTGGCACGAGACTGCAAGATTTAAGATGTAATTACAGCCATGCCGTTGTTCCGTGGTATTATCGACAGAGCCTTATACTCTATATTCCGTTTGCCCTGGTCTCTAGCATATAGAGACCCCTCTCATATACACTGGTATCCTTCTGTACCAAGCTACAAACAACAGTGTTAACATAATATTATAACAATATAATACAACTTTAAAAGATACCTTCTTACTCTGTCTATTCGATTTCTCCCTTATCTTTGGGACTTACCGAGCGATCTGTTCGCTGACGACATTCTCTTTCTTTCTTCTTTGAATGTCGTCAGGTGATCTGGACACGTCAGAGATCGAGCCCACTGCTGAAGACTTGGACTAATTCAGTGAAGACCCCGAGCTCTAGTTCATTGTACACTTTCCATTCAGTACTTTTCATTTCTGTTATGCCATTGTTTAGGCATTGCTTTTTATCAGTTGTATTTACTTTCCATGTATTGTACAGAAAGAATGTGAATAAATAAAGTTGCTGTTTTGATTATATCTTGTCTCTTGTGCATTTACTTTTATATTGCTTAGATACGCTTAGCGTATTTACTTCACAGTAAATACGTAGCGGCCCAGTCGCGTCCTCTGCCCGTATACTGGGAAGCGGGGCGTGAAAATACGTTAATCTTATTTTTAGACTAAGAGCAACTTAGAAATATTTTCAAGATCTTTAAATTTTATTAAGATCCCAACAACATAGCATTTGGGCTCAGCTGTAACTTTTTAGAGGACTTAGCCAATTTAGACTTGGTCTGCTTAGTTTTTTTATTCAAAAGTGCTAAACACTTATTTGTGGTTCTGTTTGCTCAGTCATTTTCCTTTATGCAGAAGTGCTAAGTACTTGTTTGCGGCTTTGACGCTCATATGTGTATCATGTGAGACGCTCAGACACGGACGCTACCCAATCAGTGCCAAGCACTTTAGTCATTTTGACTGAATATAGAGTGCTAAGCACTTTGTATGGTGCTCAAGTGGGAAGCACGTGAGGTGCTGTTTCAATTATTTTATTAGACGCTCACGTGTGTTTTACGTGAGGCGCTGGGACTTGGGCACTGTCCAATCAGTGCTAAACACTTAGTCATTTTAACCGACTTTATAGCGCTTCTGTGTTTTTACTCAGCGCTCACATGTATTTCACGTGAGGCGCCGACCTACTATTTTGAGTGCCTAAGTGGGAAGCACGTGAGGCGCTGAGTCCTTTATTTTGGGTGCTCATATGGAAAGCACGTGAGGCGCTGAGTTCCATTTAAGGAAATCTTTTGGTTGTTTACGTGGGAAGCACGTGAGGCGCCAAGTCTTTTTCTTTGTTGATGTTTTCTTAAGATGTTTTAATTTCTGTTAATATTATTTTGACCATTAATGATCTTTGTTTTGGAGATCCGAGACCGGTTTCATTAGAGAACTAATTTCTTTTATTATATTTTTTTTGTAAGAACAAAGTTCTTTATGTAGGGTTAAACCCTGTTTATGAAAGAATTAAATTCCTAGACAATGTGTCTTTATTTCTTTTTGATCTAGTTCTTTTTCCCTAGACTTTGAGTTTGGAGAATAGAATTTCCCGGATGAGAATTAAATTCTCAACTTGTGGAGAGATTTGCTTTTCAAATCTCATATTAGGGGAAGAACTAAGTTCTTTTTTGTGAAGGGTTAAACCCTTATTTTCCTTTTATCAGGCAAAAGAGATAAGTTCTATCTCTGCTTTTCTTTACCTAGGGTTTTGAAGAGAAAGGATTTTTTTTCTTCAGAGTTGAATTCTCAGTTTTTATAGAGAGAAACTTGTGGGGTTAATTTTTTTTTTTTGAAGTCTCCTATCCTTTATATAGGAGAGTCAAATTTGTTGACTAGTTTGAGAAAATCTCTCATTTGAGAGATACTAATTGATTTTACTTGACCTCAAAAATTATTTAGGGGATTTTATTCACCGTTGGATCTTTGATCTAGTAAATTTTATTTCACATAATATATATATTCCGGTTTTTAACAAGATTAGGAAAATATTTTCTCATAGATAGAATTTTATTTCTATCAATCAGTGATTTTTAATTATCATTGGATTTTTAATCTAAGGGTGCTCTGTTTAATAGAGCACAATCTTTTTTTGTTTAGAAAGATTGGGGAAATATATTCCCAAAATAGAATTTAATTCTATCATTGGATTTTTGATCCAACTGAGAATATCTTTCTCACTTAGAAAGATTAGAGAGATATTTTCTCCTAATAGAATTTAATTCTATCATTTGATGATTTATCATCACCATTGGATTTTTGATCCAACGGCTCTGTTTAATAGAGAATATCCCGGATTTCGGGGTCCTCATATAGAATTTAATTCTACTAGCTTTTTCTGGAACTTGATTCCATCAATTAACCCCTGAGTTTTTCTAACATGGAGATCTCTGGGATTTATCCCACTGTTTGGGGGATTTTAATTCCATTTTTTTTTGCAGAGCTTAGTTTTGATTTGAATCTTAAGAACTTTGGAAATTTTATTCCCTTTACTGTTCTTAGATTTTTTCCTTATCTAGAATTTTTGGGGTTTTAATCCATTTTCTTTTTTTTACTATAGATTTGAATCTGTTGTTTGTTTTAAAGAATCCGTCTTTCAGAGAATATTGGGAGTTTTAACTCCATTGTTCATTTAATAAGCACTATTCATTTAATGAGAATTCTTTTGGATTCTTACAATGGGCACATGTCTCATCATTGATGAGCCGCCATCTTAATTTTGTGGGGCCCACTGTTTTATTTTTATTTTTTTAGACTTAACGGTTTTAGTATTTTTATTGCTAACCCTCCACTGGGTTTCTTTTCAGATACCATGGCTTCTGATTCCTTTTTTCCTTACGTTCGCTCGACGAGTGCTTTTGCTGACGCTTCCACTGATCGTGAAGTCCTTGCTTTAATCCGGGACTATGATCTGGAACGGAAATCTCTTCATCTATGGGGAGCATGGTACATCTATATCATTCGAGGTCAGCGGAACTTTACTTGCGAGGTGCCATCAGAACCGATCCCCTCGATTCAGTACGTTAACTCTCCGCCGGTCGCTTATGCCGTGGAAAATATTAATTGGATTGCAGAAGGGTGTCTTCAACCATCTATGGCATTGATACCAGTCCAACCGCCGATGGTCCTAGATATTTTGGGGCGCTATATATGTCTGGGAGAGGCACGACCTTAGGGTCAGGTTTATACAATAGGAGTGACCCCTCGACCTTCGGCTGGTTACCTCATTTGGACCCGCTACATTTTATCGGCCAAGAAATCGTTGCTGCTGAAAACCGGGTTATACCCAGTGGTGTAACAACTCCAATTTTGTATACCAAAAAAAATTTGCTTTAAATATAGTGTATACTTGGAGTATTGATGTTGCTGGAAACAATTTAAGTATCTATTTCTTTACAATAATTACAAGAAAGAGCTTGTAGCTCATTGGTAATACCTTGCATTGCTGAACCAAGCCACCAGAGTTCGAATCCCATACCCCACATAATTTTTATATCTTTTTGTTTTAATTTTTTTGTGAAGTCAAACGGTCAAACAGCCATAACTCACAATTTATTGCAAATTAAAAAAATCAGACTATACCAAAATTCCCCCCAGACCAGACCCGACCCAGCGGCGCCCGATTCGGCCCTGACTCGGCCGAATCGGCCGGTGCCGCCGGCCGGACTCGGCCGGTCGGCCGAGTCGTCAACACGAAAAAAATTCGTGTTGACCTGGTCTATTCAACTGCATACTCTAAATTTTTTCTACTGTTACCCAATTCTCAATAAATCCCTTTTAAGACCAAATTTAATGAAATTTTAATGATTTTTATATTTATTTTTAATATTTTGTAACCCTAACCCTAACCCTAGCCTAGCCCTATATAAAGACCCCTATACTCTACCTTTTCCCTTCACAACTCTAAGTCCACTCTCCCAAATTCTCGAGAACTCGGTACGAAGAGCGAGAAGCGAAGCGCTGCCGAAATCGACGACGGATTCCGGCGACCGGATCAAGACCTTCGCGACGTTTTCAACGAATCGGCAACCACCACGACCTCTAGCTTCCTTAGCTTGTCCAAACCGTAAGTCCCACCTTCTTCTATCTCTCTTTTCTTTAAGATAAAAATACGACTTTTGGAACCCGACGGAAATCGGACAAACCGATTTCCGATTCGATTTTTCTCTAAATTTCCACTTGTCACCTAATACATATTATCTACCCATATGCTTGTTGACTATTAATCACCCATAAACCAATTTAATCAAACTTTTTCACATGAAATGATAAGTTCTTTGCAAAACCGTACTCTTTTCATAAAAATACCATGAAGTTCATTTTTCTTAGTTTAATCAATTACCTCACTCCTAAATATGTTTATCTTGATCACAAAACTTGTAGAACCCAATTTGAATGAAATTTCACACATAAAATGATAACGTTTTCGAATACCGTATTCTTGCACTATAATACCTTTAAGTTTAACATAGCATGTTTTCCCTTTAAACTTCACCAAAACTTAATATAAGTCACGGGGTAATGACCTACCCCTACACACACTTAATATAACCCTAATTGATAAATATCAAAAATACAGAATACGAAATTACAGGACTTTTCACTAAAATACCCTAAACTTCATAACCTTTATTGAAAACTTTAAGTTGTAAACATTTCTAAGTAAAATCTTTTAATAAAATGAAAGCACGATTGGTCATGGACATCGATCGTTTATCTAAACTGACTTTGTGGTGTCTAGGCTAGGCAAGTGAGCTTGGGTAACTTTAAAAGGCCCGTCTCACGATTCGTGAGCGGATCCTTCCCTCCTCACTTGTACTTATCTGGCCACAATTGGCGGTGAAGAGGCGATTTGAGGCTTCTAATGACTTATCGTTTAGACCTTAGAAATAGGCTAGTTGGCTTAGGAAACCCTAACAACTAAAATACGGAAAACTATACTTTTTGCAATTAAATACCCCATATTTATAAAACCGTTTTCCAAAATGAAAAGTATTGTTAAACCTAAGCAAAGCGCCGCTACAACCCACTTTTGGGGAACCTGTTAGGGATAGTACGGTTCATCGTGCACCCGCAGGCTAGTAGTGCGAGATTCAGACCTCCGCAAGGAGCATTCGGTCTCGAAAGGTTTTAAATAAATATTAAGGGAAATGAGATTTTTTCTAAATAAAATATTTATATTAAATTATTCATGTATTAATATATATATATTTATCATTTAAACACCTATTTTATCATAAGATAAAGTTTCCACTTTTTCTAAAAAATTCCAAGATTAAAAGTTACGTTAAAATACCATGAATTTCAAATAAAACAATTAATACCTTGATTAGGATATATTCACTAAAATAACACAAATAAAATTCACATTCATTATAACAATAAAGACGATTATTAAATACTTGAGGTGTATTTTGAAAACTATACAAAAGTACTTTTTACATAAAACCCCTCAAGTTTTACAAATTACAATAAGGCCCCTAGCTAATATTGAACTTCAAATTATCTTCTTTTAGTCTGACTCGGGTTAGAGTCTGACTAATGTCTGACTTGAATATGATTCAAGTCAATCCATATTCATTTATATTCTAACACAATTGAATACATGAATCCCTGAATCCAGTTAACAATATATTCTTTTTGACTGAATCAAACCATGGATATTCATCCATTATCCTGATATTCCATTTACCTGATTATACAGTTACAACATGTTTACTGATATCATGGTTTTGGTCAGTCACTCAACTTACATATTCCAATACTACAATACTGTTAAAACACTACGGGGTTTAAGGGGTAGATTGGTACGGAAGGTGTTAAAAGTGGCACGAGGTGGTCAGATTAAGACACCTAACCTGAATCCTGTTGCTGTTGTACCGTGGCATAACGGTTCCTTGTACTTTCCGTTTGCCCTGATCTCTAGCATATAGAGATCCCCCTCGTATACACTGGCATCTTTCTGTACCAAGCTACAAACAACAGCGTTACACAATGTTTCATAATATCCGACAATATAACACATTAGAAAATACTGTTACACTGTCATTCTCATTCATCTTATTCTTTGGGACTTACCGAACGACCTGTTCGCTGACGACATTCTATTTCTTTCTTCTTTGAATGTCGTCAGGTGCGTTGGACCAAGCTGAGATCGAGCCCACCGGTGAAGATTTGGAGCAGTTCCAAGAAGACCCAGAGCTCTAGATAATTGTACCTTGTTCTTTCCAGTATTTTTCATTTCTGTTATGCCACTGTTTAGGCATTGTTTTTTTTCATTCCAGTTGTATTTTCATTTCATGCATTGTATAAAGAATGTTATTAATAAAAGTTGCTGTTATTTCAATATCTTTTGTCTCTTGTGATTATTTTATATTGCTTAGCTACGCTTAGCGTATGTACTTCTGAGTACATACGTAGCGGACCTCGTCGCGTCCACTTCGCCGTACACTGGGAAGCGGGGCGTGACAGGTTTTGTTGGTGGCCCATGCAGGTCAGAGCTGTATGAATCCCTATCATGCAGTTCTGGTCTGCGTGAACAACCTAAGCAATATAACACAAGAACCAGCAACTAAAACATTCTTCACAATTCATGTACTTTGAATCTTGCAAATTTCGATTCCTTGAATCTTATCATTTCATATATTTGAATCTGTCCTAATCCAAATTTTTCTTCAGGATTATGGATTCCCCGAACAACACCAGCACCAACGTTAACAACACCCCTCCAGCACTACCTCTCACACCAGTTGTTCCGGCACCACCCACTGAGCAGACGATGTTATTCGATGCGATCCGCAGTCTTCTCAAGGGACAGCAACAACTTCTGAGCCGTCCTGATAACGATGCACCGGGAGTAAAGCAATTCAGGGCTTTACACCCAAAGCAGTTCTCTGGTAAAGGAAGCCCTCTTGAAGCGGAAGAATGGGCACAAAGCATCGAAGACGATCTGGCCGCAGCTCAAGTGCCAGACCACGCTTGGGTCCGTGTAGCGAAGCTACAGCTCACGGATAACGCTCGCAATTGGTGGAAGGCAGAAGAGACCCGTCTGGCACAGCCGATTGAATGGAAGACATTTCGCGAGAAGTTTGACGCGAAATATTTCCCTGTGACTGCCAGGTTCGCTATGGAGCAGCAGTTTATTCATCTACAGCAAGGATCAATGTGGGAGAAATCGGTAGATGAATACGATGCTGAGTTTACTATGTTGAGCCGGTAAGATATGTCACAATAGTTCAATTCTTTAAAATATCACATATCACACTGCTAACACAATCTTTAAACAGATTCGCGGCACACCTGATACCGACGGACGAGATCAGAGCCCGTCGTTTTCAGCAAGGTTTGGACACAGAGATTAAGGCCGCTCTAGCGACAGGAAAGTTTTTGACTCATGAGGAAGCCCTGGAAGCTGCCCGCAGTTATGAGGCAGTCATAAAAGAGAGGGGCAGACCTCAGTCTGTAGGAGTCAAACGCCCTGCCAACCAGATGGCAGGTGGAGCCACGTCCAGACCATCTTTCGTGCCGAGGCGACCCGGAGTACCAACTCATCGTCCTAGCCCAGCCTTTTGCACTTACTGCAAGAGAACTGGACATATGATGAAGGACTGCCGTCGAGCTAATCACCTCTGCTTAATCTGCGGTTCAGCCACTCATGATATCGGATCATGTCCCCAAAGGCAAAACTCAGTTGCTGCACCCAGGCCAGCAAATACTTATCAGCAGCGACCAGCTCTTCCGGCACCTGCTCCCAGACTTGCACTACCTGCACCACCTAGGGGACCACAAGCTGCACCACATCCTCGACAGTTCCATCAAGCTCAAAGGAACGTTCAGAGAAATGCTCCTCAGGTCAGGAGAAATGCTCCTCAGGCCAGGAGGATTGTACCGAAGCGCCAGGCTTTCATGATGTCTGTGGAAGAAGCGGAGGCCACTGGCCAAGTCATTACTGGTAAACTTCCTTTCTCAAAAACTCATCTTTTAGTCTTGTTTACCTACACACTTTCCCTATACCTAAAACCTATCCTATATACCTTAGGTACAATCCTAGTAGCTTCACTACCTGCACTTGCACTGTTTGATACTGGAGCATCCTACTGCTTTATGTCGCAACGGTTTGTCCGAACCCATGCGTTTCCAGTCTCACCGCTTGTATCCAGCTGGAACGTCAGTTCTGGGAATGGTGTTCTAAAGGCAACTATGGGATACAGCATGTGTCCAGTAATCGTCTGCAGTCGAGAGTTTTACGCTGACTTCAAAGTACTGGACATACCAAACTTCGATGTGGTTCTAGGAATGGACTGGCTTGGAACCTTTTATGCTACCATCGACTGTCGTCAAAGGAGGGTAGTATTTGAGATTCCCGATCATCCGGTCTTCTATTTCAAGAGTGGAGATCGCACCCTGGAGCCAAGTACTTACAAAGCGAAGCCAAGGGAAGCAGTAGTTGCAGCAGCTCAGGCAGAGGAAGAATCAAGACCGGAGGTAGTTCGAGAGTTCGACGATGTATTCCCTGACGATATATCAGGTTTGCCTCCCGATCGAGCTCTTGAATTCAGTATTGACTTAGTACCAGGAGCACAACCAGTAATCAAAGCACCGTATAGACTAAGTCCGGAAGGATTGAAGGAAGTTCGAGCACAGTTGGACGAATTATTGGCGAAAGGATGGATTCGTCCCAGCACTTCAAGTTGGGGAGCACCTGTACTATTGGTGAAGAAGAAGGAAGGTTCATACAGAATGTGCATCGACTATAGGGCCTTGAACGAAGTTACTATAAAGAACAAGTATCCACTCCCGCGCATCGACGATTTATTCGATCAGCTAAGTGGATCTTGTGTCTTCTCTAAACTAGATCTTCGTTCAGGTTATCATCAAGTGAAGGTCAAGGAAGCTGATATTCACAAAACAGCTTTCAGAACTCGCTATGGACATTACGAATTTCTAGTAATGCCATTTGGAGTGACCAATGCACCAGCAATCTTCATGAATCTTATGAACCAAGTCTTCCGGGAGTATTTAGACAGGTTCATTGTCATTTTTATCGACGACATCCTGGTATATTCAAAGAACCGGAAAGAGCATGCGGAGCACTTACGAATTGTCCTAGAAACTCTTCGTCAACATCAGCTTTATGCCAAGTACAGTAAGTGCGAGTTTTGGCTAAAACAAGTTGTTTTTCTTGGACACATCGTATCAGGAGAAGGGATTTCTGTGGATCCAGCAAAAGTTTCAGCAGTCAGCGAATGGCCTACACCAAAATCAGTGAAGGATATTCGGAGTTTCTTGGGTTTAGCTGGATATTACAGAAGATTCATTGAAGGCTTTTCGAAGATAGCAACACCCCTGACCAAGCTCACACGAAAAGATGAAGAATTTGTGTGGTCAGAAGCATGCGAGCAAGCTTTCGTAGGACTCAAGTCAAGACTGACATCTGCACCTATTCTCGTCATACCGGATCAATCTGGAGGATTTGAAGTACATTGTGATGCTTCCGGTAAGGGACTAGGATGTGTTCTACATCAGCACGGTAAGGTTGTGGCTTATGCTTCAAGATAACTGAAGACTCATGAGCGCAATTATCCGACGCATGATCTGGAGTTGGCAGCCGTCATTTTTGCTCTCAAGATTTGGCGCCACTACTTACTTGGTGAACGAGTGAACATCTACACAGATCACAAGAGTCTGAAGTATGTGTTTACTCAGAAGGAGTTGAATATGCGGCAGAGAAGATGGTTATAACTTATGGCGGACTTTGACATCAATTTGCAATATCATCCAGGAAAGGTGAACGTAGTACCTGATGCTCTTAGTCGCCAACCATTAGCAATGAATCTCACCGCTCAGTGGAAGCTTCAGCAGAATCTACATCAGATGGAGATCGAACTAGTCATGCCAGGTGATGTTTCAAATTTGATGAATCTGCAAGTTCAATCAAATATTGTCAATCAGATCAAAGCAGCTCAAGCCAGCGATGCTAAGTTGCAAAAGATCAAAGAACAAGTGGAGAATGGACTCAGAACAGATTTCATCATCCATGAAGAAGGATCTTTGAGATACGGCAGCAGATTGCGTGTACCAAAGGGTCCTGTTCGGGAAGAATTAATGAAAGAAGCTCACAGCTCTCCCTATTCAGTACATCCTGGAGGTACCAAAATGTACAAAGATCTGCGTCAGAATTATTGGTGGCATGGAATGAAGCGTGAAGTAGCCAGGAGTGTCGCAAAATGCTTAGTGTGTCAGCAAGTAAAGGCTGAACATCACAGGACAGCTGGATTACTTCAACCGTTACCAATCCCAGAATGGAAGTGGCAGCATATCACGATGGACTTTGTAACTGCTCTTCCTCGTAGCACAAAGGGTAACGATGCGATTTGGGTCATTGTGGATCGACTCACAAAGTCGGCTCACTTCATCCCATTTCGAGTTGGCCAATCAACGGAGACACTAGCGAAGAAGTACATGGAGGAAATTGTGAGACTTCATGGAGTACCGGTCTGCATTGTCTCCGATCGTGACACCAGGTTCCGATCGCAATTTTGGCAGAGTCTGCAAACAAGCTTGGGAACAAGTCTGAACTTCAGCACGGCTTATCATCCACAAACAGATGGTCAGTCGGAACGAACTATTCAGATCTTGGAGGATATGCTCAGAGCATGTATGCTCGACTTCAAAGGATCGTGGGAAGATCACCTGCATCTTGTGGAGTTTGCGTACAACAACAGCTACCAGGCAAGCATAGGAATGACACCTTTTGCAGCATTGTATGGAAGGAAGTGTCGATCACCATTAAGTTGGGACAACATCGGAGATAGAGAACTCCTTGGACCAGAGATGATAGTAGCGACCGTCGATGTGGTTCGTACAATCAGGGAAAGAATGCGCATAGCCCAAGATAGACAGAAACACTGGGCTGATGCGAAGAGACGACACTTGGAGTTCCATCCAGGAGATCATGTATTTCTGAAAATCTCTCCGAACCGCGGAGTGATCAGATTTGGAAGACGGGGAAAGTTGAGTCCAAGATACATTGGACCGTTCGATATACTCGAACGAGTCGGTGAAGTGGCATATCGTTTAGCGCTCCCACCCTCATTGGAAGGAGTGCATAACGTATTCCATATATCCCAACTCAGAAGGTATGTGAGTGACCCCAGCCATGTACTAGATCATTCCGAGCTCACGATACAGCCTGATTTGTCTTGTGAGCAACAACTTGTGGAGATCCTGGACAAGAAAGTGAAGACACTACGGAACAAAGAAGTTAATCTGGTCCGGGTAATGTGGAGGAAAGACACTCCAGGAGAATCCACGTGGGAAAGGGAAGATGAGATGCGTGCAAGATATCCGCACCTTTTTGTAATCTAGTCCTTAAATAAAAGTTGTAAATTTCGAGGACGAAATTTTTGTAAGGAGGGTAGATTGTAACAACTCCAATTTTGTATACCAAAAAAAATTTGCTTTAAATATAGTGTATACTTGGAGTATTGATGTTGCTGGAAACAATTTAAGTATCTATTTCTTTACAATAATTACAAGAAGGAGCTTGTAGCTCATTGGTAATACCTTGCATTGCTGAACCAAGCCACCAGAGTTCGAATCCCATACCCCACATAATTTTTATATCTTTTTGTTTTAATTTTTTTGTGAAGTCAAACGGTCAAACAGCCATAACTCACAATTTATTGCAAATTAAAAAAATCAGATTATACCAAAATTCCCCCCAGACCAGACCTGACCCAGCGGCGCCCGATTCGGCCCTGACTCGGCCGAATCGGCCGGTGCCGCCGGCCGGACTCGGCCGGTCGGCCGAGTCGTCAACACGAAAAAAATTCGTGTTGACCTGGTCTATTCAACTGCATACTCTAAATTTTTTCTACTGTTACCCAATTCTCAATAAATCCCTTTTAAGACCAAATTTAATGAAATTTTAATGATTTTTATATTTATTTTTAATATTTTGTAACCCTAACCCTAACCCTAGCCTAGCCCTATATAAAGACCCCTATACTCTACCTTTTCCCTTCACAACTCTAAGTCCACTCTCCCAAATTCTCGAGAACTCGGTACGAAGAGCGAGAAGCGAAGCGCTGCCGAAATCGACGACGGATTCCGGCGACCGGATCAAGACCTTCGCGACGTTTTCAACGAATCGGCAACCACCACGACCTCTAGCTTCCTTAGCTTGTCCAAACCGTAAGTCCTACCTTCTTCTATCTCTCTTTTCTTTAAGATAAAAATACGACTTTTGGAACCCGACGGAAATCGGACAAACCGATTTCCGATTCGATTTTTCTCTAAATTTCCACTTGTCACCTAATACATATTATCTACCCATATGCTTGTTGACTATTAATCACCCATAAACCAATTTAATCAAACTTTTTCACATGAAATGATAAGTTCTTTGCAAAACCGTACTCTTTTCATAAAAATACCATGAAGTTCATTTTTCTTAGTTTAATCAATTACCTCACTCCTAAATATGTTTATCTTGATCACAAAACTTGTAGAACCCAATTTGAATGAAATTTCACACATAAAATGATAACGTTTTCGAATACCGTATTCTTGCACTATAATACCTTTAAGTTTAACATAGCATGTTTTCCCTTTAAACTTCACCAAAACTTAATATAAGTCACGGGGTAATGACCTACCCCTACACACACTCAATATAACCCTAATTGATAAATATCAAAAATACAGAATACGAAATTACAGGACTTTTCACTAAAATACCCTAAACTTCATAACCTTTATTGAAAACTTTAAGTTGTAAACATTTCTAAGTAAAATCTTTTAATAAAATGAAAGCACGATTGGTCATGGACATCGATCGTTTATCTAAACTGACTTTGTGGTGTCTAGGCTAGGCAAGTGAGCTTGGGTAACTTTAAAAGGCCCGTCTCACGATTCGTGAGCGGATCCCTCCCTCCTCACTTGTACTTACCTGGCCACAATTGGCGGTGAAGAGGCGATTTGAGGCTTCTAATGACTTATCGTTTAGACCTTAGAAATAGGCTAGTTGGCTTAGGAAACCCTAACAACTAAAATACGGAAAACTATACTTTTTGCAATTAAATACCCCATATTTATAAAACCGTTTTCCAAAATGAAAAGTATTGTTAAACCTAAGCAAAGCGCCGCTACAACCCACTTTTGGGGAACCTGTTAGGGATAGTACGGTTCATCGTGCACCCGCAGGCTAGTAGTGCGAGATTCAGACCTCCGCAAGGAGCATTCGGTCTCGAAAGGTTTTAAATACAATATTAAGGGAAATGAGATTTTTTCTAAATAAAATATTTATATTAAATTATTCATGTATTAATATATATATATTTATCATTTAAACACCTATTTTATCATAAGATAAAGTTTCCACTTTTTCTAAAAAATTCCAAGATTAAAAGTTACGTTAAAATACCATGAATTTCAAATAAAACAATTAATACCTTGATTAGGATATATTCACTAGAATAACACAAATAAAATTCACATTCATTATAACAATAAAGACGATTATTAAATACTTGAGGTGTATTTTGAAAACTATACAAAAGTACTTTTTACATAAAACCCCTCAAGTTTTACAAATTACAATAAGGCCCCTAGCTAATATTGAACTTCAAATTATCTTCTTTTAGTCTGACTCGGGTTAGAGTCTGACTAATGTCTGACTTGAATATGATTCAAGTCAATCCATATTCATTTATATTCTAACACAATTGAATACATGAATCCCTGAATCCAGTTAACAATATATTCTTTTTGACTGAATCAAACCATGGATATTCATCCATTATCCTGATATTCCATTTACCTGATTATACAGTTACAACATGTTTACTGATATCATGGTTTTGGTCAGTCACTCAACTTACATATTCCAATACTACAATACTGTTAAAACACTACGGGGTTTAAGGGGTAGATTGGTACGGAAGGTGTTAAAAGTGGCACGAGGTGGTCAGATTAAGACACCTAACCTGAATCCTGTTGCTGTTGTACCGTGGCATAACGGTTCCTTGTACTTTCCGTTTGCCCTGATCTCTAGCATATAGAGATCCCCCTCGTATACACTGGCATCCTTCTGTACCAAGCTACAAACAACAGCGTTACACAATGTTTCATAATATCCGACAATATAACACATTAGAAAATACTGTTACACTGTCATTCTCATTCTTCTTATTCTTTGGGACTTACCGAGCGACCTGTTCGCTGACGACATTCTATTTCTTTCTTCTTTGAATGTCGTCAGGTGCGTTGGACCAAGCTGAGATCGAGCCCACCGGTGAAGATTTGGAGCAGTTCCAAGAAGACCCAGAGCTCTAGATAATTGTACCTTGTTCTTTCCAGTATTTTTCATTTCTGTTATGCCACTGTTTAGGCATTGTTTTTTTCCATTCCAGTTGTATTTTCATTTCATGCATTGTATAAGGAATGTTATTAATAAAAGTTGCTGTTATTTCAATATCTTTTGTCTCTTGTGATTATTTTATATTGCTTAGCTACGCTTAGCGTATGTACTTCTGAGTACATACGTAGCGGACCTCGTCGCGTCCACTTCGCCGTACACTGGGAAGCGGGGCGTGACAAGTGGTCTATGCATCTCTCTTTTATTACCATACTCCTTATGTGTGGTGGGTTATGTCTTTCTTGGAACAGTGGAACATCCCAACCCACACGTTTCTGCTATCAGACAAGGAAGTATCAATTTCGCTGGAGGAATTCGCGGATATTTCTGGATTACTCGTCAGGGGGAGCACTATGAGGAGATACTTCCCCCCGATGAGTATATCTTTTCCATTGAATCGGTCGTCATTGGCCTTACGCCGGAAAATGCTATCCAACACAAGTTCCCAAGTCTGATCAAAGTGTTGAATATTTATGAAAGCCTGTTTTTGGAGTCTAGAGGGCACGGGGTTAGCTTTGTGGATTTTGTCGCCTGTTTCCTTCACCCGGAAGTTTTGTCGAAGAAGGATACGAAGTTTGCCAAGCTTGATGATCCATTCGGGTTTGGCCTAGACAAGTTGCCGATTGCTGATGCGGATCTGAAGCATTTCTTTATTCCGGACACCCCCATCGTCCCTTTTGCAGAAATTGCTGCTCCAGATATTGATGAGGAAACATTTTTGTGGGCTTCATTGGCTTGTGGCTGAGTTGGTTTGCACTCCCAATGCATCCACACTATATGAGACCGTCCGTCTTCTATCCGGCTCATCGTATTGCGTCGGGAACGCGTATAGCCGTTGGAGTTGCAGGATTGGCTCATTTGTATAATGGCCTAAGTATGGCAGCCGACACCACCCAGCCGGGTGTGAAGCCTATAAATCTCCTTTTCCATTATTTCACATCATGGTTAGAGATGCATATATTGTGCGCCTTCGGCGTGCATAAGAGACCCAAATTTTATGAAGTGTATAATTTCCCCCGGGTCAGGCAATTGGTTGACGCTTCTTCTCCAGATCCAACACAACGAGAGGCTCGGCGGTTGCTTCTGCGTCCGCGCATGGTTGGGGATAGCATGACCTTTGTTGATAGGGTCCTGACAATTGGTAAAGAGCCCTCCAAAGCGGTCCAGCCGCTTCATGACGTATTCAAGGATGGGGTTTCTACTTTGAAGGCCCAAGAATTCGTGCATTTGTATTCCATCAGGCCAGGGTTTTTAGCATTCAAGCAAAATACCTCAGTGTTGTTCATGAGGTACAACCCGCATCATTTCGTTCAACAGTTCGGCTATAACCAAGGTGTTCCCCTCAAAGCGTTTCTTGTCGATTCGGTTGCTTTAGAGGAGAGCGTTCGCAATGTGGTCCACCACTTTATGTGACTGAATACGAGATCTCATTTCCTGATTGCTGAGCCTAGTCGTATTTCGAAGGCCTCAAATGCCTATATAGCCTGGTATCAGCATGCGACAGGTGCCGTTATCAAAAAATAGAGGCGGATGCTCCTTGATCACAAAGATTTCATCCCGACTAGTAACCCTACGGTTCCGCTGTAACGACGCGCAGTCGTCCGCCCTTCCTTAAGAGGGATCTATGCGATATTGTCTCCTTGTACCTTTCTAATGGCGTCGATGGCTAAACCACGGCCCGATGTGACGCCTGCAATGCTTCCCAAGTCAGACATTGGCTCGGAGATTGGAACACGCCGCCCCAAGATTTCGACGAAAGCTCTTATCGTCGGGAGCTATTCTTGGTTCGCAAAAGAAAAAGAAATCTATATTTTTGGCTGACATTGTCTTTGGTCAAGAGCCCCATACTCCCTACATCGAAGGCCTGTTAAAGTACGGGACCAACGACGATCTTTTTCGTCCTGAAGCTTCTAACGACGAGAACGTGGCGACCGATCTGCATGCCGCTCTTGAGGCTTCCGAATGATTGGCCCGTGAGCAAGCAGCGTTTGCTGCCCTGGCAGCGTTGGGTACGTATCATCTATACTCTTTTGTATATTTTATAGTTTATTGCGCTTTATTAACACTCCTTTTTTAACAGGCATCTCTACTGAAGAGGCTCTTCTGGCGTCCATCCAAACACACGGGGAAGAGGGGAGACTTCGTGCTTTTATAGGCCTTGGTATGATTTATTTTGTGACGCTCTTAAAATATTTAGCTCATTTTGCCCACACCCTGACTCCTTTCTCTTTATTAGAGGAACCACCGTAACTAGTGCTATTCTGAGTGTGGTGCCATCTTTAGGTGTTAGCACAGAGGATATTCCTCCCCCGACGGCCCCTACAGAATCTTCAGAGTTGCCGACTATTGTTCAGGCCACCTCTGGGCCACTACGGGAAGCGTCGCTAAAGCAGCCGATGATGGATATTGTAGCAGATCCGGAGGTTGAGTCTGATTCAGATGAAGATCTTCCTTTGTCGGTGGTTCTGGAAATATCTCTTTGTACGGCTAAGATCGAGAGGAAACGCTGGAAGCACGAAGCGAGGGAGCATCAGGCTAGCTTGGCCATAGGTGCGGGCTCGAGTGAAATACGAACCCCTGATACTCCCATGGAGGACATTCTCCATGTCTTGTCAACAGCTCACAGGAAGATCGTGCGTGCAGCTCGTGAAGAGGCTGAGCGTTTACTTCAAGATGAGACAGTGCACGAAATTTAACAAAACCCGGTAGAATTTATTTATTTTCCTAGTTTTTTCCATAGCCACTTATTAAAATCACAACATTCCCCCTATTTTTTGAATGATACAGTAGGGACAAGTTCAGATGCCGGGGCTGTGGATGAGATGGCGGCATTTGGGGATTCTAGGATGGAGGGCCTTCATCTTGAGTCTAATGTTGCTCCAACTGCCACTCCTTCTCCCGGTGGATCTCCAGTATTCGCGGGTAATGCTATCATGGCAACAACCCTTGTTGATTCAGGGGACGAGGGCGCAGATTTTGAATCCGTCTCCTCTGTGGTGGTGAAAGTCGAAGAGGCTGTCGCAATTAGTGATGCTCCAGATGTAGTCATGGTTCCTGCACTGCCGGTTCTCATGAAACCCGTAGGTATCTTCTGTGCTATTACTTTCGAATCCTTATTTCTGCTAGATACATTTGCTAACATTTTCTTTATTTCTGATATAGGCATGGTAAACCCTGGCGATCTGCTGATTGAAGAACCTCTGTCAGCTATCACCATGACTGTTGCTGTTCTACCTATCTCTTTTGCACCTCCTCAAGTTTTCTCGGGCTCAGCGACGGAAGGTTCCTTCAAATTTTTTTTATTACTTCGTTTCAGTATTGATATTACTCCTTAGATTAATTCCTTAACGTATATTGTTGTAATCTTATAGGAGTGCTTTTCAATTATCTGTGCCAAATATTAGCCTCGCACTTCGCCTTTCAATCAGGATATGTTCCTCCTTCTGGCGTTGGTTAGTATATCTTTCATTTCTTATTTTATCTTTCTACGAGTAATCCTTCTCTAATAAGTTTTTTGCCATACTGACTACAGTCTTGCGGCTCGAAAGAGAAGATGAAAAAATGGCTGAGCTTTCTATGCTTCCCGATTTGCTACTTTCAACTATTGGTAGGTTAGATCTTATTCATTTTTTTTATTTTAGGCTAAAATCTGACCCGTCTTTGTAAATGTCTTATTTTGTAGCAGCTCCACCGGCTTTGGTTCCTTTTGAGTCCCGCATTTCTATACCCGCAGAGCCCTTCGCTAATCACCAATCTTCCAGAGGCGCAGCAAATAGTAGGCACATGCTAAGCGAATTTATTGAAGACCTTAATATCGAGGCTCTCACTTCTGCTGCGGACTTTGCGGATGAAGTCAATCCTATGCTAGTGACTCTTGTAACTTTCCATAATGAAGATTTCGTCCGCATCTGGTTGATTATTGTAGGCAAATCGAGGCTTGCATCCGTAAGATTGAGCGCAAATATCTTACGCCTGAGGCATTATCCTCAAAGGTTCAATTGATTGCGTGGATCGAACAAAGTGCCGCGTTCTTTAATATTACGAGCAAAAGATGGTCCTGAAGCAGAAGGAGTATGAAACATCTTTTAGTGTGTCAAGACAATTACGTGCCCAGTTAGAAGCGAATGCTGCGCGACTCTAAGTTATCTTTGAAAACCTTCAACGATGCATTTATGAAGGAATGACACTGAGGCGGGACTTTGACTCTACCGAGCGAGGGATGCGGAGCTCCGAAATTGCTAAGCAGGAAATTTCTGAGAAGGTTTCTTTGTGCTTGCAACAACGAGTTCAAATCGAAGCAATGCTAGCCGTAATAGTAGAGCATGAGAATGAGCTACGGCTAGAGAATGAGCGGGTCGCCGATTTATTAAAAGCCTCGCCCTATTAGAGGCTATAATTGTATCCCTTTTTTCTTTACAAATTTTATCTTTCAAACATTTTGATTCATGAATAAGGAATATACATTTTTTTATTCGCACGCACTCTTCTGTTTCTTGATTTCTTGATCTGGCGTGAAGTAGTTTATGTACTCATTTCGGAGTTTCTAGTTTACGTACTTATTTCGGAGTTTATAGTTTATTCACTCATTTTGGAGTCTCTAGTTTATGTACTCATTTCGGAGTTTATAGTTTATTCACTCATTTCGGAGTCTCTAGTTTACGTACCCATTTCGGAATTTTTTTGTTTACCTCCCTTAGGTTTATAGGCAAACTTGTCCTAACGTTGGATGTAGATAACCCCCATTCTTTTATGACAGGAATCTGTTAGATTTGTGGTACTAGGTTAAGTATATCGTACCATCGCGTTGGCTGATGTATTTCTCGATATGCAGTCCTTAGGCTGTTGTTTGAGTAGCCCCACGACTGTCGTGTTTCTGATCCCTTCTGAGGCTAGACAAGACGTCTTCAAGCAATCTTCTTTAGGTTGGTCAGAAGAACAAGCGTTAAGTATTTGCCGTGGCACTTTTTACTTGAGGTTAGGCTTGATTTGAAGCCCCGATGAGTCATAAACGCATCCTTCTGGGGTGGGATGATCTCCAACGGTCTTTAGGTTTTGTATGTACTGCCGTCAAGATCCGAAACTAGAAATATACCGTCACTTCATTTTTTCTTTGATGATGTCGCGCCAATTCTTTGCTGAAGTAGGGTATACATCTGTATGACCTCTATGCTGTATGTATGGCAATTGAGATCTGGAGCTAGGAATATGCCGTTGCTCTAATATCATTTGATAGTTGCATCTGCACCCTGCTGAAACGAGAGGGAACGCTGAGGTAGTCTAGGTTGTATATGTACCGTCAAGACTTGGAGCTAAGATTTTGCCATTACTCCATTTTTTCTTTGACCCTTGGGTCTTTTTTTTATGATGACGTTGCGTCTGCATCCTTTTTGAATGAGAAGGAACGCCGGGATAGTCTCTAGGTTGTATATGTACCGTCAAAACTCGGTTCTCCTTTTGACGAAGCGTGGTGGGAAAATATGGTTTTCTTTCTTTTATTTGTATCCATGGACCGTATACAAGAGTCAATATGGACATACTTGCAGGGCAGACAAGTTTTATTTTGTTTTATATATATTTTTTATTTCCACGATACTCTATCTTTTCAGCTTTTATACCGCAAAAGTCACGATTGCCCAATCATTTCGGCTATTTTTCGCAGTGCCCAATTATTTCGGATATGTCATTATTTTAAATATTTTTACTCGTTTTTTTATTACGAGTTGCCACATCATTTCGGTTTTTTTGCGAGTTAGGGATTTGGAATCTGATATCAATCTTGGCATCAGTATCGCTGCAACTGGAATATTTTCAGGAGCGAATCATCATTTGCTGTGGGAGGACTTAAAGTTTGATACCTGTTTAGGAAACAACATCGCTACAACCAGGATATTTCCAGGAGCGAATCATCATTTGCTTTTATTGATTTGAACAAAGGTGGCTTAGCAAACAAGGTTAGGATCCTGTCAATTAAGGCTTTTTGACTTTATGAGCCGTAAGGGTTTCATAAAGGTATTTCTCCCTACGAGTCGAGAGGATCTTGTAGATGTATTTTCTCCTTAGGAGTCATGAGGATTTCTAAGTGTGTTTTCTCTTATAATTCATAAGGATCTTACAAGAGTATTTTCTCCTTGTAAGTCGAGAGGACTTACAAGTGTCGTTCACCATATGGGGACATTTCTCGCCATTGGTGAAACTTGGTGGGAGATATATTTATTTATGCCCGTAGATTGTACACAAGGGTCAATATTGGACCGCCTGTAGGGCAAGAAAGTTTTGTAGGGTTTTGATGGCTTAAGAACAGGTTCAGGTCTCTGTATTTAATGGCTTTTGAATTCTATAAGCCGTGAGGGTTTTATAGAGGGTATATTCTCCTTACGAGTCGTGAGGATCTCGTAAGTGCATTTTATCCTTAGGAATCGTATGGATTCCTAAGTGTGTTACTCCTTTGCGAGTCGTAAGGATTTCACGCAGGTGCTTTCTCCTTACAAAGTCGTGAGGGCTTTGCAAATGCATTTTTTTTACTAGTTCGCGTCCTTTCGGGTTTTCAATAGCTCGCCGGCAGTCCTGCTGTTTTTACTCACGGCGCCCTTTCGGGTTTTCATCCGTGTCCATTTCGCTTGCGTACATATCCTTTTTTAGGCGGCCCGTAAAGTAACGCACCATTAGCTGTAGGCTCCGATTTTTTAAAAAGGACTACATCATATTGGACTTGGGAGAGTTGTAAATCGTTTATGCCCTTAGATTGTATACGGTAATCGACATGAGGATTCACCGTAGGGCTAAACGTGTTAGTTTAAGGACATGATGGTCCATTATCGCCGTATTTTGGAGCGAAATGCTAGTTTAAGGATGTTTCGGTCCAACATTCCCATTTTGGAGATGAATGTTAGTTTAAAGGCATTTCGGTCCATTATTAGTTTAGGGACTTCTCGGTCCATTATTCTCGTGTTTGGGGGAACACATTAGTTTAGGGACGTTTCGGTCCATTATTATCGTTTTTAGGCGACGGAGCTTCTTAGATACTACTCTCAGAGTTCTGACTCAGGAAGATAGCAAGCGGACATAAGCGTCGTCATCTATCATCGACCTAAGTCATGGCTCGTTAAGCGTATTACTTTTTAAGGAGTCGTCTGTTTATTGGCCGGAAGGGACTTTCACAATGCATATCCATGAGCAGGTAGGTTCCACCCTGGTAGACTTTGTCTATGATGTACGAACCTTTATAGTTCGGCTCGAATTTTCCCCGTTTTGCATGATTGGGGATCATTGGTCTTTTGATGACTAGCATGAGTTTGCCTTGGCGGAATGTTCTCGGCCTGGTCAGTTTTTCATATGACTATGTCATCCTTGCCTTATAAGTCTCTAGATTTTGCTGTGCTATAAGGCGAGTTTCGTCGAGCTCCTCAAGCCTAAGATGAGCATTTTCTTCATCTGTCAGCTCGTATCGAACCGCTACTCGTAGAGAGGGGAGTTCTATTTCCAATGGAAGCACTGCTTCCGTGCCAAACACCAATGCGTATGGTGTCGTATTCGTGGCCGTCTTGAATGTTGTTCGGTACGTCCAGAGATATTCATGCAGCCTTTTGTGCCATTCCTTTTTGTTTCTGGACACTGTCTTTTTTATAATCTTTGTCAAGCTCTTATTGAAAGCTTCAGCTAGACCATTGGCCCGAGAATTATAGACTGAAGAGTATCTCCAATTTATTTTATACTACTGTGCAAAACGGCTTATTTTATGGCTTCGCTAAGCTGGCCCATTATTTGAGTGTTGAAGTCGAAATTGCACCCCGGTTGACCAAGTCAAAGTCAAAGTCAAAGTCAACCCCAAGCCAAGTGGGCCCATGCCCAGGTCGAGTCCGAACATGAAGCGGCCGGCCCTCCCCTATGCCAAAATAAAATCATGTAATAAATAATTTTTATGTAATTTTTTTATGCATGAATGTAAACAAAATGGGCATAAAGCCAAATTTTTGTAAGCCCATGGCTTATGTGCAAAAAAAAAATAGCACATGAGACATGCGATGGGCAAAATACCATTTTGTAAAGCCCAAGGGGCTATATGAAAATATGTAAGCCTATATAAGGCAACATGATGATGAATAAAGGATAGACTTTTCATTCCCCTAAAAATCTAGGGTTTGTGTCTCTTTCTCCTTCCTCAAGGTTCTAAAACCTTCTTTTTTGTTTTGAATTAAATTAAGAGTTTTACTCTTCCTTTTATAAAACTAAATAGTTTTTCACCACAAAACCCATAAAGGGGAACTCAGATCTTCCATCAGATCTTAAAAATAAGAGATTTTTAAAATCTCATACTTCTTGATCTTCAAGATCCGGCCAACAAAGGAAGAAGAAGAAGACCCATCTCCAGAAACCCCACTTTGGGGAAGATCCAGGGCTCAAGGGGAGAATCCCCCTTCATCAGCTTCAAAATATCTTAGGAGTTTAACTCCTCATATATATACATATATACAAAATAATAAGTGTTCCTTTCTGGGAGTACAACTCCCATTGCAGGGACCAAGTCCCTTTTGCCTCCCGAGCGCCCACGTACCTTGCACGTGAGGCGCTAGCGCCCTTGTGCTCAAAGCGCTAGCGCCCGAGCGCCTACGTGCTTGGCATGTGAGGTGCTTGCGCTCAGAGCACTAGCGCTTTTGCGCTCAGAGCGCTAGCGCCCAAGCGCCTATGTGCCTGACACGTGGGGCGCTAGCGCTCTTGCGCTCAGAGCGCTAGCGCCCGAGCGCCCACATGCCTGGCATGTGGGGCGCTAGCGCTCAGAGCGCTAGCGCCCAAAGTGCTAGCGCCCGAGCGCCCACGTGCCTGGTAAGTGGGTCACTAGCGCTTAAAGCGCTAGCGCCCGAGCGCCCACGTGCCTGGCACGTGGGGCGCTTGCGCCCAAAGCGCACTAGCACCCAAAGCGCTGGCGCTTTTTCCCACGCATCCTTTGGATGCATTTTCCCTTTCTTCTTTATATATATATATACACATACACACACACACATACTCCATGACACTGTACCTGTTAGAAAAAATTTTCTAACGGGGCGCTGCTAGCCCTCTTGACCCCCAGCTCGCTATCCGGGTAGCGGGACCCCCGTAGAAACTCTGTGGGGTCCCCGATTTATCTAAAACCCCCTTTCAAAACACAACACACATACACTGCACATTGAGTTCGCATGACCAGTTTAACCCGTTAATCGGAGGTTCCCTCGCTCCAAAAGCGGGGGGTAATTAACGGAAGCTTAGTCCGCGGCTGCCGGAGATTCGGATCCTCACAATCAATAAACTCCAGCCTACCCTAAGCAGGAGGAATCTATAATGCGCCTGACAAGCACGCGCGTATTCCCATCTCAATGGGGTGACGAAAAACACCCTACACCGAGATTATCCATCACGAAGTTCCAAAACGATATATGACACGGGTCTTGAAGAAATGGATGATATTCTCTGTCTTCACTTCCCTTAGTGGCACTGCTTCTGCCCACTTAGAGAAGAATTCAGTTGTTGCTAGTATGAACCAATATCCTTTGGATGATACCGGTTCGATAGGGCCAATTATATCGGTCCCCACATTTCGAACGACCAGCTAGCAACTGTTGGGTGTAGCGGATTTGGATGTTGATAGATGAAGTCCCCGGGAATTTGGCACGAGCAACACTGCTTTGCATATTCGAGACAGTCCTGAATCATTGTGGGCCAATAGTAACCCATTCTTTTTATCTTGATCTTCATCTTTGGACCCTGATTGGAGCCGCAAAGTCCATCTTGTATTTCTTGGACGACTTTCTTTGCTTCTTCCAGCCCTAGGCATCTCAGCCATAGAAGGTCAAATGATCTTTTATAAAGGGTATCATTGACGAAGGCGAAAGACAAAACTCATTTCATGAGTTGATATCTAGACGATGTATTTTCGGGAGTTCGTTAGAACTTGAAGTAGTTTATAAAGACTTCCCTCCAGTCCTTGACTTTCTCTTCGTCCCCTATTTGAAGGGTCACTTGTTTGGTCATTTCTTTTCCCTTGGATGGCTCTATTAGGTCTTCCGTAGATATATCTGTTAGCGCGAGAACCCTGCGGCTTTGCACAATGATCCTTACGTCATCGAGGTTTTCATCGGCAATTTCTTAGCTAATTTGGCCAATGCATCCACCTTGCTATTTTCCGTTCACGGTATGCTTTCTAGGGTATAGGAAGAGATTTGCGTCAGCAGTTGCTGCACTCTTTTGCCATACCTTTTCAGCTCTGTCTTGCATGTCTGATAGTCGTCATTTACATGGCTAACGATCAGTTGGGATTCCCATATCGATAGCGATCTCAAGACCTGCTATCAAAGTTTTGTATTCAGCTTCGTTGTTAGTCCTTGGCTCCATTAAGGAAAGGGCGTAACGCAATATCTCTCCTTGCGTGGTCACGAAGATAAGCCCCACCCCCGCTTTGATTATGGGGGTGTTTTGCTTTCGCCTCTTCATGGAAGATGCTCCATCGAAATAGAGTTCCCATTGGGAATCATTTTCTTCTTCGATTGCGTCGAACGCATGTTCGTCTGGCAACTCGCAATTTAAGGGAGAGTCAGCTGGTATCGGATGCTCCATGAGAAAGTCGGCAATGGCCCGACCTTTCACTGCTTTGAGGGGTCGATACGTTATCGATAACTCCAACAGAAGGAGGGCCCATTTGGCAAGCTTTTCTGTCAGTATGGCCTTTGACATTAGATATTTGAGAGGATCCACTTTCGATATGAGGTGGACCTCATGTGCCAAGGCGTAATGTCCGAGCTTCGTTATTGCAAGATCAGTGCCAGGCAATGCTTTTCGATGGGGGAATATTTGCTTTCTGCCCCCAGAAGAACTCGACTTAAATAGTATAGAGCTCTTTCCTTTTCTTGATCGTTCTCTTGTGCCCACAATACGCCTAGAGAACCCTCAAGGGCCGTTGTATATAGGATAAGGGGTTTTTCCTTGACCGGAGAGGCCAATACCGGCGGATTTTGCAGGTATTGTTTGATTTCGTCTAGTGCATTTTGGAACTTGTGACCCCAGACGAACGGGGTCCCTTTCTTCATCAGATGACTGTAGGGACGACATTTTCTGGAGAGGTTGGCTATGAACCACCGGATGTACTCGAGCTTTCCTTGGAGAGATCGCAACTGTTTGAGGGTTCTTGGAGTGGGCATTTCCATAATCACCTTAATTTTTGAGGGATCGATTTCAATACCCCGGTGACATATGATGAATCCCAGGAATTTGCCTAAGGAAACTCCAAACGCGCATTATAAAGGGTTCATCTTCAGATTATACTTCCGAAAACATTGGAACACTATTTATAGATGTTCCCAATGTTCCTCATGAGATTTGCTCTTCACTACAAGGTTGTCGATGTAACATTCGACAATTTTGTGTATAAGGTCATCGAAAATCTTTGTCATGGCTCTCTGGTAGGTAGCGCCAGCGTTCTTCAAACCGAAGGACATCACCTTATAGCAGAATATGCCCAACGGGGTCCAGAAGGCGGTATGCTTCTGGTCTTCAGAATGCATTTTTATTTGGTTATATCCTGAAGATCCATCCATGAAGGAGAAGACATCGTGGGTAGACGTGTTATCGATCATCAGCTCGGTAACAGGTACTAGGAAGTCATCCTTCGGGCAAGCTTTATTGAGGTCCCGAAAGTCCACGCAGATGCAAACCGTCCCATTTTTCTTCATCACTGAAATGATGTTGGCGATCTAGTTAGGATATTGAACTTCTTGGATGAAGCCGGAGTCGATTAGTTTCTTAACTTTAGCGTTGATACCCATCTCAAGTTCGAGCCGCATCCTTATTGGGGCCTGTTTGATCGGCTTTATACCTGGCGATATAGCCAGTTTATGTACTGCTATTTTTGGATCTAGACCCAGCATTTTAGAATGGTTCTAGGTGAAGCAGTTTTTATACTGCATGAGCACGTCTTTTAACGTGGATATCTGTTTTTCAGAAAGTAGTACACTGACGAATGTTGGTATCGTATCATTTTCTGTCCCTAAGTCAATTTTTCTTAGGCTGTCCGCCGTGGTGTGTATTCCATCTTCCAGCTCTTTCGGTGCTGGTAGAAAATCTGAGATCACCTCGTCCTCGTTTTCATTTGCGAAGTACCTGAAGAAGTCATTCATACTCTCGTGCCCTCTCTCTTTTGAGATTATTATCATATGGCGGTACGAGTTCACTTCCCTTTTTATGGTTGAGCTGGTCTTATCCTGACGGGGTAGGTCTTTTTTGGCTCATGCTTTTGTAGGGGGTTACCCTCCAACTGTCGGATAAAGCGAACCTGCCTTGTCGATATTGGTCTTCCACCCAATCTTTGAACGTGAAGCAGTTTTCAAGGGGATGACCTATTGCTCGGTGATAGGAGCAATAATCCGGATGATGGACTTCGTTAATTTGTTCGGGGTGCCGAGGCTCCGGAAGTGTCATCATTTGGTGCTTTATGCCAAGGTTGAATATTTTCCTTGTCTTGTCTTGAGGGAAAGAGTATTCTCGACCCATCTTCTTTATAAAGTATGGGCCCCAATCGAGTTTTTCTCGATTGCACGGCGTCTTGAATCCGTTTTGTTGTTTTTGAATGTTCTTTGCGTTTGTTTCTCCCAATCAGAGCAAAGCTCTGTTCAAATTTCTAAATTTGAAATGAAGCAGCGCTTCATAGCAGCGCCAGCGTTGAGAGTCAAAGACTCTGAGGCAGCGCTCACATGCAAAGCACATGAGCGCCAGCGCCAAGTGCGCTGCACTCTAAGCAGCGCGTGCAAAGCACGTGAGCGCTAGCGCTAAGAGCGCTGCGCTGTAAGCAGCGTACTACGTGTAAAGCACATGAGCGCTAGCAATAGAACGAAATGTTCTCGGCCCTTAGATCAAAGATCCAACAAACATGATTAAAAATCATCAATTGACCAGAATAAAATTCTGTTAAGGAAACACTCCTCACAATCTTTCCAAACAAGAAAGATTGTGCTCTGAAAATCAGAGCACCGTTGGTTCAATGATCCAATGGTGATTAAAAAATCACCAAAATACAGAATAAATTCTGTATGGGGAAAATTTCCCAATCTTTTTAAAAACAAGAAGATTGCCTTCTGTAAATCAGAAGCCCTTGGATCAAAAATCCAACGGGGAAACATCCCCAAATCAATTAGAGAAAAGATCTCTTCGACTGATTCAACAAATCAGCTTGCCTTATATAAGGACCCCAAGACTTCAAGTCTCACAGAGAGGAACCCCCCACAAACTTTGAGAAATTTCAGAGAGAAGAGCAAGCTCTTGGCAGAAGAAGAACTTTTCTTCAAGGTAAAAATAGAGAGATCAAAGTATCTCATCAGAAAAAGAACTTAGTTCCTTTGCCAGATCATAGATCTATAAGACAAATTGTCTTTCACAAAAGAGATCATAAAATCTCATTATAAAGGAGGGGGGGAGAATAATTCAATTCTCTTTGGATCACAGATCCATAAAGGCAAATCCTTTCACCAAAAAATAAGAGATTAAAACATCTCCTATAAAAATAAGAACTTTGTTCTTAGATCCATGAGACAAAGTCTCTTATAAGAGAGAATTTAATTCTCAGAGCGCAAAGCTGCCCCAAAAAAGCCCCAGCGCTCCAATTAAAAGAAGCGCTTCAGCGCTCCAAATCTAGCGCACAGCGCTGCAGAGCCCTAGCGCTCCAATTGAAAGAAGCGCTTCAGCGCTCCGAGTCTGGCGCACAGAGCCACGCGCGCCACGCGCTCCTCACGTGTGTGCTATTTCACAAGAAGTGCTCTACGCTCATTATCTGGTGCACAGCGCCAAGCGCGCCATGTGCTCCTCACGTGTGTGCTATTTCACAAGAAGCGCTCTGCGCTCATTGTCTGGCGCACAGCGCTAAGCGCGCCACGTGCTCCTCATATGTACGCTACTTTACCAGAAGCGCTCTGCGCTCATTGACTGGCGCACAGCGCCAAGCGTGCCATGTGCTCCTCACGTGTGTGCTAAGAGAACTTAAATTGTTCTTTAAACAATAAAGCCCCAGAGCCATGATGAGTGCTCAGCACTCAATAAAAGACAAAAAGATTGTCAGAGCCCAAACCAATGCTCAGAATTGTTAAATGTTCAACATTTTAACTAAATGGGCCAAGCCCAAAGTGGCCACAGAACCCTACCTCAGATTAATTGAGCCCATATGCTCATAAATTTTTAACAGATCTTAGTCCAAAACTTGACTACAGATCTCCCAACCAATATTGGTTCAAGGGTGCATCTCTCCATACCTCTGATATACATCGTTGTAATTCCTCAACGTCTTCATAGAGATGGAGGGTCCCAATAACCAATAACTTTTGGTGCAACCAAAACCACACAGATTATGACGTTTTTAAACTGGACTATGATGTCCTTAAACTTTATGGACTGTGGGGTCCTTAAACTCATGGACTATGATGTCCTTAAACTTTACGGACTGTGAGGTCCTTAAACTCATAGACTATGATGTCTTTAAACTTTACAGACTATGACGTCTTTAAACTGGACCGCAATGTCCCTAAACTAAAACAATAGAACCCAAATGCTCTTTTGTTGGATCTAAATGATCCTGTTGAGTAGATATTAGTCTAAAATTAGAATAATGTATCCATAACAAACGTTTAAGTTGATCTTAGTCTCAAATGAGATTAATGATCCTTAAACCCAACCCCAAACCCAAATCTAAGAAAATACGGATTGGGACTAATCCATGCCCTACGGGCGAAAACATAAATTAGTCTCCGTATACAAACTACGGGCAACCAAAATAAAAATAAACACACACGACACGAAGTGACCATCTGGAGAAGGAGAAAGTTGTTACCGTGATGCGGTAGCGTAATTAACTGCAGGGGCTTGCGCCTGCAGGGAAGAGTGCCCCCATAATAAAAAACCCTCAAATGATGGGGAATCTGACAAAGTCTGCTACATCGGCCGCATCCGTTTAAACCTCCGATGCACGGTGCCATAAATCAACTTGGCATCTTCGGAGAGGTGGACGGATCAAACCAAATAGCATCTTCCCCGAAATTCAGGCCTGACGTCCCAACGTCCCGGTCGCGTCTTTCGGCGGAGAACAGATTCTGGCACGCCCGGTGGGACCTTTTCCTCTTTGCACTCCACACTTCGTGTGTCGTGTTTCGCGAATGAATCGCGGTTTGCTATGGTTGCTCTAGGATTCGAGGTACTAAGATTTGGTGTCTTTCTCCGTGCAGAAAAACAGAAGATCAATGGTTTTAAACTGCACTAATTGCAACAACTCCCACTCCGTCCTCGCCGGAGGAGTGACCTACGGGCCTCAAGTGGCCTCCCTTTTTACGATGCCGGTGGACCAGGTGATGCAAGCCACCACAGGGCTATTCTTTGGGACCATGCTCCCACCAATGAGCTTCAACGCCCCATTGTCGTCGCAAGAAGCTCCGAAGAAGTCGGTCTTTGATCGGCTTACAACTACCGCAGCCCCTCTCAACAGGTCGCCCAAGTCCAGTGCCTCAGTTTTCAACAGACTGGGCCAAAGCTCAAGTGGGCCCGTGAAGAAGCCCGCGATACCTGAAGCGGCCATCCCAAAGCAGATAGTCATTCCTGTTCCTGAAGTCATCCGAGCGACTTCCCCTGCTAAGGAGTCGGTATTTGCAAGACTGACTGTTTCAGCTCCCATTCCAGGCGAAGTCATCAAAACCGCTCCCCCTGCGTGAAAGTCCGTCTTCGATAGATTGGGCATCCCTACTCAACGGATGTCAGTTTTCAAGAGGCTAACGCCCGCAGCAACCTTCCGCCAGAACAGGGGGCATGACGAAGCCACTCCCATAACTGAGCCGGTCCCGTCAGCACGACATGCTCGCCATCATCATTGGCACTGAGTAAGGAAGGCTGGGGGCAGCTCTCTTTCTGGACTGACTCCGCCAGCTCCGATGGTGGAAATTGATGCTGCTGTTCCAACTGGGAACAACTTTGAACCACTTAGGAGGGTACGCAAGAATTCTCCGAAGGCCGTGCTAAAAAGATCTCCTCCACCTGTGGAGAACGTTATAAAGGTGAAGCCAGAGTAGCCCCTCAGCGGCTGTCCTCTAAAATTCATAAAGTTTGGCGACAGGTCCAAGACTCGGTGATCAACCAAGACTACTCCCGCCAACCGAAAAAGATGAAAGTTCGACAAGAGAAGGACCACCCTGTCGTACCGCAGAAGGTGTCGTCTACTTGGGTGCCCACTGCAACGGCCCCCTTAACTTCGACTGCTCACAAAAGAAGAAGGCCAGAGAAAATCCCCGTGTCTGCGACGAAAGACACTGAACCTAAATGCTTCAAGTCTGGGGGCATGGTGGTGCACACTGTTTATATGGCATCCGGAAAAGAGGATAACCGTATCTCTACGGGCCATCGACCGCTCACCAGATCCGTAACAAAGGCCCAGGAGCAACAACAGAAGCTTCAGGAAATGTTAACACAGATGGCCACACTTACTGGGCCAAAAGAAAGCTCGGAAACATCGTCAGAGCAGTGTCATGAACAAGAAACCGATGCTGAGTTCTTCCGCAGAATCCTCGAGAAGAAGGACAAAGAGGCAGCGGAACAAGCTGCCAACATAAAACGAATGGCGCTTTTATTCCAAGACATGGTCAGGATGATATTACAGCCGGATCCTCCAGCTGAAGACCCTCCGATTAATCTTGAAGACGTTAGGGGAGAGACATCAAACCCTCTTCCGGCTTGTTCAGCAGCCAAAGAGGAGACCCTTTCTAAAGCCGCCCTGGACGACTATATCGTTCAACAGATACGAGCTCATCAGGCGAACGAAGCGGCCGGCTAAATTGTTAAGACTGGACGACCCTATCCGGGTTGGTACGATCAAATAAATTACCCGCCAGGATATACGATCCCTAAATTTCACGTATATAAAGGGACGGGAAATCCACACCAACACGTTGCTCAATTCAGGGCTCTGTGCGGAAACATTGGAGGTGATGATAAGCTACTGTTTCGCCAGTTTGTTGGCAGCTTGTCGGAAACAGCGTTTGAATGGTACTCTGAGCTCCCGAATGACTCCGTTAAGACATTTGCAGAAATGGAGCTACTGTTTACGCAAAGATTCGCGAGCGCACTCCGATCACCGCACTAATTAACGCCACGGTGAAGCCAGGCAAAACATGGGTTCAGTACGCGATACGGTGGCGGAACCTATGGTCGAAATGCGAACAACGCATAGAAGAGGCTCCTGCAGTGGGCATGTTTGTAGGAACCCTCGATCCGCAGGTGACCATATCACAGTTCATGATGTTTTTCAAGCCGAATGGACCAGATAGGTCATAACCCTTCCTTTTCAAAGACAGAACCGCGGAATGAAAAGGGCAAAGGGAAAGCGACCTTTGTCGCCAATGCTCAACAACAGTCGAGCGACTTAAAACCTGTTGTTCGCCAAAGCGACGTGCGTCCACGCCAATCCCTCGAGGAGAGACTGAGACGTCCTTACTCATTTCCCCGGGATAAAACAAGGAGACTGTTCGAGCTGGCAGTGCGCAATAGACTCATCAATCTTCCATAGCCAAGACGTCCGCTGTAGCCAGGCGATGCCAACAATCCTAATTACTGCCCCTACCACCGAGCAGTAAGCCATCCAATCGAAAATTGCTTCGTTTTCAAAGGCTGGATTGAGGACCAATACCAACAAGGCAAATTCGCACTGTCCGAGAATTGGAAAGTAAGCCCGCCCCAGCCGCACGCTCCTAAAAAGGTGGACACACCGGGGGCATCGTGCTCTTTTATAGAAGAAGCTCCATGGGAGGTCGCTCTTTCAGCCAAGACGAAAAGAATGCTGAAGGATCTTCACACATGCCCGGCAATCAGGTGGAAAAGTCTGCTAGAACCCGGGGTCATTGAAGGAATGCTGAAGCCGCGTCCAACGCCAAGAGTTGGTAGCGATAATCAAAACGCTCAGGCCCAGCCGTCAAAGTCTTCGAAGAAGAAGAAGACCAAAAAGGCCGTCCAACCCGAAGACAGCTGTACAGGTCTGCAGAAATATATCGATGCACTGGAAGAATATAACCAGAAGGCACGGACCCCAATCACGTTGGACGAATTCTTTAAGTATGTTCTTGAGAATGAAGACGATGACGCTGATGAAGGAGACGATTCTTTAGAAGGGCTTGAAGACTATGTGGCGAGCTGCCACATGATCTCTCACTCGATAAATGGCAAAGAAGCTCCTGATGCAGAAAAACTGGGGGCAGATCCCGAAACGGAACTCCTAGAACCGTCAGATGAGATGATTGACATGTTGCTGAACGAAGCCTGTCAAAAGAGCAAAGCTGATCGAGAGCGCGAACTGGCTATATTCGAAAAAGACAAACGCCGGCGACTGAATGAAAAGGTTGAAATACCCCAACTGGATAGGAGCACTTCGGCCGCCAGCAAAAGCAGGTTCAAGACAAGGAAAAGGTTCGCCAAAGCCATATCGATGGGAATGAAACTGCCACCCTCCGAAGGAAACACTCCTGATAGGATACACCTTAACGAAGAGGATGCACATCCAAACTACTGCTTGTACCATCAGAGGACCACACACCCTACTGAAGAATGCAACACTTTTAAAAATTGGTGGCAGGGATACGTTGCTCACCGGCAGCATTTCAAGCGGATGAAGCGCAAAACTCGTCGGGAACAAAGAAGCGTGACAGATGGGCATAAAAGAACTGCCGGTGAATGTCACATGGTTAATTCTGGAGGATCGCAAGTTCTCACCTTTGGGAGTGATTCTGATGAAGAAATAGCCCTCGGCCCTCTCTTCAAGGAATCCATCTCTGAAACAGAAGAGATGAAGACCTGCGAGAACATTCAGCTGCGCAATCGCACGCTACCTGAAAATAATCTCGAACCCGCAAACAAGGGATCGAACAAAAAGGATAAGGGGAAAGAAAAGGTCCCTGAGGATATCACCCTCGATGACCGAGTCGTCGAAGAGCTGGCAGCCAAGGACCCGCCAAAGAAAAACAAGGTGGATTACAACGTTCTGGCAAACCTGAGGAAGATACCCTCACAACTAAGCATTCTCAATGCCCTTCTGCTATCCAAAGAGGTGAGAGATTCTCTGATCAAGGCACTACAAGAACCTGACTAGTTTCAAGCTTTCCTTGCCGAAAAAAAGATGAAAGACGAGCTGGAAGAAGTGCACACCGCCGACGTCACTTTCGGCGATGAAGATCTCCTCCTCAGAACATGCGAGCACAACCGTCCCTTGTACGTCACCGGATACTGCCATGACATCAAGATAGGGAATATCCTAGTTGATAACGGGTCCTCTGTCAACCTCCTAAATGTGAGGGTGTTAAAAGAAATTTGCATGAGCATTCAACACCTCGCTTGGGATAAAATCACTATCTCCGGATTCGACTCCCAGTCATCACGGACGCTCGGGTCTGTGATACCGACGTTACGCTTTGGGCTGCTCGTCACTGACATCAAATTTCATGTCATTGACGCCAAAACATGCTACAATGCTTTGCTCGGCAGGCCTTGGTTACATGAGTACAACATCATCCCTTCTACACAACATCAGTGTATAAAGTATTTCAAGGATGGTCTCGAGTATACAGTGACAGGGGAGCTGAACCCATTCTCCATGAATGAAGTCCGAAAGTTTGAAGATGCAAAGTACTTCTTACAAGACTTTGAAGACACGGAAAGATGCCATAAACATGATGATAAGCAAAAATCTATCACCACCATTCCGTTCTTCGGGAGCGATACCGAGGAGGAAGAAGAGATAGTTTATTCGGGACCTCCCCGATACAACAAACCGGGACCGTCTACCCCTATTCTGGTCTTTGGCAGTGACTCTGAAGACGAGGTCAACGCAGTATTCTCGGCTCGTCCATCAGTGCAAGCCTTCATTGGAGATGATCAGAGTTTGCAGATCGCCATGGTTCCGTAAGAGCATTACAAAGAGCTCGACACACTTGATACCTACAGTGTGCAAGAACTGCAGACATTCTACGTCCCTCCCAGGCGAAAAGATGAAAAGGTGATCCTCTTTTATCGATCCGCGGAAACCAAAGTGGAGAAAGAAATCTGGCATGGCGCCGATTCTATGCTTGACAGGCTCCAGCCCATCCGTCTGCCCAGATACTACACAGAAGGATTAAAAAGGCTGTTGAGGCGCCAAGGCATACCCTTCAAACAGACTGCTCGACAAGCTCAGTTCTACAACAGGATCTGGAACGTCCCCGGAACTCAGCAAAAATTGCCCAATGGGAGATTGGAAACGTTCGGGTTTGGATATGTTCAATCCAAGAAACGGGATTGATTTCATGGCTGCTACGTTATACATGACTTTGATGAAGAAGGAGATGCTCTGTTTGAAGACGCTAACCCTGAACCAAAACGAAGTCCTGCCATGAAAGTGCTGTAGGGTTCCTAGGCTCTCCCATGAGGTTCTACAACTGATCAACTATGCCAAAATCAAATTTTCTATGTGCCAAAGAACCCTAATGCTAGATCGTTAACTAGAGGTAAGGCGAAACATAGCAAGTTAACTACTTTAACTACAAGTGAAAGGGATTACAACCTTTGTAGATCCGGTCCTCCACTTCTAAAGCTCCGTGATGATGTCCCTCTGCTGCGATCATCGGGATCCCGGACTCTAGCGTTGGTTTCATCGGAGAAATGATCGGGCTAGGTCGTTGACTTCGTTGCCGAAGATGATCTACATCGAGGCGACTCAAACTCAAGCTCCATCTTCACTTGGTCATGAACCTTGTGAAGAAAACACACTACTACATGGCAAGTTGTAGAGGATGAAGAAATAGGAAGTGGGTTCACTTTGGATTTGGATTTCTCACTTGATTTCAACACTTGAAATTTTCTAGCAAGGTTTTCTTCTTCATGAAGAAGAAGAAGAAGAAGGAAATGAAAAATGAATTAATTCCAAAAAGAAAATTCAAGTGAAGCTTATCATAATGCAACCATGGGTAAGTTAACTCATGTAGAGAGCAAACCATAGTTTAGGTAATGGTTAGGTTTAAGGATAAAACAAAATGGTTTAGACTTTTCAAAGATGCTATATGAAGCTTTAAGCCAAAAATAAAGAAAATCACCATTTTGTTTTTACAAAATGAATAAAGAAAATAAAACCCTAACCATTAACTAAACATGGTGTAAATCATACACATACCCAAGTTTGCATGTATCATCAATCATGATACAAACTAGTGCACAAACATATATCACATATACAACTTGTGCATATCAAGTGAGAAAATCAATCTTAAGTGAACAATACTAGTCAATGTAAAGTAATATATCCAATATATAATTATACATTAAATCATTAAATCAACACTTGATTTAATGATCCGGTCATACTGCATATAACCGACTAATATTATGTGTATCAATATATCGAATCAACATTTGATTCGGTAACCCGGCTATATCTCATATAACCGTCCAATGATACAAATTGCGAGAATAGAATACAGTATCACATACTCGTATTATTCTCGGTCCCGCACATATCTCATATGCGCTCCTATTTCGTTCGCTTGAGCCAGGAAACCTCTGTGTAGGACTCTAAAGACTCGTCAATTCGCCGGCAGTAGGTGGTGATCATATCAATCACCCACAAGCCGCAAGCGGTCTGCTAAACGTAACGGCCACCCGGGTATTGAGCGATCAGAAGATCAACGAGCAAGCCCGCTCACACTCCTGCGAATCCAACCAGTAACACTTACCGTACAGTCCGGTCTGTTCGTCTGATATGTCGCATATCTCGCCTAGGGCTGGTAAACGTTAGACCCCAGTAGCTTGATAAGTCATGCCGATGTAAGGTCCATAACAAGCATGAAACTGTAAGTCCACGTTGCGACCCCCGGTTCTTACGGGGAGGCGGAAACGGTATAAAATCAAAATTTTAACGCAAGAGGCAACATGGACTAAGCTAGGTCGGGATCTTTACCTAAACTAAAACTAGCATACTAAGCTAAAGATATTTAGCTACTCGGATGAAGATGGTTATACCTAAACTTGAACTCCTTCTCTTCAAGCTCCGATGGTGGTTCGATGGCTCCTTCTCGTTGTCTCCGTACGCCGAAGATAGATCCACTTGAAAGCTCCAACCTTTAGCTCCTTCTTCGTTCTTTGAAGAAACTAGTTCACTTGGTTTGCTAAACCTAGTGAACTAGAATGAGTAGAGATGATTTAGAATGGGATTTTATCTATGGTTCTTGATTCTCAACTCATGAGACAAGAGAACCATAGATCAAGAGAGGGAGCAAGAGGTTGAGGGTGAGAGCAAGAGGAGAGCTCAAGAACAAGAGAGAGAATGAGCAAGAAAGAATGAGCAACTCTTTTGTCTTTCACCCTCTCATAATCCAAAGTGATCATAACTCATCATATCAAAAAAGTCTTATGTGATGGTTTGAAGCAACCATAACCTTATCATGTCATGCACTCATTTCACTCAAATGAGCAAGCAAGTAAAAGTCTTTGGCATGAAATGATAACCATGGTTATCATGATGGTCAACTAGTCATGCCTAGTCAACCGGTCAACAAGTCAACAAAAGTCAACAAGTCAACAAAGTCAACAAGTCAACAAAAGTCAACAAGTCAACAACCATATCACCATAATACTTAATTAATATAATAGTTAATCACATATCATATTCTCATTAGGGTTGAGCATAAAGTCAAATAGTCAACGGTCAACTGTCAACAACCCTAATGAGAATCCGCAGCCTCTGCCTCCCTGTCAACTGTGCATACACACCCGCATCCGCGTTCCGAGGAACACGAATGCAAACTGGATAAATCCAATCCCATAAGGTACACTAGGATCTGGCTTAAACCAAAGCCCGCTAGTGTAAACTGTCCGGACACTGTACGTGCATAAGTGCACGGATGTGACCGAACCCTGTCGCAAAACCATGCGACCTGTCGCAATACCATGCGACCTCTACTCTTTTGCCTAAAGGCGAAAAGCTTTCTGTGTGGGACTCTAAAGACTCGACACTACGCTGGCAGTGGGTTTAACCACAGACCGCAAGCGGCACTAGCTGTGCGTAACGGTCCCCAGGTAATGCCGACAAGAAGACCGACGAGGCGAAACCCATCTGAACTCCTACTGAGCCTGAGTGTGACATTCTCCGTACAGTCCGGTCTGTTCGTCTGATACATCGCATGGCGGGCCTAGGGGGCGGTAAACGTCAGTCCCCCAATAGCGGTACAAGTCGTGCCGGAGCGAAGCCCAAAACACCCTGAGATAACACTGGAAACCTACCAGTATATCTCGTTTGCCCTGGCCAGGGACTACTCGTGTAATGGCTCTCCTAGACACAGCGCGATGTCAACCCCCAATACCGGGAGAGACGAATCCTGTCTAACCGTCACTGCCTCCAAGTGCTTCGGGACTGCACCCAACCACTACCTGTTTGCACGACTCCTTTGAGCCGTGGTAGGGTAGTGATCAAAGTACAGTGGGAACACACTCGAGGCGGAGTGACAGTGTCAAGTCAGCGGACTAAGCTATACTCATGTCACCTGGGAACTGATAACTGACGATAGGTATAATACCAACTAGTCAGTTCCCGACGAGTCCTGTCTAGTGTACCCGTAACCTAACGAGCACCCGCATACTATCTCAAGTACGACGTACTGACGGCTGTGGGACAGACCGTCTCCCACACTGGGATGAGAAGCGCATGCGCTGGTCTACTCCGGAGTATCGATGCCCTGTCTCGATAGTCCTGCGACCAGGGACCTGAATAAGGATGTGCTTATAGATTACCCAGCCTCCACTAGTGTGACTGCTATCACAACGCTGGTAATCAAGCAAAGATCCTAAGGGCTCCACTAATGCGTATAAGTGATATACTGAAATAAACACAAGTACACATTGAAGTAGAAACAAACCAAGTAGCATACTACTATTTTGAGCAAGATTGTATATACAAGGTGAATATCCCAAGCATCCATTAAGTAATATACAAACTAGTATGATACAGTAATGGCCTCTAGGGCATATACACTAACAATCTCCCACTTGCACTAAGGCCATGTACTGGCGTATCGAAGACCTATCATCTCGATCAGCCGCTCGAACTGAGTCTGGGGCAAGGCCTTGGTGAATGGATCTGCAGTGTTATCTTCTGAAGCGACTCTCCGAACCTCGATCTCCTGGCGATCCACGATCTCCCTGATCAGGTGATACCGCCTCAAGATGTGCTTGGATCTCTGATGGGACCTGGGTTCCTTCGCTAAAGCTATAGCCCCGTTGTTGTCGCAATACAGAGGTATTGGATCAACAATGGACGGAACCACCTGAAGTTCTTTCAAGAACTTCCTCATCCAGACAGCTTCTTTTGCGGCATCAGATGCAGCGATGTATTCCGCTTCCATCGTCGAGTCTGCAACGGTTTCCTGTTTGGAACTCTTCCAACACACCGCCCCTCCATTGAGGGTAAAGACAAAACCCGACATGGACTTGGAATCATCCTTGTCACTCTGGAAGCTGGAGTCAGCAAAGGCCTCGATCTGGAGGTCTTTTCCGCCATACACCAAGAACATCTCCTTAGTCCTTCTCAGGTACTTGAGAATGTTCTTTACCGCTATCCAGTGTTTCTCCCCAGGGTTAGACTGATACCGGCTTACCACACTCAGTGCATAAGCTACATCCGGTCTGGTACACAACATCGCATACATTATAGAGCCTACCGCAGAAGCGTAGGGTATAATAGACATGCGATCCCTCTCTAAATCAGTCTTGGGAGACATCTCTTTAGAGAGGGTGATCCCGTGACAAGCCGGTAGGTTACCGCGCTTGGAATCTTCCATACTGAACCTCTTCAGTATGGTGTCGATGTACCTGGACTGCGAAAGTCCTAATATCCTCTTGGATCTGTCACGGTAGATCCGGATACCCAGAATGTATGAGGCATCACCCAGGTCTTTCATGGAGAACCTGTGTGACAAGAACCCCTTGACAGATTGTAGCATAGGAATGTCATTTCCTATTAAGAGAATGTCATCCACGTATAAAACGAGGAATACTACAGTTCTCGCTACAAATCTACTATAGATGCATGGTTCATCTGGATTTTTGATAAAGCCAAATTCTTTGACCGTCTCATCAAAGCAGATGTTCCAACTCCGCGATGCCTGCTTTAGCCCATAGATGGACTTAAGCAACTTGCACACCTTTCCGCTGCTCCCACTCTGAATGAAGCCCTCTGGCTGGTCCATATAGACACACTCCTCTAAATTTCCATTTAGAAAAGCTGTCTTTACGTCCATTTGCCAGATCTCATAGTCGTGGAAGGCAGCAATGGCAAGAAGGATCCGAATGGATTTCAGCATGGCTACTGGAGAAAAGGTTTCGTCATAGTCCAAGCCAGGTCTTTGACGGAAACCCTTTGCTACCAGCCTAGCTTTATAGGTCTCAACCTGTCCATCTACACCAATCTTCCTTTTGAAGATCCACTTGCATCCTACGGGTTTTACCCCGTATGGAGCAATGTCCAACGTCCATACCTTGTTGGTGTACATGGACTCCATTTCGGTCCGCATTGCATCCAGCCATTTCACTGAGTCAACGCTCTGAACGGCCTGCTGGAAGCTAGTAGGTTCATCATAATCTATGATGCAATCCTCTCTATCCCCGTCTATGAGAAAACCGCAGTATCTCTCGGGCGGATGAGACTGCCTACTACTCCTGCGGAGCGGCGTAGGAATGTCCTGTTCTGTTGAACCCTCTGGTTCCACTAACCTTTCAGTAATAGTCTGTGGTTCTGGAATTTCTTCCAGTTCTACTGCGCTCCCACTAATCTCCTTTTCCAAGAACTGGTGTTCTAGAAAGTGGGCATTACGAGAAACAAGGACTTTTTGTTCCTCTGCGTAGTAGAAAAGATACCCCCTGGTGTTCTTTGGGTATCCCACAAACTTGCACAGTACTGAGCGTGCCTCGAGTTTGTCCGCATGCTGCTTTTTGACAAAAGCTGGACATCCCCAGATCTTCAGATATTGAAGATAGGGTTTCTTCCCACTCCACATTTCATATGGGGTGGTAGGCACAGTCTTAGTCGGAACTCGGTTCAAAAGGTATGCAGCTGATTCTAGCGCATACCCCCAGAATGATCGCGGTAACTCAGCGTTACTCATCATGGACCGCACCATATCCAATAGGGTGCGGTTCCGTCTCTCCGATACACCGTTATGTTGCGGGGTGTATGGAGGAGTAAGCTGAGAGAGAATTCCGTTCTCTTTTAAATAGTCCAGGAACTCGGCACTTAAGTATTCTCCACCTCGATCCGATCTTAGAATCTTAATACTTTTGCCGGTCTGTTTCTCTACTTCATTCTTATACTCCTGGAATTTTCCAAAGGCCTCGGACTTATGTTTCATTAAGAAGACATAACCGTACCTTGAGAAGTCATCCGTAAAAGTAATGAAGTAAGAATGTCCGCTTCGGGCATGTGTAGACATTGGACCGCACACGTCACTGTGTACGAGTCCCAAAAGCTCGCTCGCTCTTACTCCTTGTCCAGTAAACGGAGTCTTTGTCATCTTTCCTTTGAGACAAGATTGACAAGTGGCATACGATTGATATTCGAACGCATTCAAATATCCTTCTGTATGTAACTTAGTCAACCTTCTCTCATTGATGTGACCCAATCTACAATGCCATAAGAAAGTCTGATTTATTTCTGGAGACTTTCTTTTGTGTGTATTCTGGACGTTGAAAATCTGTGGTTGGTTTAACACGTATATACCATTACTCAATGTACCTGACCCAATCAAAACTTGATTAAGGTGAATGTTTACAACATTACTTACAAACGCAAATTCATAACCTTCTTTAGAAACTAAAGATACAGAAATGATATTACAAGTTGCGTTGGGTACAAAAAAGCAATTACGCAAAACCAAAACATGTCCATCTGACATTCCCAGGTGATAGTCCCCCACGGCTTTAGCATCCATGCTAGCTCCGTTCGCAACTTTGAGGGTCATGTCACCTGCTTTCAAAACCCTACGGTTTCTCAACGCCTGCAAAGAATTACAGATATGAGATCCTGATCCGGTATCCAATACCCAGGAAGTAGAGTTTATTGAAAGACAATTTTCAATAACATACACACCTGAAGCTGAAGCTGCAACCTGCTTCAATTCCTGTGTTCTGGCCTTCCAGGCCCTGCAATCATTCTTCCAGTGTCCTTTCTTATGACAATAGAAGCATTCTTCCTTATCCACAAGCTTCCCCGCTATCTTTGTTGCTTTACCTTTTCCCTTCGTATCCACTTTACTAACACCGCCCCTTGGTTTGGCGGGGGCCTTCTTCTTCTTTCCCTTGGCTTTCGCCTTGGACCTAGAAGAAGATGATCCTCCTACAAACAAAGTGGATGTATCCCTACCTTTCTGTAGGGTGCCCTCTGCGCTCCTCAGCATGTTGAGGAGCTCTGAAAGTTCAACCTCTTTTTCTTGTAAGTTGAAGTTCAGTATAAACTGGGCGTAAGTGGAAGGAAGGGACTGGAGAACTATATCCGTATATAGCTCACTCTCCAATGTGATCCCTAGGTCAGCGAGCTCCTCAATGAAGCCGATCATCTTTAGCACGTGCTCGGCTACTGATGATCCGACGGCCATTCTTGTCGAAAATAACTTTTTCGACGCTTCGTATCTTGCGATACGTGATTGCTCTCCATACAGTTCTTTTGTATGGAGCAATATGGACTCCATGTCCATATTCTCATGCCTCCTCTGATGTTCGTTGTCCATCGAGGCAAGCAGGAGGCACTTGGCCTTCGCGCTATCAATCTCCCAAGTCTTGCGGATTTTCTTATCCGCGACACTGGAAGTTGGACCAGGGACAGGGGGAGCTTTGGTGGTAAGAAGATACCCCAGCTTGTCATAAGTGATTGCTATCTTGACATTCCTGAGCCAATCTTTGTAGTTTGGCCCTGTCAGTTTGTTTTTATCTAGGAGTAACTTAAGTCCAGTCATGTTGATTGGTCGCTGCAATTAGGAGAGAGAAGAAGAAACACTCAGCATGATGCTCTTGCAAGTTTAGAGTGGTTTTTAATTTGTCTAAACAGGATGGCTCCCACTGTTTCTCGAATCCCTCCTCAAACCATAAAGGAAGAATTAGTCAGGATCAATCCCACCGTACAATACTTGCTTAACCGTTCAGCCAGGCCGGTGTCGGTACTTCGAGGGAGGTTTTCCAACGCTTTCGCGAAGTTCCTTAATTAAAGAACCTCTTTTCCCTGGGGGCGTAGCCTCGCTAACACCTTTCTAGGCACCTACTAGGTTTATAGCATTGATCGTTAAGTGAGAAATTTCCCGAGGAGTAGCATATACTCACAGTAGGATCGGGATCCAAATATCATCGCGTGACGAAACTGAAGGAATCCTACCAGAATCATCACACTCCAAATGGTATGCAAATCTAGCAAGTTTCAGTACTTATGAAACTCCCGATGTGGATTTTTGCCCCATGCTCTTATGACCTTGGCGTGAGGTCAAAATGCCATAAGTCACATGTCAAGTTCGTCCCATCATTATCCAGGTTAATTTGAACCCACCCGTACATACCCTTGACGTAGGCCAAAATGGCAGTACGACTGTCTCAAACCAACGCATTCTATCTATGCAACAGATAAATATCCGGCAGTTACCAATCACTATGCCTTGGCGTGAGGTCAAAATACATAGCTTGAATACTACCGAATATTTAACTGAAATGATGGAGGGCTACGGATGGTTTTGGCAAAACCGTGAACGTAGTGAACTTGATTTGGTCGATGGAACGAGATAGCTTTTAAATGGAGTGGCTCAAACTCCGTATTTTAAAAGTTTGTTTTGAAAAGAACCGAGTGGTTTTTCGAAAGTGTTCCAACGACTTTAACTTGGTTTATTATCTTGCATTAGTTCTTTTAATGCGTGATATTCTTGCATTAGTTCTTTTAATGCGTCCCATCATTTAAACCTACCATTGCAGAAAACAACCAAAATATGACGTACGCTTATGCCATTCGCATTCGCCACGGGGCCCCGTCATTACCCGTTAGGTTACTTAACTAACGACAGAGCGGGGGCTGGGCTAGCGCGTCTGTAAAACATAAGCAACGCCTAAATAATATCATATATAGATATACTGCAATGATAAACATTTCAGATCACAGATAAATACATTGGATATACTAGCAATCTGTAATTTGTACGAGCCTGTAACAAAAACAGATAACACGGTCGCGGTGAATAGCCAAAACCCCACCCAAGACCCCTACGGGTGCGGCAAACTACCCGCCAAGTACCCGAAGCGTAGCAACCTCCCTCATCTCCATGAGTAGGCCACTCGACACTTCGGCATACCCGGTAGTTTGTGCACCCCTCCATGGGTCTATCCTAGGAGCAAAAACAGTAAAAAGAAATTATACAATGACGGCTACAACCCCGACCCGGTTGTGCGGCCATACAAATAATTATTACATCAATTTACAAATTTACATGAATTGCAAGAAAAGAAAACTCTCGTCTCACAACCCCCGGCTATTCACCCGCGACAATCCAACATATTTATATACACATTCCAGCACATTACAGATCATGTATAACCCCGACCAATCGACTTATAGCGATTGGCCGACGTTCAATACATGCAAACATCACAGATATAACCATCATAGTCAAAGTGCAGTGAAGTTCGGAAAAATACGGAATTATAGGACCCCAAAAGGAAATTTCTTTTCTGGAAAATCTGGGCACATATAATATATTTCAAAAATCCCAAAACCAACACAGACACACACTGCACGAAAAACGATGCACAGAAGACGACAAAGCGCGGCGCTTCCGCGGCGGATGCCTAGCTCGCGCGGCGGAAGGGCGGCGGTTTGGACGAATTACTGTATCGTTTTTCTTGGGTGTTCACACAAAACCCTGAGACGAATTTAGGAGTATAAAGTTTTTCATTTTGACCAGAAAAAATTTCAACAGAAACTCAGATTTTGTAAAAGTTTGGTTTTTGGATTTTTCCGGTTCCGAACTTCGTTACACTTCACTACCAAGCTAGTTTAAGTTTAGTTAGGCTCTGATACCAGTGTAAGACCACGTTGCGACCCCCGGTTCTTACGGGGAGGCGGAAACGGTATAAAATCAAAATTTTAACGCAAGAGGCAACATGGACTAAGCTAGGTCGGGATCTTTACCTAAACTAAAACTAGCATACTAAGCTAAAGATATTTAGCTACTCGGATGAAGATGGTTATACCTAAACTTGAACTCCTTCTCTTCAAGCTCCGATGGTGGTTCGATGGCTCCTTCTCGTTGTCTCCGTACGCCGAAGATAGATCCACTTGAAAGCTCCAACCTTTAGCTCCTTCTTCGTTCTTTGAAGAAACTAGTTCACTTGGTTTGCTAAACCTAGTGAACTAGAATGAGTAGAGATGATTTAGAATGGGATTTTATCTATGGTTCTTGATTCTCAACTCATGAGACAAGAGAACCATAGATCAAGAGAGGGAGCAAGAGGTTGAGGGTGAGAGCAAGAGGAGAGCTCAAGAACAAGAGAGAGAATGAGCAAGAAAGAATGAACAACTCTTTTGTCTTTCACCCTCTCATAATCCAAAGTGATCATAACTCATCATATCAAAAAAGTCTTATGTGATGGTTTGAAGCAACCATAACCTTATCATGTCATGCACTCATTTCACTCAAATGAGCAAGCAAGTAAAAGTCTTTGGCATGAAATGATAACCATGGTTATCATGATGGTCAACTAGTCATGCCTAGTCAACCGGTCAACAAGTCAACAAAAGTCAACAAGTCAACAAGTCAACAAAAGTCAACAAGTCAACAACCATATCACCATAATACTTAATTAATATAATAGTTAATCACATATCATATTCTCATTAGGGTTGAGCATAAAGTCAAATAGTCAACGGTCAACTGTCAACAACCCTAATGAGAATCCGCAGCCTCTGCCTCCCTGTCAACTGTGCATACACACCCGCATCCGCGTTCCGAGGAACACGAATGCAAACTGGATAAATCCAATCCCATAAGGTACACTAGGATCTGGCTTAAACCAAAGCCCGCTAGTGTAAACTGTCCGGACACTGTACGTGCATAAGTGCACGGATGTGACCGAACCCTGTCGCAAAACCATGCGACCTGTCGCAATACCATGCGACCTCTACTCTTTTGCCTAAAGGCGAAAAGCTTTCTGTGTGGGACTCTAAAGACTCGACACTACGCTGGCAGTGGGTTTAACCACAGACCGCAAGCGGCACTAGCTGTGCGTAACGGTCCCCAGGTAATGCCGACAAGAAGACCGACGAGGCGAAACCCATCTGAACTCCTACTGAGCCTGAGTGTGACATTCTCCGTACAGTCCGGTCTGTTCGTCTGATACATCGCATGGCGGGCCTAGGGGGCGGTAAACGTCAGTCCCCCAATAGCGGTACAAGTCGTGCCGGAGCGAAGCCCAAAACACCCTGAGATAATACTGGAAACCTACCAGTATATCTCGTTTGCCCTGGCCAGGGACTACTCGTGTAATGGCTCTCCTAGACACAGCGCGATGTCAACCCCCAATACCGGGAGAGACGAATCCTGTCTAACCGTCACTGCCTCCAAGTGCTTCGGGACTGCACCCAACCACTACCTGTTTGCACGACTCCTTTGAGCCGTGGTAGGGTAGTGATCAAAGTACAGTGGGAACACACTCGAGGCGGAGTGACAGTGTCAAGTCAGCGGACTAAGCTATACTCATGTCACCTGGGAACTGATAACTGACGATAGGTATAATACCAACTAGTCAGTTCCCGACGAGTCCTGTCCAGTGTACCCGTAACCTAACGAGCACCCGCATACTATCTCAAGTACGACGTACTGACGGCTGTGGGACAGACCGTCTCCCACACTGGGATGAGAAGCGCATGCGCTGGTCTACTCCGGAGTATCGATGCCCTATCTCGATAGTCCTGCGACCAGGGACCTGAATAAGGATGTGCTTATAGATTACCCAGCCCCCACTAGTGTGACTGCCATCACAACGCTGGTAATCAAGCAAAGATCCTAAGGGCTCCACTAATGCGTATAAGTGATATACTGAAATAAACACAAGTACACATTGAAGTAGAAACAAACCAAGTAGCATACTACTATTTTGAGCAAGATTGTATATACAAGGTGAATATCCCAAGCATCCATTAAGTAATATACAAACTAGTATGATACAGTAATGGCCTCTAGGGCATATACACTAACAGAAACTACTGATAACACTTACCAGTAAATCAATGCAACCCTGGCCAGGGATTTCCGGTTATGGCCAGTCGAGCATAGCGCAACATCAACCCCCAATACCGGGAGAGACGAATCCCCTCCTATCGCTCATTACCTCCATGTGAATCGGGACTGTACCCAAAAACCACCTGTTTGCATGACTCAGTAGAGCCGTGGTAGGGTGGAAATCAAAGCACAGTGGGAGACACACAAGACTCTATGACGATCTCGGGTCAACAGACTAAGCTGTACCAGTGTCACCAGAGAACTGCCATCTGACGTGAGGTATAATACCATCTGGGTGTTCTCGGCGAGTCCGTTCAGTGTACCCAGTCACCACTGAGCACCCGCATACCATCTCTGATGTCAAACACCAATGGATATGGGATCATCCATCGCCCATCACATGGATCAAGAAGATATACGCTAGTCTACTCTGGAATATCGATGCCCCGTCTCGATATTCCCACGACTAGGAACATTGAAGGATGTACTCATTGACTACCCAGGCCCCACTAGTATGATCTACATCATAGTCCTGCAAGTCGAGTACACATCCTAAGGGCTTTATCAACATGTAACAGAGAGACAGAAAGTATACATGTTAAGATAAAGAGCAACCAGATAGCGTACTATCATGTCGAGCAAGAAAGTCCTACCTATATATGTCCCAGCACCACTACAATATACATCCTATGTACAGTAATGGCCTCTAGGGCATACATATAACTAACAATCTCCCACTTGCACTAGGTCCATATGTAGCAGTGGTTGTAGTATCTAATACTCAACCATCCCATATAAGTCTCTCTCTGGGAAAAAGCCTTTGTGAGTGGATCCGCCGTGTTGTCCTCTGAGTTTACTCTCCGTACCTCGATCACCCTGGAGATCAACTATCTCCATGATCAGGTGATGCTGCCTCAGAATATGTCTGGGTCACTGATGGGACCGGGGTTCCTAGGACAAAGCCACACTTCCATTGTCATACAATGGTAGGAACCTAGTTCATCTCATAAACCAATATACACCCAAACTGCCTCTTTGGTAGTATCTTTAATAATGATGTTACCAGCCTTTATCGTCTAGTTTGCCACGGTATCTAGCTTGGAACTCTTCCAACATACCGTCCCTTCACTGAGGGTAAAGACAATGCCTGCGACTGACATTCAGTCGTCCTTATCACCCTGGAATTTTTCCAGTGATTCTCCCTAGGATCGATTGATACCATCTCACTAAACCTAGTGAGAACTCTAACATCCATTTAGATCTATCTCATAGATCCAAATCCCAGGATTTAGGAGGTATCACCTTTATCCTTATTTGGAGAATCCTTGTGATAAGAGGAGATTGACCGTGTGTAGTATAGGAAACTCTTTTCCTATCAAGAGTATGTTGTCCACGTATAATACGAGGATCACTACCATACTCCCTACTTCCTTTTTGTATATACAAGGTTCATCTACCATTTTGATGAAGTCAAACTTTTTGACTACCACATCAAAACAGATGTTCCAACTCCGCGATGCCTGCTTTATTCTGTAAAGCAACTTGCACACATTTCCGCTGCTCCCACTGTTTACGAAGCCCTCTGGCTGTGTACTTATAGACATTCTCTTCTAAATCAGTATTTAGAAAAATAGTCATGACACCCAACCACCAGATATTGTAGTCATGGTATGTAGCAATGTTAAGTAGGATCCGGATGGACTTAAGCATAGCTACTGGAAAAAGTTTCATCATTATCCACGCCTGGTCGATGATGAAAACCATTAACAAGTCTAGCTTTGAAAGTCTCAACTTTTCCATCTACACCAAGTAATTTTCTCAAGATATACTTGCTCCTGATGGGGATTTAACCCTTCAGATATAGCATCCAAAGTCCATACTTTGTTGGTGTACAAGGATTCCATCTCAGATCACTAAGCATCCAGCCATTCTTACAGAGTCCCTACTCTCGATGGCCTGCTCGAAACTAGTTGGGTCATCATCTCATGATGCATTCCTCGCTCCCACTGTCATCGAGAAACCGAAGTATCTCTCAGGCGAATGAGGAACCCTACCAGATCGACGGAGAGGCTGAGGTTCGTCGGGGACTATTGAATCCTTTGGTTCTGTCAAATCATCAGCTGCAGTTTTGTATAGCTGGAACCTTTCTAGTTCTACAGAACTGACCTTGCCTCGATCTTGTCCGTATTTTGCTTTTGACATAGGCCGGAAAATCCCAAAACTTAACTTACTTAAGAGATAGGCTCTTCCCATACCATATCTTATATGGAGTGGTAGGCACTGATTTGATTCGAACCCAATTCAATAGGTATGCAGCTTCTCAAGTGCATAACCCCAAAAGGAAATAGGTAACTCAGTAGTACTCATCATAGAGCACACCATATCTAATATGGTGTGATTGCTCCACCCTGATACACCGTTGTGCTGTGGTATATTCAGAGGAGTAATACTGAGAGAGAATCTCATTCTCCTTTAGAATAGTCCAGGAATTCTATGCACAAGTATTCTCCTCCCTGATCTCATCATAGGACATAATACTTCTACCCGGTTTTTGGTTCTCTACTTCTAACTTATATTCTGTGAATATCTCAAAAGCTTCGGACTTATGTTTCAACAGGAACATATGACTGAATCTTGAGAGATTATCAGAGAATGTAATGAAGTACAAAGAACCGGTCCTGGCATGTGTAGACAGGGGACCTTACATATATCATCATGTATCAGTCCCAAGAGTTTACTAACTCTTTTTCTGTTTCCAATAAACAGAGCTATGGTCATCTAATCTTTGTGACATGACTGGCAAGTTTCATAAGATGTAAATTCAAACTGATTTAAATATGCATCTAAAATGTAACTTAAGCTAGTCGGGTCACATTGATATGACCTAGTCTACAATACCTCAAGAAGGAATCGTTCATTTCTGAACTCTTCTTCTTGTGTGTGTTCTGTATACTAGGAACTGTAGTTTGATTTAGAACGTCAATGCTTTTAGATAACGTGCCTGAACCGATCAACTTTTGAAATGTTCAAAACAATATTCAACAATATAAAATTATATCCTTCTTTAATAAATAAAGAGATTGATATGATTTTGTATATCAGGTACGGTATCTAATAGCATTTGTTCAGAATCAATGTATTGGTAATACAGGATGACAGTGACCAACAGACTTGGCTGCAACACTTGCACCGTTTTCTGTCTCATGAAACTTATCACCCGATCTCAGTTCTCTACCTTTCTGTAGCCCATGTAACGGATTACATTTGCGGGATCCTTATCCGGTATCTAATACCTAGGACGTAGAGGATACTGAGAAACGGTTCTGTATAATGAACACACCCGAAGGAGATGCATCTCATGCACTTTCTTCGTTTGGGCGGCATGGAAATCCTGGTATTCCCCTATTTCCTGCTCTGTCTTATAACAATTATAAGTTGGAGCGGGACCAACGTTCCCCAGCTCAGTATAACAAGCGGATTCGGTCAATACATCCATATTATTATCTTGATTAAGGCGTGATATGGTCGCTACCTGGAGAGAGAGAGAAGAAAACACTCTGCGTGCGCTCTTGCAAGATTAGATTGGTTATTTATTTTATCTAATCAGGATGGCTCCCACTGTTTTTATCAAATCTTCCTTCAAACCCTAAAAGGAAAGACTAGCCGGGATTAATTACACGCTACAAGTTCGCCAATCTTTCAGCCAGGCCAGTGTCGGTACTTTGAGCGAGGTGCCCCGTGCTTTCGCACGGACCTAATTAAAGTAAACCTCATTTTCCCAGAGGCGTAACCTCGTTAACACCTTTCTAGACACCTACTTGATCGGCTAATTGTAATGTGTAAAATTCTCCCAGGAGTAACTCTTACTCGCAGCGGGTATCGGGATCCAACTATCTCATAGAAGGTATGCAATCTCATTGCAAATTTCAACACTTGAAATTCCCAATAATATTTTACCCCTAGCGTCCTATGACCTTGACGCAGGCCAACAAACTATAATCCGCTAGTCAAGTTCAACCCATCATTTCTTGATTGAATTAAACCCACCCGCACGACCCTTAACGCAGGCCAACAAAGTCGCACGACTACCCTAATCCAATCTGCATCATATGCATAAACAGATAAATACTAGTTAGCTACCGCACACTACGCCTTGACGCGGGCCAACAAACGTAGCACGAATACTAAGTAGGACTTATCTGAAATGACGGAGGGCTACGACAGGTTTTTCTGAAAACCTATTGCGTAATGAACTTGATATCGTTGTAGAATCAAATAATTTTAAAATGGAGTGTTTTTTAGGCTTTTTCTAGTTTTGCTAAAGGGGTCACTCCCGGTGAAGGGATCGTCGGCCCTTTCCTCATTGAATAAGATGCAGGGTATATCATATATACCACTATGCAAAGCAAAAACTATAGAAGCAATCAAAAGACAAACCGAAGGTTGCAGCATCTGCCAGTTATTGCTAAAGGGGTCACTCCCGGTGAAGGGATCGTCGGCCCTTTCCTCATCGAATAAGGTGCAGGATGTTCTACAAGGAACACCGCGATGCAAAGCAAGAACTGTAGCTACCTATTTTTGAAATTCGATTCCACAATATCTTTTAGGTTTATTTTCTTTCATTAATCACATTAATGAAGTCCCATCATTTAAGTCCACCTAAACATCACAGATAAATATAACGTACGCTTATGCCATCCGTATTCGCCTCGATGTCCCGTCTGCATCGTTAGGTTAGGTAACTAACGCCAGAGCGAGGCAGGGCTAGCGCGGGTGTAAAACATAAGCAACGTCTATATAATATATCATATATACTATATATAATATCTATCTGAACATATCACATGATCACATCACAGATAACGCAGCAGAAAATATCATATGAAATATCGGATATACTAGGACGTCCGTGTTTTATTTTGAGCCTGAATAAAACACGGATTCCACGGTCGTGATGAATAGCCAATCCCACACCTCTAGACCCCTACGAGAGCGGCAAGCAACCCTAACAATTCTAGGGTTAGGAGACCCGGACTTGACTCCTCGAGATGGTCTCCCACTGGACCCTAGAACCCGGTTACTTGTGCTCCCCTCCTTGGGTCTATCCTAATGCGGAAAAGTAAATGATATACATCAACGGTGACATCTTCCGCAACCTGGAAGTGCCCCAATAAAAGAATATTACATACAAGTTTTTACATGAATGAAAATGAAAAACATTCATCTCACATAAAAACCCCCGGCTATTCAAACACGACGATCCAATATAACATATCCAGCAACACATAACATCACATGTCATCAACGTAAGTAAATATGCCCATCCCAATTGTCGTTGACATATAGCAACGAAACCGGCGATATCACATATTACACTTACGGTCACAGAAAAGAAAGTGTAAAACTACAACAGTTGGAATCCGCAAACTCTTTAGACATCGCATGCCTAACCAAATGAATTCCTTAGACATCGCATGCCTAACAATTATAAATCCCGCATTTTAGTCTCATTATCAAAAACACTTTTCAATATCAAGTCGGGCAATTCAACAAGATTCCTGACATTCTGATCGAATGCTCGTCGCAAACTTTAGTAGACGGCCGCACCCTCGATGTCGTCGACGAAGTGCACCAAGGCGGAACACCGCTACCGCGAGCACCCGAACGGATGCTTTCGGCGACGGGGTTCTCCTACAGTCACTTGGTCGGGGCTATGGGGTGTAGCTGTCTATTAAGTTTACCCGGCGAGTATCCGCGTACGCTACGTGATTGCGACGGACTTTTGATCACATCAAAATTCCGTGGCAATCGATCAAGTGAGACTAGACCGCTACATTTATAATATTCAAATCAGTTATCTCATAACTACTTGTGGATTCCAAATATTGTATCACATTCTAGATAAACAGAAAATGTTAAACTTTCCGATCGAACAATCAAACACCCAAGTTTTCCCGAAAAGCTCAACACATGAAATAAGTTTAAAAAACATCCACTTCATGCCACAGTACCAACGGTTCAGCCGTAGAAGGGTCAAGCCAACGCTTCACATGTGGCACGCTGTACTGCCCCAAACCCTAAGGTTCAAAGGGCAGTTCAAGACGGTCACATAATCGAGTTAAGGTTTGTTGTCTTCTAGAGGGTCCATCACGTTACTTGCACTACTTAGAATGTTCTTAAACTACGGAAAGATCCAACACTTGGAAATTTCCCGTCAGGGGAAAACGTGGGTCATTCATATCCGATCGAACCTTTTAACATGTTCTAAAATATCCGGAAATACAAAAACAAAGTTAAACAATCCGATCGAAACACCGAGTCCCCAAAACAACCCAAAAAACTCAACTGTTGAGTATAGATTAAAAATTCCCAGAAAACAGAGGAAACAGATACGGGCATTACTGTAGAAAATAAAGCGCATGATCACCACATACGGCCGCGGAACCACCGCCAAAAGTAGGGTACTGCCGCGGTTCCGCGGCGCTACTGTAGTGTTAGCTTGTCGTTTTCTTCAGTTTGCCTTAGAATTTCCTTCTCTATTTTCTGAGCATTTTTAATTAGGAAAAATCCACTATTTTGAAAAATGTACAGAGAAAGGTTAGAATTAGGGTTTCGGGGTTCGATCGGGTTTCTAACTTCGTCTACACTTTGCCTAAAGCTCTAGCTAGGCTCTGATACCACTGTAGGGTTCCTAGGCTCTCCCATGAGGTTCTACAACTGATCAATCATGCCAAAATCAAATTTTCCATGTGCCAAAGAACCCTAATGCTAGATCGTTAACTAGAGGTAAGGCAAAACATAGCAAGTTAACTACTTTAACTATAAGTGAAAGGGATTACAACCTTTGTAGATCCGGTCCTCCACTTCTAAAGCTCCGTGATGATGTCCCTCCGCTGCGATCATCGGGATTCCGGACTCTAGCGTTGGTTTCATCGGAGAAATGATCGGGCTAGGTCGTTGACTTCGTTGCCGAAGATGATCTACGTCGAGGCGACTCAAACTCAAGCTCCATCTTCACTTGGTCATGAACCTTGTGAAGAAAACACACTCTACAACATGGCAAGTTGTAGAGGATGAAGAAATAGGAAGTAGGTTCACTTTGGATTTGGATTTCTCACATGATTTCAACACTTGAAATTTTCTAGCAAGGTTTTCTTATTCATGAAGAAGAAGAAGAAGAAGGAAATGAAAAATGAATTAATTCCAAAAAGAAAATTCAAGTGAAGCTTATCATAATGCAACCATGGGTAAGTTAACTCATGTAGAGAGCAAACCATAGTTTAGGTAATGGTTAGGTTTAAGGATAAAACAAAATAGTTTAGACTTTTCAAAGATGCTTTGAAGCTTCATGAAGCTTTAAGCCAAAAATAAAGAAAAGCACCATTTTGTTTTTACAAAATGAATAAAGAAAATAAAACCCTAACCATTAACTAAACATGGTGTAAATCATACACATACCCAAGTTTGCATGTATCATCAATCATGATACAAACTAGTGCACAAACATATATCACATATACAACTTGTGCATATCAAGTGAGAAAATCAATCTTAAGTGAACAATACTAGTCAATGTAATGTAATATATCCAATATATAATTATACATTAAATCATTAAATCAACATTTGATTTAATGATCCGGTCATACTGCATATAACCGACTAATATTATGTGTATCAATATATCGAATCAACATTTGATTCGGTAACCCGGCTATATCTCATATAATCGTCCAATGATACAAATCGCGAGAATAGAATATAGTATCACATACTGGTATTATTCTCGGTCCCGCACATATCTCATATGCGCTCCTATTTCGTTTCGCTTGAGGCAGGAAACCTCTGTGTAGGACTCTAAAGACTCGTTAATACGCCGGCAGTAGGTGGTGATCATATCAATCACCCACAAGCCGCAAGCGGTCTGCTAAACGTAACGGCCACCCGGGTATTGAGCGATCAGAAGATCAACGAGCAAGCCCGCTCACACTTCTGCGAATCCAACCAGTAACACTTACCGTACAGTCTGGTCTGTTCGTCTGATATGTCGCATATCTCGCCTAGGGGTGGTAAACGTCAGACCCCAGTAGCTTTTAAGTCATGCCGATATAAAGTCCATAACAAGCATGAAACTACTGATAACACTTACCAGTAAATCAATGCAACCCTGGCCAGGGATTTCCGGTTATGGCCAGTCGAGCATAGCGCAACATCAACCCCCAATACCGAGAGAGACGAATCCCCTCCTATCGCTCATTGCCTCCATGTGAATCGGGACTGTACCCAAAAACCACCTGTTTGCACGCCTCAGTAGAGCCGTGGTAGGGTGGAAATCAAAGCACAGTGGGAGACACACAAGACTCTATGACGATCTTGGGTCAACAGACTAAGCTGTACCAGTGTCACCAGAGAACTGCCATCTGACGTGAGGTATAATACCATCTGGGAGTTCTCGGCGAGTTCGTTCAGTGTACCCAGTCACCACTGAGCGCCCGCATACCATCTCTAATGTCAAACACCAATGGATATGGGATCATCCATCGCCCATCACATGGATCGAGAAGATATACGCTAGTCTACTCTGGAATATCGATGCCCCGTCTCGATATTCCCATGACTAGGAACATTGAAGGATGTACTCATTGACTACCCAGGCCCCACTAGTATAATCTACATCATAGTCCTGCAAGTCGAGTACACATCCTAAGGGCTTTATCAACATGTAACAGAGAGACAGAAAGTATACAAGTTAAGATAAAGAGCAACCAGATAGCGTACTATCATGTCGAGCAAGAAAGTCCTACCTATATATGTCCCAGCATCCACTACAATATACATCCTATGTACAGTAATGGCCTCTAGGGCATACATATAACTAACAAGTGCCAAGTCCGTCGTTTGAAGAACAGATGGATAAGCTTGTTCCCCTCCGAACGGCGGCCAAGACATGGACGTCTTGGCTGTGATTCGGGGCAGATGCTATTTGGTTTTATCCGTCCACCTCTCCGAAGATGCCAAGTTGATTTATGGCACCGTGTATCGGAGGTTTGGATGGATACGGCCGATGTAGCAGACTTCGTCAGATTCCCCCTCGCTTGAGGGGTATTTGATTGTGAGGACGCTCTTCCCTGCAGGCGCAAGCCCCTGCAGTTAATTACGCTACCGCATCACGGTAACAACTTTCTCCTTCTCCAGAATTTCACTTCGTGTCGTGGGTGTTTGTTTTATTTGTGGTTGCCTGTGGATTGTATACGAAGACTAATTTATGTCGTCGCCCGTAGGACGTGGATTAGGCCAAATCCGTATTTTCTTAGATTTGGGTTTGGGGTTTTGGTTTAAGGATGTGTTAGCCATATTTGAGGCTAAGATCAACTTAAACGTTTGTTAAGGATACGTTAGTCTAATTTGGGACTAAGATCAACTCAACGGGATCGTTTAGATCCGACAAAAGAGCATTTGGGGGCTCTATTGTTCCAGTTTAGGGACATAGTGGTCCATTTAATGTATGGCCGTCGGGACCCGTCACCTCTCTGACGACGTTGAAGGATTACAACGACAGATGTCAGAGGAGTTCAGAGATGTACCCTTGAACCAAAGTTGATTGGGGGATCTGTAGTCCAATTTGGGACTAAAGTCTGTTTGACGGTTTAAGGATACGTTAACCATATTTGAGACTAAGATCAACTTAAACGGGATCGTTTAGATTCGACAAAAGAGCATTTGGGGGCTCTATTGTTCCAGTTTAGGGACATAGTGGTCCATTGCCAGTTTAGGGACATGGTGGTCCATTGGTTTAAGGACGCTTAAGTCCGTGAGTTTAAGGACGCTTAAGTCCATAGGTTGGTTTAAGGACGCTTAAGTCCATGAGTTGGTTTAAGGACGCTTAAGTCCGTAGCAATGTATGGTTGTCAGGACCCGTCACCTCTCTGACGACGTTGAAGGATTACAATGACGGATGTCAGAGGAGTTCAGAGATGTACCCTTGAACCGGATGTAAATTGATTTAAGAGAGCAGCCGTGCTCAGTCAATTTAATTTGAGGACTTACGGCCAGTATTGGGCTAAGTTCAGTTGAAAATGTTCAACATTTTATTTGCATTTGGCCTGTTAGGCCTTTAATTGGGCTCTGCCCCTTTTTTTGAAATGATGCACAGCATGTAAATTGGTCTGTTAGTCCTTTATTTGGACTCTGCCCCTTTTTAATAATGCATTGCATTTTTATTAGGCCTATTAGGCCTTTTAATTGGGCTCTGTCCCTTCTTTAATAATGCAAAGAATTTTTTATCTTGGTCTGATAGACCTTTTATTGGGCTCTGCCCTTTTAATAAAGCAATGCATTTAATATTCTGACAGTGCCCCACGTGGTTTGTCAGGCGCTTTGCGCCAATTGAGGAGCGCAAGGCGCAAACTCATGTTGGGGTGACACGTGTCATGCTCTGGTGAGCGCAAGTCTGTTAGCGCAGTGCGCTGCGCTAGCGCGCTGCTGACACGTGGCGTGATCTGATGACTTACGCTAATTTAAGAGAGTAGTGCTCTATTTTGGAAGCGCATAGCGCAGTTTGTTCTGGGGCCGACACGTGGCGCTCTCTGGTGGCTTGCGCCAACCCAAGAGCGCAACAGTGCAGATTTACAAGTGCATGGCACTGTTAATTATCTTGATCCAATTTTGGACCAAAGAATAGAATCTTTTAAGATTCCAGAACCAATGGTTCATCAAATGGCAATGCCTTTATAGATCAAATGATCTGTGAAGTAATACTTCTTTTAATCTTTTTATGACGGGATCTTTTTTTTTTATTTTTATCTTTTTTCCTTTTTAATTGAAGATCTTGATCTGTTCTTTGATCATTGATCTTTATAGAAGAAAATTCTTCTTTTTATTCAAAGGTTTTTACCCTTTTTTTTCTCTGAGCTCTTCTCAAAATTTTCTAGAGGAGTTCTGAATATTTTTTCTCTGTGTCTATTCTCCCCTATCAATTTGGAGTCTAGGGGCCTTTTTATAGTGCCAATAGATTTGTTAAATTAGCTAAAGAGATCTTTCTCTGAGTGATTTAGAGATTTTTCCCACCGTTGGATCTTTGATCCAAGGGCTTCTGTTTTACAGAAGAGAATCTTATTGTTTTAATAAGATCAGAAAGATCTTTCAGAATTTTTCTGTTTTAGTGCTGGCACAGTAGACGCAAGCGCACCTGCGCTTGATACGTGTCGCGCAGCGCAGAGTGCAGTGCAACTGCGCTGCCACGTGTCATGCAGCGCAGTGCGCTGAGCAACTGCGCTAGCGCAACCGCGCTAGCCACGTGTCGCGCAGCGCAGAGCGCAACGCAACTGCGCTAGCGCAACCGCGCTAGCCACGTGTCGCGCAGCGCAGAGCGCAACGCAACTGCTACGTGTTGCGCAGCGCAGAGCGCAGGTCAGCTGAAGCATTGCTTCCTTTATTAAAGTTTGAATTTTAAACAGAGCTTTGCTCTGATTGGGGGAAATAGAAGCGTTGCTTCGTTTCCCGCCTTGGAATTTGAACAGAGCTTCATTCTGATTGGGGTAAACAAATGCCCCCACCGTTGCGCTTACGTGGCCCCAAACGTGAGCGCAGCAGCGGCAGAATTCCAACCGTCGCGCCATCCCTTGGAAGTTGAAACGGCTCTTCAATGCCTATAAATAGGAGCTTTGGTCCCTTAGATGATTTTCATCTCTTCATAAGCATTTTTATTTAGAGCCATGCTCTTTCGTTTAAGCACTTTTAAAAGTTCAAACTCTAGAGAATTTTAGGTAAAAATTAATTTGGATTAAATTAAATCAATTTTAAGAGACTTGCTCTCAATAGATCCCTGATCTAAAGAAGACCCATTTAGGGTTTCACTTAGCAGAGCTTTGCTCTAAAGGGGTCTAAAGAGAATTAAGGAGAACCTTATTAAGGTTCCATTAATAGAGCTCTGATCTCTAAAAGATTTTCCTTGTATTTTCTTAATTCATCAATGGAGCTTTGCTCCTTCCAAATCATATAGAAGAACTCTTAAGAGTTTTCCACGGATCTTGGAGGTTAAAGAATGAGATTTTATTTCTTGATGAATCGTATCACCTTGCTTAATCAGTGTGCCTGCTAATTTCGCTAATTTTCTTTTACAGGAGTAATGGACGCCCACATGTATGACCTTGATGAAATCATTTCTTACGGAGATATTCGTCGACTCGGGCGTTCTCAGAACCGAGAACTTACAAACGCCGAGTGTGCCGAAATCATGAGCCGTTTCGACGCATACAACGGTCAACTGCTTCCTCGACGCTCCCCTCTCCTGAAGCTTATCGTGGGAGCGATTTGGGGAGCGCTTCCCTTATTCTTTACCGGCGTGCCGCTTAGGGCATTGGACGCCGTCGAGGACAAGGTGCACTCGGTGTACCTGATGAACCTGATCTTGAAGAGACGGCGAGACAATCTTGTCGATCTTTTGCACCAGGCCTTTCAACAGTCTGCCATTCTTGCTGCCTATCGGAGGGTAGAGGACATCAGTGGGGATCCCGACGCCCGTGCTCGCGAAAGGAAGCACACCAGGATGGTTCGCCAAGCTTGGAAAGTCTTGGACAAGGTTACTTTCGAGTTCCTCAATCCCTGTCCAGGATCTGAGGTTTTGCCGTTGTAATCATTTGGATAATGTCTTTGTTTATTGCCTTTATTGATGTAAAAAAACTTTCCAAGTATGAATGACAAATCTTTTGCCTCCTTCTTTTTATTTTCTGCTTTGTTACTGGCACATCCTTTAAGTAAGCATAGCCTGTAAGCGATATAGAACGTTCTGTCTTGAATATTTTGGGAGTAGTGATGGCTTAGGAAGCATGCTCAAATCTGCTGCCTAAGGCTTTTCAACTTTATGAGCCGTGAGGGTCTCACAAAGACTTTTCTCCCTACGGATCGAGAGGATCTCGTAGGTGTATTTTCTCCTTAGGAATCGTGAGGATTCCTAAGTGCGTTTTCTCTTATAAGTTGTAAGGATCCTATAAGAGAATTTTCCTTCTTACGAGTCGAGAGGACCCGTAAGCGGTTGTTTCCCTCCTTGTCGAGATTCGACTTTGGAGAGTGTGACCCGTGGATAGTATGCAAGAGACCGTTTTGAGCCGACTTGCAGGATCCCAGTGCTTAGGAAACAGGTTTTTTAATCCTTACTGCCTAAGGCTTTATCTCACGAGTCGAGATGAATCGAGAAGTTCTCGCAAAGACATCAATTTCCTCACGAGTCGAGACGAATCGAGCAGTTCTCGCAAGTATATCCTAACGTCACAGTTAACCTCTGCTCTTTACGACAGAGGTCCGTTAGGGTCTGTGGTACTTAGGGTTTTGGCCGTCGTACCGTCGCGTTGGCTGATATATTCCTCGATATGCAATCTTGCTGTTCGAGTAGCCTTGCGACTGCCGTGTCTCTGATCCCTTCGGGGGCTGGACAAGACGTCTTCAAGCAATCCTCCTAGGCAGTTTGACCGTCGGAAGAGCAAGCGTTAGGAATTTTGCCATGACGCTTTTTACTTGAGGTTAGGCTCATTTTTGAGAGCCCCGATGAGTCATAACCACTCCGCGCTGGTGTGGGATGATCTCCGATAGTCTTTCAGGCTTTATATGACTTACCGTCAAGACCCTGAAGCTAGGAATTTGGCCTTTGCTTCGTTTGCTGGCATTGCGTCTGCTGTATCGAGACGAATGTCGCGGTTATCTCTAGGTTGTTAGTGAACCGTCGAGGTTTGGAACTAGGGATTTTGCCGTGGCTCCGCTGTTTGATTGTCGCGTCTGAATCCTGTTGGAGGAAGAACGCTGGGGTGACATCTCGTCTGCTGTATCGAGACGAACGTCGAGGTGGTGACCATTCCGCACTGGTGCAAGATGATCTCCGATCGTCTTTCAGGCTTTATATGACTTGCCGTTAAGACCCTGAAGCTAAGAATCTGGCCTTTGCTTCGTTTGCTTTGGCGTTGCGTCTGCTGTATCGAGACGAATGTCGCGGTTGTCTCTAGGTTGTTGGTGAACCGTCGAGGTTTGGAACTAGGGACTTTGCCGTGGCTCCGCTGTTTGATTGTCGCGTCTGAATCCTGTTGGAGGAAGAACGCTGGGGTGACATCTCGTCTGCTGTATCAAGACGAACGTCGAGGTGGTGACCATTCCGCACTGGTGCAAGATGATCTCCGAGCGTCTTTCAGGCTTTATATGACTTGCCGTTAAGATCCTGAAGCTAGGAATTTGGCCTTTGCTTCGTTTGCTTTGGCGTTGCGTCTGCTGTATCGAGACGAAAGTTGCGATTGTCTCTAGGTTGTTGGTGAACCGTCGAGGTTTGGAACTGGGGATTTCGCCATGGCTCCTTTTGGTGGTGTTGCGTCTGCTGTATCGAAACGAACGTCGAGGTGGTGACCACTCCACACTGGTGCGAGATGATCGTCGATTGTCTTTCAGGCTTTATATGACTTACCGTTAAGACCCTGAAGCTAGGAATTTGGCCTTCGCTTCGTTTGCTGGCATTGCGTCTGCTGTATCGAGACGAATGTCGCGGTTGTCTCTGGGTTTCTGGTGAACCTTCGAGGTTTGGAACTAGGGATTTTGCCGTGGCTCCTTTTGGTGATGTTGCGTCTGCTGTATCAAGACGAACGTCGAGGTGGGGACCACTCCGCACTGGTGCGAGATGATCTCCGATTGTCTTTCAGGCTTTATATGACTTGCCGTTAAGACCCTGAAGTTAGGAATTTGGCCTTCGCTTCGTTTGCTTTGTCACATCCGAATCCGGTTGGAGGAAGAACGCTGTCGTGACATCTCGTTTACTGTATCGAGACGAACGTTGAGGTGGCGACCACTCTGCGCTGCTGTGGGATGATCTCCTATTGTCTTTCAGGCTTTATATGAGTTGCCGTCAAGACCCTGAAGCTAGGAATTTGGCCTTTTCTTTTTTTGCTTTGTCGCGTCTGAATCCTGTTGGAGGAAGAACGCTGGGGTGACATCTCGTCTGCTGTATCGAGACGAACGTCGAGGTGGTGACCACTCCATGCTGGGGTTAGATGATCTCTGGTGGTCTTTCAGGTTTTATATGACTTGCCGTCAAGACCCTGAAGCTAGGAATTTGACCTTTGCTTCGTTTGCTTTGTCGCGTCTGAATCCTGTTGGAGGAAGAACGCTGGAGTGACATCTCGTCTGCTATATCGAGACAAACGTCGAGGTGGTGACCACTCCATGATGGTGTGAGATGATCTCCGATGATCTTTCAGGTTTTATATGAGTTACCGTCAAGACCCTGAAGCTAGGAATTTGGCCTTCCCTTCACTTGCTTTGTCACGTCCGAATCCTGTTGGAGGAAGAACGCCGTCGTGATATCTCGTCTGTTGTATTGAGACGAACATCAAGGTGGTGACCACTCCGCACTGGTGCAAGATGATCTCCGATTGTCTTTCAGGCTTTATATGAGTTACCGTCAAGACTTGGCTCCGTTTTCTGATGGAGCATGGGGAGGAAAGACGTGTTTTCTTCTTTGTTTGTGCCCCTGGATTGTATACAGGGATTGCTATGATATCGTCTGTAGGGCATAAATTTTATTCATTTTTTCCATTTATTTTTCATTTTTTTTAATTATTTTATTTTCGCGATGCTCTATCATTTCAGCTTTTATATCGCGAGGGTCGCGATTGCCCAATCATTTCGGCTATTTTTCGCGGTGCCCAATCATTTCGGCTATTTATTTTATTTTTACTCGCTGCTTTTTATTGCGAGTTGCCCATTCATTTCGGCTATTTTGTATGCATATATTTTTACTTGCTGATTTTGTTGCAAGTTGCCCCATCATTTCGGCTTTTTTTCGCGGTGCCCAATCATTTCGGCTATTTATTTTATTTTTACTCGCTGCTTTTTATTGCGAGTTGCCCAATCATTTCGGCTATTTATTTTATTTTTACTCGCTGCTTTTTATTGCGAGTTGCCCAATCATTTCGGCTATTTCGCATGCATACATTTTTACTTGCTGATTTTTATTGCAAGTTGCCCCATCATTTCGGCTATTTCGTATGCATGTATGGCTTGCTGATTTTTTTTATCGCGAGTGTGGAACTTGGAATCTGACGCCAATCTCAGCATCAGCATCGCTACAACTGGAATATTACCAGGAGCGAATCATCATTTGCCACGACAGGACTTGGAATTTGATACCGGTTTAGGCATCAGCATCGCTACAACTGGGATATTGCCAGGAGCGAATCATCATTTGCCTCTGTCAATGTCGAACAAAGGTGGCTTAGTAAACAGGGTTAGGATCCCGTCGACTAAGGCTTTTGACTTCATGAGCCGTAAGGGTCTCACAGAGGTATTTCTCCCTACTATTCGTGAGGATCTCGTAGGTGTATTTTCTCCTTAGGGATCGTGAGGATTCCCAAGTGTATGTTCCCCTATAAGTCGTAAGGATCTTACAACATGTTTTTTTCCTTATAAGTCGAGAGGACTTATAAGGGTTGTTCACCGTATGGACATATCCCCAGTCACGGGTGGGACTTGGTTAGGAAAATGTTTATTCGCGCCCGTGGATTGTATACAAGGGTTAGTATTGAGCCGCTTGTAGGGCATTAATGGAGGTTGTGGGGGCTGCTTAAGAACAGGTTAAGGTTTCTGTAACTTAAGACTTTCAAATCTTATGAGCCGTGAGGGTCCCATAAGAGAATTCTCCTTACGAGTTGTGAGGATCTCATAAGTGTAATTTCTCCTTAGGAATCGTGAGGATCCCTAAGTGTGTTACTTCCCTGTGAGTCGTAAGGGTCTCACGCGGGTGGTTTTTCCTTACAAGGTCGAGAGGACCTTGCAAGTGTCTTTTAACGAGATTGCGCCCTTTCGGGTTTTCACAAACACTCGCCGGTAGCCCTGCTATTTTTACTCACGGAGCCCTTTCAGGTTTTCATCCGTGCCCATTTTGCTTATGGACATACCGTTTTTTTATATCCTTTTTTTATATCCTTTTTATTCTTTTTTCTAACGAGGTCGCGCCCTTTCGGGTTTTCACGAACACTCGCCGGTAGCCCTGCTGTTTTTACTCACGGAGCCCTTTCGGGTTTTCATCCGTGCCCATTTCGCTTATGGACATACCATCTTCTTCTTTTTTCTTTTTTTTCTTCTTTTTTTTTGTTTTATCTCGTCAGCCTGAGGATACTGCGGTAGTAGTTTAAAGACGTTTCGGTCGTTTACAAGTTTTAGGACATTGCGGTCCAATGCCAGTTTTAGGACATAGCGGTCCACCGTCGCCGTATTTGAGGCGAATCTCTAGTTTATTGACTTTTCGGTCTATGGGGCTTTCTCTATAACTGAGCATGATGCCCTCGGCGTGTCCACCTTTTTAGGAGCATGAGGCTGTGGCGGGCTTACCTTCCAGTCTTCAGACAGCGCGAAATTGCCCCGCTGGTGTTGGTCTTCAACCCAGTTTTTGAAGACGTAGCAGTTTTCGATCGGATGGCCTAATACTTGGTGGTAAGGGCAGTAATTAGGATCTTTGACATCATTCAGTTGTAGCTGGTGTTTCGGCTTCGGTAGGGTGATAAGCCTGTCGTGCACTGCCGCTTCAAACAGCCTCCTTGTTTCATCCTGGGGAAATGAGTAAGGACGTTTCAACCTCTCATAGAGGGATTGCCGTTTGTTGTTTTGGCGAACAACCGGTCTAGGGCCACTCGATTGTTGTTGAGTGTTGGCGGCTAAGGCCGTTTTTCCCTTTCCTTTAACCTTTTTGTTCGCTCCGTTGTTTGTGGGTCCTAGATTATCTCCGGGTATCGTGCAATTACACGGCTGAATGTTCCCGCAATTCCTTAATTCTTCAGAGATGGACTCCTTGAAGAAAGGGCCAAGGGCTACTTTTTCGTCGGATTCGCTCCCGAAGGTGAGAACTCGCGGTCCCTCGGGATCAATCCTATGACAATTGCCAGCAATTCTTTTTATGCTCATCTGTCGTATTTTTTCGCTGTTTACGAGCTTCCCGCTTTGTTCTGTTGACGTGTTGCCTGTGAGCGACATACCCTTGCCACCAACACTTAAAGGAGTCACAGTCTTCAGTAGGATGTGCGATCTTCTGATGATATAAGCAGTAACTAGGATGCATCTTTACTCTACTGAGAGTGTTTTCTTCAGAGGGTGGTAGCTTCATTCCCATTGATATGGCCTTAGCAAACCTTTTCCTCGTCTTGAATTTGTTTTTATCGGCAGCGGATGTCTTTTGATTTGACGGGAGTGCCTCGACTCTTTCGTCTAGTCGCCGGCATTTGGCTCCTTCCAATATGGCCATTTCGCGCTCCTGTTTGGCTTTACTTTTCAGACGAATCTCATTCAAGAAGGCATCGATCATCTCGTCTGATGGCCACAGAAGTTCTGGTTCAGGACTCGCCCTCGGTTTCTTGGTGCAAGGAGCCTCTTCATCATCTATCAATGAGTGAGAGATCACATGACAGCTTGCTACGTAGTCCTCAGATTCATCTGATGAGTCTTCTCTATCGTTTTCTTCCTCAACAAAAGAACAAGTTGCCCCCGGCGTGTCCATCTTCTTTGGAGTGTGCGGCTGTGGTGGGTTTACTTTCCACTTTTCAGACAGCGCAAACTTGCCTTGTGGGTACTGATCCTCGATCTATCCCTTAAAGATGAAACAATCCTTGATCGGGTGACTTACCGTTTGGTGGTAAGGGCAATAATTGGGATTATTGAGATTGCCTGGCTGCAACAAACGTTTTGGACTCGGCAGATTGATGAGTCTGTTGCGCACTACCAGTTCGAACAGTTTCCTTGTTTTATTCTGAGGAAACGAGTAAGGACGTCCCAGTCTTTCCTTGAGGGATGGGCATGGTCGTATATTGTTTTGGCGAACAACCGGCTTTGAGTTACTCGGCTGTTGTTGAGTATTGGCGACGACGATCACTTTACCTTTCCCTTTTTCGCTTCGGGAGTCCGGCTTTGGAGGAGATGATCTGGGACCCATTTGATCCATCTGGACTAGCTTATCAATCAAGGCCTGGAAAGTCGTTGGCTTAAAAAAAATCATGAACTGGGAAATGGTCGCTTGCGGATCAAGAGTGCCCACAAACATGCCTACTGCAGGTGCTTCTTCAATGCGTTGTTCGCACTTCGACCAAAGATTCCGCCATCGTGTTGCGTATTGAACCCACGTCTCGCCTGGCCTTACCCTGGCATTAATCAGTGCTGTTATCGGGGTGCGTTCACTAGCACTCGCGAATCTTTGTGTAAACAGTAGCTCCATCTCTGCAAATGTTTTGACTGAGTCGTTAGGTAGCTCCGAATACCATTCAAAGGCCGTCTCCGATAGGCTGCCGACGAATTGGCGAAGCAGGAGCTTATCATCACCGCCGGTGTTGCCGCACAAAGCTCTGAATTGAGCGACATGCTGATGTGGATTCCCCGTCCTTTTATATACATGGAATTTAGGGATTGTATATCCCGACGGGTAACTGATTTGGTTATACCAGCTCGGATAAGGTCGTCCAGTCTTGACAATTTGGCCAGCCGCTTCATTCGCCTAATGAGCTCGTATTTGCTAAGCTATAAAGTCATCCAGGGCGGCCTTGGAGATAGTTTCCTCCTTGGCTGTTGATAGAGCCGGCAGAGGATTTGATGTCTCTCTACTATCATCTTCAATTACTACTGGAGGATCTTCGGCTGGGGAATCCGGCTGGATCATCATGCCCACCATATCTTGGAATAGAAGGGCCATTCATTTTATATTGGCTGCTTGTTTTGCAGCCTCTTTGTCCATCTTTTCCAGTATCCTGTGAAGGAATTCGGCGTCGGTTTCTTGCTCATGGTGTTGAGCCGAGGATGGTTCTGGGCTTTCTTTCGGCCCTGTGAGTGCGGCCATCGCAGTCATCATTTCTTGGAGCTTCTGCTGCTGCTCCTGGGCTTTTGTCATGAATCGGGTGAGCGGTCGGTGACCCACCGAAGCGCGGCTATCCTCTTTCCCGGATGCCATATAAACAGTATGGACCGTATGCCCCCAGTCTTGGGGCGTTTGGTCTCGGTGTCTTTGCGATTTGTCAACACAGGGATTTTCTCCGACTTCCTTCTTTTGTGAGCGATCGAAGTTGAGGGGGCCGTTGTAGTGGGCACCCAAGTAGCTGCTGATTTTTCTGGTTTGACAGAGTAGTCCTTCTCCTGCCGAACCTTCATCTTTTTCTGTCGGTGGAGATAGTCTTGATCTACTACGGAGTCTTGGACTTGACGCCAGACCTTGTAAATTTTAGAAGACAGCCGTTGAGGGGGCTGCTCCAGCTTCACCGTTGGGGCATTATCCACAAGTGTAGGAGATCTTTTCAATACGGCAGTTGGCGAGTTTTTGCGTATCCTTCTTAGCGGTTCAAAGCTATTCCCGGTCGGAACAGCAGCATTGATTTCCACCATCGGAGCTAGCAGAGTTATCCCAGAGGGGGAGTTGCCCCCAGCCTTCCTTACCCGGCGCCAGTGACGACGGCGAGCATGTCGCGCGATTGGAGTTGGTTTAGCCATAGGGGTGACCTCCTCATGCCCCCTGTGTTGGTCAGAATTCGCTGGTATCAGCCTTTTAAAGACCGACGCCCGTTGAATGGGGATGACCAACCTATCAAAAGCAAACTTTCGAGTAGGGGAAGCAACCTTAGTGATTTCGCCTGGAACAGGAGCAGAAATAGTCAGTCTTGTGAAGACCGACCCTTTGGCAGGAGAAACCGCCTTGATGATTTTGGAAGTAGGGATGGCTATCCGCTTCGGGATAACGCCTTCTGGTATTGCAGGCTTCTTCATGGGCCCGTTGGAGCTCTGGCCTAGTCTGTTAAATACTGAGGCAGTAGAGTTGGGCGACCCGTTGAGAGGGGCCGCAGTAGTTGCAAGCCGATCGAATACCGACTTCTTGGGAGCTTCTTATGACGATACAGGGGCGTTGAAGCTCATGGGTGGGAGCATGGTCCCGAAGAATAGTCCAGTGGTGGTTTGAGTTACCTGCTGCACTGGCATCTTGAAAAGGGAGGCCGCTTGGGGCCCGTAAGTCACTCCTCCAGCAAGGACGGAGTGAGAGTTGCAGTTGCAGGTAGTGCAGTTTGAAGCCATTGATCTTCTGTTTTCTGCACGGAGCAAGACACCAAATCTAAGTACCTCGAATCCACAGGCAACCACAGCAAACCGCGATTCGTTCGCGAACACGACACACGAAGTGTGGAGTGGAAAGAGGAAGAGGTCCCACCGGGCGTGCCAGAATCTGTTCCCCTCCGAACGGCGGCCAAGACATGGACGTCTTGCCTGTGATTCGGAGCAGATGCTATTTGGTTTTATCCGTCCACCTCTCCGAAGATGTCAAGTTGATTTATGGCACCGTGTATCGGAGGTTTGGACGGATGCGGTCGATGTAGCAGACTTCGTCAGATTCCCCCTCGCTTGAGGGGTTTTTGATTGTGGGGACGCTCTTCCCTGCAGGCGCAATGTAAGTCCACGTTGCCCACCCCGGTGCTTACGGGGAGGTGGAAAACATAATAAAAATTGGATTTTTATCAACTATAGGCAACATGGACCAAGCTTTAAGGATCTTTGCTAAACAAAAACAAGCTAACCCTAACTAGTAACTAGCTAAGTGATGGAAAGGTTATACCTTGAGCTCAAAGTCCTTCTCTCCTTGCTCTTTGGAATGGTAGAAAGAGGTCACCTTGCTTGTCTTCTCCCGTCAAAGAAGGATCCACCCGAAAGCCTCGACCTTTAGCTTCAACTCCAAGCTAGGAGTAACTAGAGTGCAAGAAATGCTAAGACTTGAACCCTAGAAGAGAGTAGAGAAGATCAAGTGAGGGTTTTTCTCAAGCTTTTTGTTTCTCAACACATGAGAGGGAGAGAGCTTGAGGGAGAGGATGAGCAAGAGAGAGAAATGATATGAGAGAATGAATTATTAGTGAGCCATTCTCACTAATATGTGTGAATAATTTTAATTGAATAATTAGCTTGAAAATTGTCATGGTAAATCATGACATGACCATTATCATTTCAATTTGCAAAGATCAAAGAGCATCTTCCAAAAGAAATGATGATGGTCAAAGTGTCAACCTAGGTCAACAAGTCAATGAAGTCAAATGGTCAACAACAACAACCATGTACAATTATTAAGCTAATTATCAATTAACTATAATACACACAAAAGCAATAGGGTTAATAAAATGACAATAGCCATTAACCCTAAACAAGGTCCTCTCCCTCAATCTCAAGCAACTGTGCATACGCACCCGCATTCGTGATCCGAGGAACATGAATACTCTGAGAAAAACCAATCTCAAATCATATACTAGGATCCGGCTTAAACCAAAGCCCGCTAGTATAAACTGTCCGGACAGCAAACGTGCACAAGTGCGCGGATGCGAACGAACCCTGTCGCAAAACCATGCGACCTCTACTCATTTTGCCTAAAGGCGAATAGCACTCTGTGTGGGACTCTAAAGACTCGACACTACGCTGGCAGTGGGTTTAACCACAGACCGCAAGCGGCACTAGCTGTACGTAACGGTCCCCAGGTAGATGTCGATAAGAAGACTGACGAGGTGAACCCCATCTGCACTCCTACTGAGCCTGTATGTGACAGTCTCCGTACAGTCCGGTCTGTTCGTCTGATACATCGCATGGCGGGCCTCGGGGGGCGGTGAACGTCAGTCCCCTAATAGCGGTACAAGTCGTGTCGGAGTGTAGCCCAGAACACCCTGAGATAACACTGGAAGCCTACCAGTATATCTCGCTTGCCCTGGCCAGGGACTACTCGTGTAATGGCTCTCCTGGACACAGCGCGATGTCAACCCCCAATACCGGGAGAGACGAATCCTGTCTAACCGTCACTGCCTCCAACTGCTTCGGGACTGCACCCAAAAACTACCTGTTTGCACGACTCCTTTGAGCCGTGGTAGGGTAGTAATCAAAGTGCAGTGGGAACACACTCGAGGCGAAATGACAGTGTCAAGTCAGCGGACTAAGCTGTACTCATGTCACCTGGGAACTGATAACTGACGATAGGTATATTACCAACCAACAGTTCCCGACGAGTCTTGTCCAGTGTACTCGTAACCTAACGAGCACCCGCATACTATCCCAAGTACGACGTACTAACGGCTGTGGGACAGACCGTCTCCCACACTGGGATGAGAAGCGCATACGCTAGTCTACTCCAGAGTATCGATGCCCTGTCTCGATAGTCCAACGACCAGGGACCTGTATAAGGATGTGCTTATAGATTACCCAGCTCCCACGAGTGCGAGCGCCATCACAACGCTGGTAATCAAGCAAAGATCCTAAGGGCTCTACTAATATGTATACCAGCAATATGCTAAAAGAAACACATGCACATATTAAAGCAGAGACAAACCAAGTAGCATACTACCATTTCGAGCAAGATTGTATATACAACTGTGAATATCCCAAGCTTCCATTAAGTAATATACAAACTAGTATGATACAGTAATGGCCTCTAGGGCATATACACTAACACGCAAGCCCTTGCAGTTAATTACGCTACCGCATCGCGGTAACAACTTTCTCCTTCTCCAGAATTTCACTTCGTGTCGTGGGTGTTTGTTTTGTTTGTGGTTGCCCGTGGATTGTATACGGAGACTAATTTATGTCGTCGCCCGTAGGACGTGGATTAGTCCAAATCCGTATTTTCTTAGATTTGGGTTTGGGGTTTTGGTTTAAGGATGCGTTAGCCATATTTGAGGCTAAGATCAACTTAAACGTTTGTTAAGGATACGTTAGTCTAATTTGGGACTAAGATCAACTTAACGGGATCGTTTAGATCCGACAAAAGAGCATTTGGGGGCTCGATTGTTCCAGTTTAAGGACATAGTGGTCCATTTAATGTATGGCTGTCGGGACCCGTCACCTCTCTGACGACGTTGAAGGATTACAACGACAGATGTCAGAGGAGTTCAGAGATGTACCCTTGAACCAAAGTTGATTGGGGGATCTGTAGTCCAATTTGGGACTAAAGTCTGTTTGAAGGTTTAAGGATACGTTAACCATATTTAAGGCTAAGATCAACTTAAACAGGATCGTTTAGATCCGACAAAAGAGCATTTGGGGGCTCTATTGTTCCAGTTTAGGGACATAGTGGTCCATTGCCAGTTTAGGGACATGGTGGTCCATTGGTTTAAGGACGCTTAAGTCCGTGAGTTTAAGGACGCTTAAGTCCATACGTTGGTTTAAGGACGCTTAAGTCCATGAGTTGGTTTAAGGACGCTTAAGTCCGTAGCAATGTATGGTTGTCGGGACCCGTCACCTCTCTGACGACGTTGAAGGATTACAACGACGGATGTCAGAAGAGTTCAGAGATGTACGCTTGAACCGGATGTAAATTGATTTAAGAGAGCAGCCGTGCTCAGTCAATTTAATTTGAGGACTTACGGCCAGTATTGGGCTAATTCCAGTTGAAAATGTTCAACATTTTATTTGCATTTGGCCTGTTAGGCCTTTAATTGGGCTCTGCCCCTTTTTTGAAATGATGCACAACATCTAAATTGGTCTGTTAGACCTTTATTTGGACTCTGCCCCTTTTTATTAATGCATTGCATTTTTATTAGGCCTGTTAGGCCTTTTAATTGGGCTCTGTCCCTTCTTTAATAATGCAAAGCATTTTTTATCTTGGTCTGATAGACCTTTTATTGGGCTCTGCCCTTTTAATAATGCAATGTATTTAATATTCTGACAGTGCCCCACGTGGCTTGTCAGGCGCTTTGCGCCAATTGAGGAGCGCAAGGCGCAAACTCATGTGGGGGTGACACGTGTCATGCTCTGGTGAGCGCAAGTCTGTTAGCGCAGTGCGCTGCGCTAGCGCACTGCTGACACGTGGCGCGCTTGATGACTTGCGCCAATTTAAGAGAGCAGTGCTCTGTTTTGGAAGCGCATAGCGCAGTTTGTTCTGGGGCCGATACGTGGCGCTCTCTGGTGGCTTGCGCCAACCCAAGAGCGCAACAGTGCAGATTTACAAGTGCAGGGCACTGTTAATTATCTTGATCCAATTTTGGATCAAAGAATAGAATCTTTTAAGATTCCAGAACCAATGGTTCATCAAAAGGCAATGCCTTTATAGATCAAATGATCTGTGAAGTAATACTTCTTTTAATCTTTTTATGATGAGATCTTTTTTTATATCTTTTTTCCTTTTTAATTGAAGATCTTGACCTGCTCTTTGATCATTGATCTTTATAGAAGAAAATTCTTCTTTTTATTCAAAGGTTTTTACCCTTTTTTTTCTCTGAGCTCTTCTCAAAATTTTCTAGAGGACTTCTGAATATTTTTTTCTCTGTGTCTATTCTCCCTTCTCAATTTGGAGTCTAGGGGCCTTTTTATAGTGCCAATAGATTTGTTAGATTAGTTAAAGAGATCTTTCTCTGAGTGATTTAGGGATTTTTCTCTACTGTTGGATCTTTGATCCAAGGGCTTCTGTTTTACAGAAGAGAATCTTATTGTTTTAATAAAATCAGAAAGATCTTTCAGAATTTTTCTGTTTTAGTGCTGGCACAGTTGGCGCAAGCGCACCTGCGCTTGACACGTGTCGCGCAGCGCAACTGCGCTGCCACGTGTCACGCAACGTAGAGCGCAGCGCAACTGCGCTGCCACGCGCAGCGCACCTGCGCTGCCACGCGCAGCGCAGAGCGCAGCGCAACTGCGCTGCCACGTGTCGCCCAGCGCAGAGCGCAGGTCAGCTGAAGCGTTGCTTACTTTATTAAAGTTTGAATTTTAAACAGAGCTTTGCTCTGATTGGGAGAAACAGAAGCGTTGCTTCATTTCCCGCCTTAGAATTTGAACAGAGCTTCGCTCTGATTGGGGTAAACAAAGCTAATAAGGGAAGCGGGTCAAAAGGTCCGGGATGACCATAGCCGCGAAATGGCCATCTATGAAAAAGCCAGAATGCAGCGCCTCCTTCAGCAGGCTACGAAAAATGACGATACCCTTCGTCGCCAGTCCGTCACAAAGAAGACTCGACACAAAGGCAAAAACAAACTGAATAACGGAAAACATGTTTGACAGCGGCAAAGCGGGTCCAAAAAGCCACGCGATCGAAAATTGAGCAGCTAGGATCCGTCTCTTATAAAGAAGATGGGTCGAGCATATTCTTTTCCCCAAGACAAGACAAAGAAGATATTCGGTCTTGTCATAAAACATCAGATGATGACACTTCCGGAATCCAAACACCTCGATCAAGAAAACGAGGTTCATCACCCGGATTATTGCTCCTATCACCGAGCGATAGGACATCCTCTCGAAGACTGCTTCACATTCAAAGACTGGGTAGAAGACTAGTATCAGCAAGGCATGTTCGCTTTATCCAGCAGTTGGAGGGTAACCCCGCCACAGAAGCATGAACCGAAAGCCCTATATGCAGCGAGAGTAGAGTCAGATCAACATCGGTCTTGGAAGCGATCTCGTACCTGTCACGTGATAATGATTTCGGAAGAAGGAGTGCCCGAGGATATAGATGACCTCTACTGGTGCTTTGAAAATGATGATGACGAAGTGATCTCAGAGTTTCCACCGGCGCCGAAAGAGCTGGAAGATGGGATACATACTACTGCAGATAATCTCAGAAAAATCGACTTGGGGACGGCAAATGACCCACGACCGACGTTCGTCAGTGAGCTGCTGTCTAAAGAACAGGTGGTTACACTCAAAGACGTGCTCATGCAGTATAAAGACTACTTCGCATGGAACTATTCCGAGATGCCAGGACTAGATCCAGAAGTAGCTGTGCACAAATTGGCGATATCTCCGGACATTAAGCCAATCAAATAAGTACCGAGAAGAATGCGGCTTGAACTTGAAATGAGCATCAATGCTGAGGTCAAGAAGCTAATCGACTCCGGCTTTATCCAAGAAGTTCAGTATCCTGACTGGATCGCCAACAGTGTCCCAGTGATGAAGAAAAATGGGACGGTGCGCATCTGCGTAGACTTTCGGGACCTCAACAAAGCCTGCCCAAAGGATGACTTTCCCGTACCGGTCACCGAGCTAATGATACACAACACGTCCACTCATGAAGTCTTCTCCTTCATGGACGACTCATCAAGATACACTCAAATAAAGATGCATCCCGAAGACCAGAAGCATACCGCTTTCCGGACTCCGCTGGGGATATTTTGCAACAAAGTAATGCCTTTCGGTCTGAAGAACGCCGGCGCTACCTATCAGAGGGCCATGACGAAGATTTTCGATGACCTCATACATGAAGTCGTCGAATGCTATATTGACGACCTTGTGGTAAAAAGCAAATCACATGAGGAGCATTAGGAGCATATGAAGGCAGTATTCCAACGTCTTCAGAAGTACAATCTGAAAATGAACCCTCTCAAATACGCGTTCAGAGTTTCCTCGGGCAAATTTCTAGGGTTCATCGTACGACATCGAGGCATCGAAATAGATCCATCGAAGATCAAGGCGATTATGGAAATACCTTCGCCAAGAACTCTCAATCAACTGTGGTCTCTCTAAGGAAAGCTCGCGTATATTCGACGGTTCATAGCTAACCTCTCCGGCAAATTCTGCCTTTACAGTCACTTGATGAAGAAGGGAACCCCGTTCGTTTGGGATCACAAATTCCAAAGCGCACTGGACGAAATCAAGCAATACCTGCAGAATCTGCTAGTATTGACCGCTCCAGTCAAAGGAAAGCCCCTCATTCTGTACACAACCGCCCTTGAGGGTTCCTTAGACGCGCTATGGGCACAGGAAAACGACCAAGAGAAGGAGAGAGCCCTCTACTATTTGAGTCGAGTTCTCCTGGGGGCAGAAAACAATTACTCCCCCATTGAAAAACACTGCCTGGTATTGATCTTCACGATAACGAAGCTCAGGCACTATGCGTTGGCGCATGAGGTCCATCTCATATCAAAGGTGGATCCTCTCAAATATTTGATGTCAAGAGCCATACTAACAGGGCGGCTCGCTAAATGAGCCCTACTCTTAATGGAATTCTCGATAACTTATCGACCTCTCAAGGCAGTGAAAGGCCAGGCCATCGCCGACTTCCTCGCTGAGTATCCGATACCTGCTGATTCACCTTTAAATTGTGAATTGCCAGACGAGCACGCGTTTGACACGATCGAAAAGGAGAGAGGAGGGAGTGATATTCGATAGGAACTCCACTTCGATGGAGCATCTTCCATGAAGAAGCAAAAGTACAACTCCCCCATAATCAAGTCTGGGGTAGGCCTCATCTTTGTGACTCCACAAGAAGGGATAATGCGCTTTGCCTTTTCCCTAACAGAGCCGAGGACAAATAATGAAGCCGAATATGAAGCTTTGATAGCAGGACTTGAGATCGCTGTCGACATGGGGATCGAAAACCTCCTCATATACGGAGACTCCCAGCTGGTCATTAGTCAAGTAAATGGCGACTATCAAACGTGCAAACCAGAGTTGGTAAGGTACGGTGAGAGAGTGCAACAATTGCTGACTCAAATTCCCTCCTACGCTCTGGAAAGCATACCGCGTGTAGAGAATAGCAAGGCGGATTCTTTAGCCAAACTCGCTAAAGAATTGGCTGACGAAAACCTCGATAATGTGAGGATCGTTGTGCAAAGTCGTCGGGTTCTCACACCGGTAGAAATACCTCCGGAGTCTTTTGAAGAAAAGGAAGCGACCAAGCAAGTGCCCCTACAAATAAAGGACCAGGAAAAGACTAAGGATTGGAGAGAAGCCTTTATAGACTACTTCAAATCCTGTCATACACCTGAAGATGCGTCCTCAAGACATCAGCTCATGAAACGAGCTCTATCCTTCGCCTTCGTAAATGACACTCTATATAAGAGATCATTTGATTCTTTATGGTTAAGATGCCTAGGACCGGAAGAAGCAAGAAGAGTCGTCCAAGAAACTCATGACGGACTCTGCGGTTCTCATCAAGCCGGGCCGAAGATGAAGCTGAAGATCAAAAGGATGGGCTACTACGATGATCCAAGACTGTCTCGAATACGCGAAGTAGTGCCACTCGTGCCAAATTCACGGAGACTTCATCTATCAGCATCCAAATCCGCTACACCCGATGGTGGCTAGCTGGCCGTTCGAAATGTGGGGAACCGATATAATCGGGCCCATCGAGCCAGTATCGTCCAGGGGACATCGGTTCATATTGGCAACAACCGATTACTTCTCTAAGTGGGCAGAAGCAGCGCCGTTAAGAGAAGTGAAGATGGAGAATATCCTTCATTTCTTCAAGACACATGTCATTTATCGATTCGGCACTCCGCGACGGATTATCTCAGATAACGGGCCAGCCTACAGAAGCCATAAGATCAGCTGCTTCGCATAACAACATAACATAGATTGGAGATAATCTTCGGTCTATAATCCCCGAGCTAACGGTCTGGCTGAGACTTTCAACAAGACCTTGACGAAGATCGTGAAAAATACGGTGTCCAAAATAAGAAGGACTGGCATGAGAGATTGCATGAAGCTCTCTGGGCTTATCGAACTATGTTCAAAACGGCCACAGACACAATGCCGTATGCATTGGTACTCGGCGCTAAAGCAGTACTTCCCTTGGAGATAGAGTTACCCTCTCTGCGAATGGCAGTTCATTACGAGCTAACAGACGAGGAGAATGCTCATCTTTGGCTTGAGGAGCTCGATGCCCTCGATGAAACTTGTCTCGTGGCGCAACAAAACTTGGAGGCTTACAAAGCAAAGATGACGCGCTTATACGAGATATTGACTAGGCCGAGAACATTCCGCCAAGGAGAACTCATGCTAGTGGTCAAAAGACCTATGATCCCCAATCGTGCTAAATGGGGGAAATTCGAGCCGAACTATGAGGGCCTGTACATCATAGACAAAGTCTATCAAGGTGGGGCTTATTTGCTCATGGATATGCATGGCGAAAGACCCTTCAGACCAATAAATGGCCGGTTCTTGAAAAAATACTACGCTTGACGAGTCACGGCCTAAGTCAACGATACATGACGACGCCTATGTCCGCTCTCTATCGTCCCAAACCTGAACTCTATAAGTAGTATCCGACAAAATATCGCCTCGAAAATGTGCGACGGACCGAAACGTCCCTAAACTAACGATGGACCGCTATGTCCTAAAACTAGTAACGGACAGTAACGTCCCTAAACTAACGATGGACCGTAATGTCCTAAAACTAACAACTGACCGAGACGTCTATAAACTACTACGGACCGCAGCATCCCAAGGCTGACGCAAAAAAAGGGTACGTCCATAAGTGAGATGGGCACGGATGAAAACCCGAAAGGGCTCCGTGAGTAAAAACAGCAGGACTACCGGCGAGTTTGTGAAAACCCGAAAGGGCGCAATCTCGTTAAAAGACACTTGCAAGGTCCTCTCGACCCTGCAAGGATAAAATACCTGCGTGAGATCCTTACGACTCACAAGGGAGCAACACACTTAGGAATCCCCACGATTTCTAAGGAGAAAACATACTTACGAGATCCTCACGACTCGTAAGGAGAATTCCCCTTCGAGACCCTCACGGCTCATAGGATTCAAAAGCCTTAAGTTACAGGGATCTGAATCTGTTCTTAAGCCATCATACACTCCAATATTGCCCTACAAGCAGTTCAATGCTGACCCTTGTATACAATCCACGGGCACAAATAAACATTTCCCTAACAGAGTCCTACCACCGACTATGGATATGCTCACACGGTGAACAAACCCTTGTAAGTCCTCTCGGCTTATAAGGAGAAAATACTCTTATAAGATCCTTATGACTTACAAGAGAACATACACTTAGAAATCCTCACGATTCCTCAGGAGAAAAGACACCTACGAGATCCTTACGACTCGTAGGAAGAAACACCTTTATGAGACCCTTACGGCTCATGAAGTCAAAAGCCTTAATTGACAGGATCATAACCCTGTTTTCTAAGCCACCTTTGTTCGAATTGACGAAGGCAAATGATGATTCTCTCCTGGCAATGTCCCAGTTGTAGCGATGCTGATGCCTGAATCGGAATCAAATTCCAAGTCCTTTCACAGCAAATGATGATTCGCTCCTGGCAATATTCCAGTCGTAGCGATGCTGATGCTGAGATTGGCACTAGATTCCAAGTTCCACACTCGCGATAAAAATCAGCGAGCCAAAAATGCATATGGAATAGCTGAAATGATGGGGCAACTTGTAACAAAATCAGCAAGTAAAATATATGCATACAAAATAGCCAAAATGATTGGGCAACTCGCAATAAAAAGCAGCGAGTAAAAAAGAAAAAATAGCCGAAATGATTGGGCACCGCGAAAAATAGCCGAAATGATTTGGCAATCGCGACTTTCGCGATATAAAAAGCTGAAATGATAAAGCATCGCGGAAAAAAATAAAAAAAATAAAATGAGATGAAACTTTTTGCCCTACAGATGAGATCACATCGATCTCTGTATACAATCTAGGGGCACAAACAAAGAAGGAACCATATCATCCCACCAGGCTCCATCAGAAAGAGAGCCAAGTCTCGATGGCAACATCTGCATCTCAAGAGATCAACCTCGACATTCGTCTCGTTACAGCAGACGCAACGCCAGCAAAGCGGAGCCACGGCAAAGTCCCTAGTTCCAAATCTTGACAGTTCATAAACAACCTAGAGACCACCTCATCATTCGTCTCGTTACAGCAGACGCAACGTCAGCAAAGCGGACCCACGGCAAAGTCCCTAGTTCCAAATCTTGATGGTTCACAGACAACCTAGAGACCACCTTGACATTCATCTCGTTACAGCAGATGCAACGTCAGCAAAGCGGAGCCACGGCAAAATCCCTAATTCCAAATCTCGACGGTTCACAGACAACCTAGAGACCATCTCGACATTCGTCTCGTTACAGCAGAAGCAACGTCAGCAAAGCGGAGCCATGGCAAAGTCCCTAGTTCCAAATCTCGGCGGTTCACAGACAACCTAGAGACCACTTCGACATTCGTCTCGTTACAGCAGACGCTACGTCAGCAAATGACCCCGTCGCGGAAATACGTCAGCCAATGACCCCGTCGTGGAAATACGTCAGCAAATGACCCCGTCGCGGAAATACGTCAGCCATTGAACCCGTCACGGAAACACGTCATCCAATGGCCCCGTCTCAGAAATACGTCATCAAATAACCCCGTCGCGGAAATACGTCAGCCAATGACCCCGTCGCGGAAACACGTCAGCAAATGACCCCGTCTCGGAAATACGTCAGCAAATGACCCCATTTCGGAAATACGTCAGCCAATAACCTCGTCTCGGAAATACGTCATCAACTGACCCCATATGGCCAAAGTCAACCCTCGACCTCCCCATTGAAGCAATGCTTTGACTCGGGAGCAGGTCAGCTCATCAATCACTTACGAGTCCTCTCGACTTATAAGGAAGAAAATTCTCTTATGAGATACTTACGACTCTCAAGAGAAAACACACTTAGGAATCCTTACGATTCCTAAGGAGAAGATACACCTACGAGATCCTCTCGATTTGTAGGGAGAAAAAATCTTTATGAGACCCTCATGGCTCATAAAATTGAAAAGTCTTAGGCAGCAGATCTGAACCCGTGTTCCTAAGCCATCGCTACCCTGTAAAGAGTCTAAGATGGACAGCTACCTATTATCTACATGCCACACTTGCTAAAATCACATAGCGACAACACAGCAAAGAGAAGAAAGCAACAGTGGGAGATAAAAAAATGTGTATATTTTATTCATGAATTCAATTGAGTACAAGACGAATCATATAAAAGAATAAAAAATGGATACTTGTTATTCAAAGGTTACAAATGTACAATCAATACAAAGGCAGCTACTGAGAAGGAGGCATTTTCAGTAAATCAGCTAGCTGCTCGCGCACTCCTCTCAGCTCCTTTTCGCGATCAGCCGCCGCAGCCAGCTCCGCTTCGACTCGAGCCCGTTACGGCAAGCAAGACGAAAGTTTCTCGTCGATTTCCCGTTGAGCAAATTCGCGATTCTGCGTAACCCGCTCTAAGAAGTCGAGTTTCTACCTTAGCGCTAGCCCATCCGAAATGCATCGTTGTAAATTGTCGAAGACGGCTCTCAGTTGCGCAGCGTTTGCTTCAACCTGGGCGCGCAGCCGGGAGGATTCACCGGAAGCTTCCTCGCGTTCCTTCCGCATTAAGGTCGCTTCTTGTTCAAAATGGCGGAGGAAGGGAGCGCTCTGCTCAACCCATCCATCCCGCTGGGAGTTCAGAGCCAGAACCTCGGGAGCCGGACGCTTGAGCTCAAGCTCATGCAGGCAGACCTCAATCTTCCTGCAGTGATTAACCCATGACTCAACGACGCCTTCGCTATGGAAGTTCACGAGCGTCGCCAGCATGGGATTAACCTCAGCAACAAAATCTGCAGCAAATGCAGGGACTTCCACGTTAAGCTCCTCGATGTACTCACTTAACATGCGCAGGCTGGTCACAGCGCCCTGGGAAGATGGACGTTTGGAAAAGGGCCCTGCCGGCATTAAGATGCGGGACTCGAAGGGAGCTGGAGTCGGCGCGATTGCTGCAAAACAAATTATAGTCAGATATTGGCTTAAGAGACAAAGAAGATGCAAGAACGATGAAGGCTACTATATCGGCTACGGCAAGTGGCAGAGCTGGGAGTACTGGTGGCGCAGCAATTCTCTTGCCCCTTCCTTCAATTTTTAGTGCTGTAATCAATTTAAAGTTAACAACGGCAGGGTCACCCATTAAAGAAAAGAAAAGACGTCGGTTAGAAAAGATACTCACCGGCACCAGCAGGCAGACTAACTTCCGACTGGAAGGAGAAGTGCGGGTTCAACCCTTGATACAGATGATCGAAGAGAATTCCTACAAGGTTGCGACGATGCATGGTAAGTACAAGGAAGATGACATCCACAATTTAAATTAAACAAATCGCAAACCCATACCTTCCAGTATTAGAGAAGACATGAGAGAAGGCGAAGGGTCAGCGACGTCAGATCAGCAACCGATGATGCTTCTTCGGGTGGTACGACCTCAACGCTCACCACACCTGCATAAAAAACAAAAGAAATGCTGTCATAAGGGATTGAAAGGGATTGCGGAATAAAAAGGAAAACAATGACCCAAGATCTACCTGATGAATCGCCAATCGAAACCGCGATAAGAGCATCATCAGGTGCAGCGACTGCATCGCTCTCCTCCATTGGAATGGTTTCGCCACCCGTGGCTTCATCCCCCGATTCTATGAGAGCTGTCGTGACACTCGTAATACCAGGCGATGGCAGGGAACAACAAGGGGAAATAGTGGCAGTTGGGGCATTCCCGGACTCCTGAGAAAGAGTGGCCACTTCGGGCTCAGTGATTGCCGTCATCTCACCTACCACCTCCTCACCAGGACTTGGCCCTGCAGGGTATGATATATGAGAATCTGAAAATCAAGCTCTAATAAAAGGACCTGGTGTTACGTTACCTTGGGACGGCCTTTCAATTACCTCCTGAGCCACGCGTACCGCCTGTCTATGAATGGTAGACAGGGCGGCCGGAGCACCCTCTGGAGAAATAGGGACAGGAGAAGAAGTGCTCGAGCCTGCACCTACAGCCAGGGCGGCATTGCGTTCTTTCTCTTCCTTTCAGCCTGAGCCGGGAGAGCTGACCTCCTCAGGACTTCCGATAAAGGAAGACCATCATCCGAACCAAGTTCTGCCTCCGGCGCCGTTACGACGTCCATCATCGGCTGCTTCTGCGAGACCCCTGGTGGCGACTTAGGGATAGCCGTGGCTGCAGTGGCCGGCGCTAACGATGCCGCTGCGTCACCACTTGCAATCGGCATTGCACTTGGGATAACCTGAGTCGAGGTAGTCTCTGCAATAAGAAAAAAGGGGGTTAGACTATCCATGAAGAAAAAGGGAATGAAGGCGCAATGAGTCGAAATATACCAAGACCCAACGAAGCGCGAAGCCTCTCTTCCTCTTCAAAATTCTTAAGGGAAGCTGCGAAGGCCTCTTCGGTGGAGATACCTATTGTAAAGGAAAACGTCAGTCAAAGCATAATAATTAAAATAACCGCGGAAAGATATGACCGAAGGATACCTGATTGTGCGATGGTGATTCGTGCTGCCTCATCGTGAGCTATTTGCTTTGAAACCGAGATGGAAGCCTCGAGATCGGTATCATCCGGCGCCATGAATAAGCCTTCATTGGTCCTGTATTCGCTTAAGCCCTCGCTGTAAGGAGCATGGGGATCTTGGCCAAATACAACATCCGTAAAAATTATAGACTTCTTTTTCTTCTTCGAACGAGTGCTGGCGGCCAATAACACAAGCTTGCACTTGGTGGGCAACTTTGGACGACGAGTTCCAATCTTCGCACCCACACCGGACTCGGGAGACGCCACGACTACAGCTTTTTCGGGCACACAGGGTAGGGGTAGCTCATGTATAGCATGTGGTACCACAGCCACAACGGCTTCTCTGAAGGGAGGATGGACGATGGTCCATCGCTTTAGAGGAACGTTTGGATTACCTGCTGGGGCGGTGCCCTTGCGGTCAAGTAATAATCACTTTTCTTCTCTAATAACGGCGCCCATCGAATGCGGGTACCATGTGTTAGTGTATATGCCCTAGAGGCCATTACTGTATCATACTAGTTTGTATATTACTTAATGGATGCTTGGGATATTCACCTTGTATATACAATCTTGCTCAAAATAGTAGTATGCTACTTGGTTTGTTTCTACTTCAATGTGTACTTGTGTTTATTTCAGTATATCACTTATACGCATTAGTGGAGCCCTTAGGATCTTTGCTTGATTACCAGCGTTGTGATGGCAGTCACACTAGTGGGGGCTGGGTAATCTATAAGCACATCCTTATACAGGTCCCTAGTCGCAGGACTATCGAGACAGGGCATCGATACTCCGGAGTAGACTAGCGTATGCGCTTCTCATCCCAGTGTGGGAGATGGTCTGTCCCACAGCCATCAGTACGTCGTACTGGAGATAGTATACGGGTGCTCGTTGGGTTACGAGTACACTGGACAGGACTCGTCGGGAACTGAAAGGTTGGTATTATACCTATCGTCAGTTATCAGTTCCCAGGTGACATGAGTACAGCTTAGTCCGCTGACTTGACACTGGCACTTCGCCTCAAGTGTGTTCCCACTGCACTTTGATCACTACCCTACCACGGCTCAAAGGAGTCGTGCAAACGGGTGGTGGTTGGGTGCAGTCTCGAAGCACTTGGAGGCAGTGACGGTTAGACAGGATTCGTCTCTCCCGGTATTGGGGGTTGACATCGCGCTGTGTCTAGGAGAGCCATTACACGAGTAGTCCCTGGCCAGGGCAAACGAGATATACTGGTAGGTTTCCAGTGTTATCTCAGGGTGTTTTGGGCTTCGCTCCGGCACGACTTGTACCGCTATTGGGGGACTGACGTTTACCACCCTCTAGGCCCGCCATGCGATGTATCAGACGAACAGACCGGACTGTACGGAGACTGTCACATTCAGACTCAGTAGGAGTTCAGATGGGGTTTCACCTCGTCAGCCTTCTTGTCGGCATCTACCTGGGGACCGTTACGCACAGCTAGTGCCGCTTGCGGTCTGTGGTTAAACCCACTGCCAGCGTAGTGTCGAGTCTTTAGAGTCCCACACAGAGGGTATTCGCCTCTGGGCAAAACAGAGTAGAGGTCGCATGGTTTTGCGACAGGGTTCGTTCTCATCCGCGCACTTGTGCACGTTTGGAGTCCGGACGGATTATACTGGCAGGCTCTGGTTTGAGCCAGATACTAGTATATATATTTGGGGTTGCTTTTATATCTTGGTATTCTTGTTCCTCGGAACGAGAATGCAGGTGTGTATGCACAGTTGCTTGAGGCGGAGGATGAGGTTTTTCATTAGGGTTTCGGAACGGGTGCGTATGCACAGTTGACAGTTATCTTTTTCCAAACCCTAATGGATTTATGGATTATCTATTTATAATAGTAATTAAATGAGAATTTTGTTATGGTTGATTTTGTTGACTTGTTGACCATGGTTGACTTGTTGACCATGGTTGAAAGTTGACCACCATCATGCTTCAAAAGTCTTCCTTGATTTATGCTTACATTTTTAAATGAAGCATGGTTGTGGTCATTCCAAATTGCCATCAACTATTCTCATTTTCAATTATTATTATTAGATAATTCTTTTCTTTTGCATTATGGTTGCAAGAAAGAAAAAATATAGCTCATTCTATCATTCTCACTCTCTCTCTTCACTTCATCTTCTTCTTCCTCTAGTCAAGAGAAACCTTCTCATGAGTTGAGAATCCTTCTCTTGAAAAACAAAAGCAACCCTTAGACACTCTCTACTCACTCTAGGATCAAGGGTCTAGCAAGCCGGCGATTCTAGTTCACTCCAAGTACGAGAAAGAGCCCAAAGGTCGAGCCTTCGAGGTGGATCCATCTTCGACGGAAGAAGGCGACAAGAGAAGAGAACCATCAACCTCCACAAAGCTTGAAGAAGAAGGAGTTCAAGTTTAGGTATAACCATCTCTATCCGAGTAGCTAAATCTCTTTAGCTTAGTTTGCTAGTTTTAGTTTAGGGAACGATCCCGACCTAGTTTAGTCCATGTTGCCTCTTGCGATAAAAATTTGTTTTTTTTATACCGTTTCCGCCTCCCCGTAAGAACCGGGGGTCGCAATATGGACTTACACCATGCCACATATACGTTCAGGGCTTTCGAAACACAGCTCGTCTTACTAATAAAGAAATTGGAGCCAGTGTTCAACCGCATAAAATGATGCAACGCGCTCCGGATTCCCTCTTCAGTAGCAACCGATTCTGCCAAGAAGGCCTCAAGCGGGACGCCCTGATTATATCTTAATTGCTGGGTGAAACGATGCGGGTTGTACCTCATGAACAACGTCGAATCATTCTGCCTAAACATGAGAAAGCCCGACCTAATGGAGTATAAATGAAGAATCTCCCGAGCTTTCAAGATAGTGGCCCTGCCTTTAAAAATGTCCCGCAATGGCTGCACCGTTTTTGCGGATTCCTTGCCGATGGTTAGAATCTTATCAGTAAAGGTCATGCCATCTCCAACTGTGCGTGGACGAAAGAGCAAACTCCTAGCTTCCCGCTGTGTCGGATTTACAATAGATGCGTCAACTAACCGCATGATCCGAGGGAAGTTATACTTGTCATAGAAGCAAGGCCTTTTGTGGACACCGAAAACGCCAAGTACATGTAGCTCGATCCATGACATAAAATAATGCATTGAGAAGTTCATGTGCTGCACCCCTGGTTCAGTAGTGTCTGTCGCCAAGCTGAGGCCGTGATACAAATGGGCTAATCCAGCGACCCCGACGACCACTTGCATCCTAGCAACCATTCGGTGAGCTGGATAAAAAACGGACGGCCTCATATGGCGAGGATGCATTGGAAGCACAAACCAGCTTAGCCATAGCCCGAGGAACCCCAAAAAGAACGCTTCTTCGTCAATCCCAGGAGCTGCAAGCTCTGTAAAAGAGACGACCGAGGTGTTGGGGAGAAAAAAATCCCTTTTATCTGTCTCCGCTGTCGGCTGGTTGTCCAAACCAAAACCGAAAGGATCGTTGAGTTTGGCAAATTTCGCGGCTTCCTTCGACAAGACTTCTGAGCGGAGAAAACAGGCGATGAAATCTGTGAAATTAACCCCACGGCCCCTGGATTCGAGAAAAAGGCTCTCATAGATATTTAACACCTTTATCAAACTCGGGAATTGGTGTTGGATAGCGTTCTCTCGGGTAAGACCCATTACCACTGGTTTGGTGGCATAGATGTACTCGTCCGAAGGAAGCAGCTCCTCATAGTGTTCTCCCATAACAGGTAAACCAGAGACCTCTGCAAACTCCTCTAAAGAAATTGAGACTTCTCGATCCAACAGAAGGAAGGTGTGGGTCGGAATATTCCATTGCTCCAGAAATGCCTTGACCCACTATGCAGGAGGCGTAGAATATTGAAAGAGAGAAGCGTAAATCGCGAGATACAACCCGAGTTTCAGTAGCTGAGACTTCTTGGCCGACAAAATGTAGCGGGCCCACTGTAAATACCCAGCTGGATGACAAGGGATTAGGCCTATTATATACGATTGTCCCTAAGGACGTGACTCACCCTGGCATATGCGCCGTCCTAGAGTATCCAAAGCCGCCGGCGGCTGTACGGGTATTGCAGCCATAGAAGGCTGAAAGAGACCCTCTGAAGTCCAATTGACCTCCTCCACAGCATAGTTTATCGGGGGTGCATCTGCATAAGGGATCGCCGATATAGACTTCAAAGGTGTCGTGCAAGAAAAGCTCCGTCGACCTTTGATGACTGTACGATCTACCCCATAGATGAAGATTCTTTCGCTACGGGTCATGATCTTTGATCAACGCGAAGACTTCCCTATCCACAGGCGCTTCGGGGAATCCTCCCTCTGAATGGACAAACGGGAAAGAAATATCGAATGACATAGTGCCTGCGCGAAAAAGATCAAAAAAAATTTAGCTGTCAATGCTACAGTTTAAGTTCTGTCACTAAGTACTTTAAATTCGTACCGCACTGTAATACAGTGGAAAGGGACCAAAGGGGACCCACACAATCTAGATGACAGTTCATCATTAATAAAACAGTCTCATCATTTGATGATACTGTTATTAAATGAGGAAATCCTCAAAAGATTCTCATTTAATGAGGGCCCCTCGGGCTAAGGTGTAAATCTCCCATTGAGAGCAGCGCTCTACAACAGAGTGACATCTGTCAGCTCTGATGATGAAAGGAATAAAAATTCCTCAAGAAAAATTCTAAGAGCCATGCTCTGTAAAAATGATGGAATAACCCATCAGAAAACTTAAAATAAAGCTTTTAATGAATCAAAAATTCCAAGATCTTTAGATCTGTGAACTCTAAGAGTTCTTCATGAACAATGTTCAAGTTCATAGGTTAAAATCACCTTAAAATAAAAAGATTATATCTTGAAGATCTCTGATCTAAAAGATGAGCATGGCTCTGGTTAAAAACCCTAAAGTTTCTTAAGATCTATGATCTAAAGATGAGCATGGCTCTGTTAATGGGTAAAACCCTAAAGATATATTTTTAGATCTATGATCTAAGGAGAGCAAAGCTCTGTTAAAAAGTTCAATTCTTACCTAAGTTGGGCAGAGTTTTGACTCTTAAGAAATTTCTTAAGGTAAAGAGCTTGGCTCTGAGAGAGAATTAATTCTCAAAAAACAAAACAAGAAGATGAACAGAGGTCATCTCAAGGCCCAAGGGTCCTATTTATAGGCACTGAGAGCCGTTTCAACTTCTAAGTTGATCTAATGGCGCAGATGCTGCCACCGTTGCACACACGTGTAAACCACGTGAGCGCAATGGTGGGGGGGGGCATTTGTTTCCCCCAATCAGAGCAAAACTCTGTTCAAATTTCAAAATTTGAAATGAAGCAGCGCTTCATAGCAGCGTCAGCGCTGAGAGTCAAAGACTCTGAGGCAGTGCTTATGTGCAAAGCACGTGAGCGCTAGCGCTAAGAGCGCTGCGCTCTAAGCAGCGCACCGCGTGCAAAGCACGTGAGCGCTAGTGATAGAACGAAATGTTCTCGGCCCTTGGATTAAAGATCCAACGAACATGATTAAAAATCATTAATTGACCAGAATAAAATTCTGTTAAGGAAACATTCCTCACAATCTTTCCAAATAAGAAAGACCGTGCTTTGAAAATCAGAGCACCGTTGGATCAATGATCCAATGGTGATTAAAAAATCACCAAAATATAGAATAAATTCTGTATGGGGAAAATTTCTCAATCTTGTTAAAAACAAGAAGATTACCTTCTGTAAATCAGAAGCCCTTGGATTAAAGATCCAACGGGGAAACATCCCCAAATCAATTAGAGAAAAGATCTCTTCAACTGATTCAACAAATCAACTTGCCCTATATAAGGACCCTAAGACTTCAAGTCACACAGAGAGGAACCCCCCCACAAACTTTGAGAAATTTCAGAGAGAAGAGCAAGCTCTCGACAGAAAAAGAACTTTTCTTCAAGGTAAAAACAGAGAGATCAAAACATCTCATCAGAAAAAGAACTTAGTTCCTTTGCCAGATCATAGATCTATAAGACAAATTGTCTTTCACAAAAGTGATCATAACATCTCATTATAAAAGGGGGGAGAATAATTCAATTCTCTTTGGATCATAGATCCATAAAGGCAAAGCCTTTCACCAAAAACATAAGAGATTGAAACATCTCCTATAAAAATAAAAACTTTGTTCTTAGATCCATAAGACAAAGTCTCTTATAAGAGAGAATTTAATTCTCAGAGCGCAAAGCTGCCAAAAAAGAGCCCTAGTGCTCCAATTAAAAGAAGCGCTTCAGCGCTCCAAATCTAGCGCACAGCGTTGCAGAGCCCTAGCACTCCAATTGAAAGAAGCGCTTCAGCGCTCCGAGTCTGGCGCACAGCGCTGAGCGCGCCACGTGCTCCTCACGTATGTGCTATTTCACAAGAAGCGCTCTGCGCTCATTATCTGGCGCACAGCGCTAAGCGCGCCACATGCTCCTCACGTGTGCGCTATTTCACAAGAAGCGCTCTGCGCTCATTGTCTGGCGCACAGCGCCAAGCGTGCCACGTGCTTCTCACGTGTGTGCTACTTCACCAGAAGCGCTCTGCGCGACTGGCGCACAGCGCCAAGCGCGCCACGTGCTCCTCACGTGTGCGCTAAGAGAACATAAATTGTTCTTTAAACAATAAAGCCCCAGAGCCATGATGAGTGCTCAGCACTCAATAAAAGACAAAAAAATTGTCAGAGCCCAAACCAATGCTTAGTATTGTTAAATGTTCAACATTTTAACTAAATGGGCCGAGCCCAAAATGTCCACAGAACCCTACCTCGGATTAATTGAGCCCATATGCTCATAAATCTTTAATAGATCTTAGTCCAAAACTTGACTACAGATCTTCCAACCAACATTGGTTCAAGGGTACATCTCTTCATAGCTCTGATATACGTCGTTGTAATTCCTCAACGTGTTCAGAAAGATGGAGGGTCCCAATAACCAATAACTTTTTGTGCAACCAAAACTACACAGACTATGATGTCTTTAAATTGGACTATGATGTCCTTAAACTTTATGGACTGTGGGGTCCTTAAACTCATGGACTATGATGTCCTTAAACTTTACGGACTGTGAGGTCTTTAAACTCATAGACTATGATGTCTTTAAACTTTACAGACTATGACGTCTTTAAACTGGACCGCAATGTCCCTAAACTAAAACAATAGAGCCCAAATACTTAAAATTAGACTAATGTATCCTTAACAAACGTTTAAGTTGATCTTATTCTCAAATGAGATTAACGATCCTTAAACCCAACCCCAAACCCAAATCTAAGAAAATACGGATTTGGACTAATCCACGCCCTACGGGCGACAACATAAATTAGTCTCCGTATACAATCCACGGGCAACCAAAAACAAAACAAACACACACGACACGAAGTGACCATCTGGAGAAGGAGAAAGTTGCTACCGTGATGCGGTAGCGTAATTAACTGTAGGAGCTTGCTTCTGCATGGAAGAGCGTCTCCACAATAAAAACCCCCTCAAACGAGGGGGAATCTGACAAAGTCTGCTACATCGGCTACATCCATTTAAACCTCCGATGCACGGTGCCATAAATCAACTTGGTATCTTCGGAGAGGTGGACGGATCAAACCAAATAGCATCTGCCCCGAAATTCAGGCCGGACGTCCCAACGTCCCGGTTGCGTCTTTCGGCGTAGAACAGCGTTCTTAGCCCTGTTTTTGCCTCCATTTCGGGATTTTCCCCTTTCGCGAGAACATATAGCGGGCCAGAGATAAAGAGCATTACGGTCTACTTTTTATGCAGATTGCCAGCTGAGACGCCGTGTTTTGGCCTTTTCATAAATGGTCGTTTCGCGGTTGTGATTGTCCCGGCTCATTCAACAAGATTTTTTTATTAGCTTGTCAATTTGTTCTTCAAGCGGCAGACTTAACGTTCTTAGAGACATCACAGCTACTTGGAAGAGCATTTTCTTCTTCACTCAAGATGTTTATGATGTGGCAACTGTAAACTTGGTCCCGTTTCTTGGATCGAACATATCCGATCCCGGTTGTCTCCATCTTCCCGTTGGGCTTCCTTCGCTAAGTCCCAGGAATATCCCAGATCTTTTTGTAGAATTAGGCTTGTCGAACAGTTTGTTAGAGGGGTATGCGTTGGCGTCTTAACTGCTCTTTCAATCCTCCAGCGTAATATCTTGGCAGATGGATGGGTTGAAGCCCGTCGAGTGCAAAATCAGTACCATGCCAAATTTCCTTTCTTACTTTGGTCTCTGTATATTGGTCGAAGAGGATCGCCTTTTCATCTCTTCTCTTAGGAGGTATGTAGAAAGTTTGCAGCTCTTATACGTTGTATGTATCGAGCGGATCAAGTTCCTTGTAGTGTCGAGGCGGAGCCATTGTGATTTGCAGACTCTAATCCACTTCGGCAAGAGTTTGTATTGACGGGCGAACGGAGCACACTACATTGGCCTCATCCTCTGAGTCGCTGCCAAAGACCAAAATAGGAGTAGATGGTCCGGGTTTATTGTTTTCTTTTTAGGGTTGCCCTGAGTAGACTATTTCTTCGTCTTCCTCGGTATCGCTCCCAAAAATCGGGATAGTGGCGACGTATTTCTGTTTATTCTCCGGCCTGTAGCACCTTTTAGTATCCTCGAAGTCTGGTAAGAAGTACTTTGCGTCTTCGTATTTCCGGACTTTGTTTATGGAGAATGGATTTTGCTCTCCCGTGACGGTGTACTCCGAGCCATCCATGAAATAGTTCATACACTGATGTTGTGTAGAAGGGATGACGTTGTACTCGTGTAACCAAGGCCTGCCGAGTAAACCGTTACAGCTATTCTTAGTGTCAATGACATGAAATTTGATGTCAGTGACGAGCAGCCCAAAGCATAGCGTCAATATTACGGACCCAAGCATCCGTGACGACTGTGAATCGAACCCGGAGATGGTAATTTTATCTCGGGCAAGGTGCTGAACGTTCATGCAAATTTCCTTCAGCACTGTCACGTTGAGAAGGTTAACGAAGGATCCGTTATCGACAAGGATTTTCCCTATCTTGATATCCTGGCAGTACCCGGTGACGTATAACAGGAGGTTATGTTCGCACGTACCGAGAAGTAGATCTTCATCGCTGAATGTAATATTAGCTGTGTGGACCTCTGCCAGTTCATTTTTCATCTTCTTTTTCGCGAGGAAAGCTTGAAACTGATCGGGCTCTTGTAATGCCTTGATCAGAGAATCTCGTGCCTCTTTGGACAGGATGAGAGCATCCAATATGCTCAGCTGCGAGGGTATTTTCCTCAGATGTGTCAGGACGTTATAATCCACCTTGTTTTTCTTAGATGGGTCCTTTGTGGTGAGCTCTTTTACCATTTCTTCATCGAGGGCGATTTCCTTGGGGATTTTCCCTTTCCCTTTGTCCGTTTTGTTCGAACCTTTGTTTGTAGGTTCGAGGTTCTTCTCAGGCAGCGTGCGGTTACGCAGCTGAATATTCTCGCAGTTTTTTCCTTCTCTTCTTTTTCGGAGGGGGAATCTTTGAAGAGAGGGTTGTGTTGGATATGTATACCCTAAAGGCCATTATTGTATATGTATACATGTGGATGCTTGGACATATATATGTACTGGACAATCTTGTTCGATATGATAGTATACTATCTGGTTTGTCTTTATCTTAACATGTGCATATGTTTTACTTGTTATTACTATCATTTATACATGTTGATAAAGCCTGTAGGACCATTGCTTGACTACCTGCATTGTGATGGCGATCATATTTGTGGGAGCTGGGTAGTCGATAAGCACATCCTTAAAGTGTCCCTAGTTGTGGGAGTATCGAGACATGGCATCGATATTCTGGGGTAGACTAGTGTATACGTTTCTAGACCCCGATGAGGGGAGATGGTTGGTTCCACAACCATTGGTCATTCGCATCTAAGATCGTATATAGGTGCTCACTAGGGGTGAGTATACTGGACGGACTCGCCGAGAACTTCTAGATGGTACTATACTTATCGTCAGATAGCAGTTCTCAGGTGGCATGAGTACAGGTTAGTCTTCAGACCTGAGATCGTCATTTGTCTCGTGTGAGTTCCCACTGTACTTTGATTACTACCCTAGCAGGGCTCTACTGAGTCGTGCAAACAGTTTTTAGTTGGGTACAGTCCCGAGCCACATGGAGGTAGTGAGCGATTGTTGGGGATTCGTCTCTCTCGATATAGAGAATTGATATCGCATTGTTGGATATGTATGCCCTAGAGGCCATTATTGTATATGTATACATGTGGATGCTTGGACATATATATGTACAGGACAATCTTGCTCGATATAATAGTATGCTATCTAGTTTGTCTTTATCTTAACATGTGCATATGTTTTACTTGCTATTATGTATCATTCATACATGTTGATAAAGCCCGTAGGATCATTGCTAGACTAGCTGTGTTGTGATGGCGATCATACTTGTGGGAGCTGGGTAGTCGGTAAGCACATCCTTAAAAGGCCCCTAGTCGTGGGAGTATCGAGACTAAGCATCGATATTCTGGAGTAGATTAGTGTAAACGTTTCTAGACCCCGACGAGGGGAGATGGTACGGTCCTGCAACCATTGGTCTTTTGCACCTAAGATCGTATACAGGTGCTCACTGGGGGTGAGTACACTGGACGGACTCGTCGAGAACTTCTAGATGGTATTATACCTATCGTCAGATGGAAGTTCTCAGGTTACTTGAGTACAGGTTAATCTTCGGACCTGAGATTGTCATTTGTCTCATGTGAGTTCCCATTGTGCTTTGATCACTACCCTACCACGGTTCTGCTGAGTCGTGCAAACAGGTTTTGGTTGGGTACAGTCCCGAGCCATACGGAGGCAGTGAGTGATTGTTGGGGATCCGTCTCTCTCAATATAGGGAGTCGATATCGCACCGTGTTCGATTGGTCAGGACCATAAGACCTTGGCCAATGCAGTTGGGATTTACTGATAGGTTGATCAGTAGTTTTCCGGATTGGTCCTGAGCCGCATCACCACGAATTATCGGGTTATTAGGGTCTGACATTTACTACCCCCTAGACTCGGTAGGTGATACTCTCAGACGAAGAGACCGGACTGTACGGAGATTGTCACAGATAGGCTCAGTTGGGATCTGAATGAGTTTGCTTGTTGGCCTTCTTTTTTGACAGGTACCTGGGTAGCCGTTACGTACAGCTAGTGCTGCGACGTGCTTGTGGTTATGGATTTATCCAGTAACTCACTGCCGGCGTATTGTCGAGTCTTTAGAGTCCCATACAGAGGGTTTCCCTGGTTCAGGCAAAATGATGTAGTAGCTGTATTGGATACGTGCAGGGTTCCGATCGATTGATGTACCGTGTACCCGGACTTTCGATCGGACAGTTAATAATACTAGTCGGCTCGGGATTGAGCCGGATTATTAAATCAGGTATTGATTTAATAATTTACATATATGTATTTCGATATGTATATTCTAGTATTATAATCTTCGTGTTATTCTATCTCTTTGGGCATTTGTGCTTTTATGTGAATGTAAGTATGTATATACAGTAGACTGTAATCTGTATTTTATTACGGATTACATTCTAGAAGGTGGACACCTCATCATGGCTTTTTCCATTTATTTATTAAATGGAAATAAGGTGTAAAATGAAGGTAAAGGGAGTATGGTGAGAACAATGCCTCAATAGTTGCCAAATGAATTTTTAATTCATTTGTGGCAACTATTGAAGTATGGTTGATATATTTTATTCTTGGATATTGTTTTACAAAGCCATTGTGAGTTATTTTCTCTCACATGGTTGCTTCATTTTCTCTTGAGCTCACCATTTTGCTTCACTCCCCTCTCCTTCTCTTGAGCTCCTCCACCTTCATCATCTACCTCTTCTCTACACTCTCATGTGTTGAGAATCAAGAGAGGAGGTGAGATAGAGATTGAAAGACACTTAGAACCTCACACTACATCCTAGAGTTCTTGGTATAGCAACCCAAGTTCTCTAGTTGCTCCTTTTAATTCTTAGCTCAGAGCTAGAGCCATGGACTACATTCCTCAGGTGGATCATCTTCGACGGAGGAGGACCGACGAACAAGCTCGATCCCGGAGAACCGAAGGAGTAAGAAAAGAAGATCAAGCTTGATCATGGTGGCTACTTGGAGGGAACGACGAGGAAAGAGGAACGAAGGACACGGATCTTTTGGTGAGATTCTTTCATCATAGTAGATAGCTCTTTTAGTTTAGCTAGTTAGGTTTATGGAAGATCTGGTTTAATGGGTTATTCTAGCACCGTTTTTAAAACCCTAGAAAAATTTTTGTTTCGCAAACTGCCACGGCTGATGGCTAGGGTGTTAGTGTAACCCAACATGGCATCAAATCCACCCCATTAAACCTAAACTAGATAGTTCTAACGTGCTTAAAAGATCGATTGAGAAATATTTTCGAAATCACAATTTCAAATTCAAGTTTCTACCGATTTTTAAAAGTGTTCAGAAAATCATTTTCAGTGTCTGTAAAATTCGTGCAGGGTATTTTAAGACACCAGAAGAAAATTGGGCACAAGAGCCCATTTTAAGGCCGCGGAACCGCGATAGAACATGCATGTTTGTCGCGGTTGCGTGGTCGTATTGGGGTCTCTGTGCATAAAATTTCTTATGGGGCTCTAATATTTGGAAATGTGATTTCTGGGATGTTTAGTTTCTGGTCCAGATTTGTTTGAGTACTGGATTACCCTTGGGGCCAATACGGAAAGCTTTTGTCGATCGAAATTTTAAATGCATGATTATCAGTACTTAGATTAGCATCTGCGACCGTGGATGTCATTTGATCGGTATAACCCGTCTAACTGCTATATGTTCTTTTAGACGAGTTTGCGAACATGACATTCAAGTTGATGGTCTGTGATTGTGCTGATATTGTGGTTGGATTGTCCTGGTGGATAGCCGGTGGTGCAATGGTTTAGTACAGTTTATATTCAATTGTATATTTGTTATTGTGGGGCGAGCGTCTGGCATGTGGACTCTCGTCTCTGCCGTGTTGTATATTATTTGATTGGGGCACGACCGGGTTGAGGTCGATGTCACCTTTGTACATATATTTTTCTTTTTCTGTACTAGGATTACCCCACGGTGGAGTGCTCAAATAGCCGAGTTCTAGATGGCAACAAGCCCGCATATCATGGTGTTGAGACGGAGGGGGCTTCACTCTAGAATTGGTGGGCCATTTGCCGCACTTGTAGGGGGTATAGAATGACCCACGGTGGGGCGCTCAAGTTACCGGATCCCGTGAAGTGCTGGATGGCCCATTCACATTGTTGATTAGGGTTGCATCACTTCTGGGATTGGCGGGTAACTTTCCCCGCTCGTAGGGGTCCATGTTTTCATTGCACGGGCTATCCACATGACCGGGAACGTCTGGTTTTATTTGCGGCTCAAGTGAAACCCGAGGCTCCTAAATTATCCGCCATTCTGTGTTGCTTGTTGAGATTCTGTGATGTTACTTATATTCTAGGACGAATGTTATATATATTTATATATATACTAGTAGATGTTGTATATGTTTTGCACCCGCGCTAGTCCAGCCCCCGCTCTGCCATTAGTTAAGTAACCTAACGGTGCATGACGGAGCCCCGTGGCGAACGCAGATGGCATATACGTACATTGTATTTTCGTTCTTTTCTGGTGTGATAAGTATTATATGATGGAACCACATTATTTTTAATTAATGCAAGAAAAGGAACCTAAAAGATGTTGTTGGAACAAATTTTGAAAAACTGTAGTAATACTCTTTCGCTTTGCATAGTGGTATTCGGTCATGAACATCCAGCACTCATTCTACGAGGCAAGATCCTAGATTCCTTCACGGGAAGTGACCTTTTGAACAAAAGTTTATGCTATAGATTACTCGGTTTTCTTAAAAAACCACTAGTTTTCAAAAGCGGAGCCTAAACCACTCCTTTTCAAAACTGCTCAGGTTCCTTCAACGATATCAAGTTCATTATGTTAAAGGGTTTTTCGCCAAAATCCCAGCCGTAGCCCTCTGTCATTTCCTATGAGTAGTACTTAGTATTCATGCTGCGTTTGTTGACTTTGTCAAAGCGTAGTGAACGGTAGCTGAGTGGTGCTTGTTTGTAACATAGTGATGCGATTAAGTAAGACAGTCACATAGCCTTTTTGATCTTGTCAAGGGCTTATGCGGACGGGTCTAGGGTAATCAAGATAATGACAGGTTGAACTTGACTAGCGACTTATGATTTGTCGACCTTGTCAAGGTTATAGGTCGTTAGGGGCAAAAACCACATTGGGAGTTTCAAATATACAGGAAACTTGCTAGTGTTGCATACCTTCTGGAGTGTGGTGACTAGAGTTGATTCCATCTAAGTCATCACACAATGATAGTTGGATCCCAATCCCACCGATGAGTAGGATTAATCTTGGGAGATTTTTTCACTTAACAATCAATGCTATAAACCAAGTAGGTGTCTAGAACAGTGTTAGCGGGGCTACGCCTCCAGGGAAAAGAGATTATGTAATTAAGGAACTTCGCAAAAGCGTTGGAAAACCTCCTTCGAAGTACCGACACTAGCCTGGCCGAAAGGTTAAGCAAGTATTGTAACGTGCGATTAATCTTGACTAGTTCTTCTTTTAAGGTTTGAAGAAGAATTTGATAAAATAGTCGGAGCCATCCTGATTAGATAAACTAATAACCAATCTAATCTTGAAAGAGCGCACGCTGAGTGTTTCTTTTATCTCTCTCCAGGTAGCAACCAATTCACGCCCTAATCAAGATAATAAAATGTATCACTTGACCGATCCAAATTCTTATTCGGGGCTGGGGAACGTCAGTTCGGCTATAACTTATGACAGCAGTCATGAGTATGAGCAAGGGAAAGAGGATTGCCTGAATTCCTTGATGACCCCATTGAAGAAGAAGCATACCATTGCGTCTCCTTCAGGTGTTCTTGTTATCGAGAACTGCTTTTCGGTCAGTCCTACCTTCTGGGTACTAGATACCGGATTAGGATCTCATATCTGTAATTTATTGTAGAGACTGAGAAAAAGTAGGATGGTTAGACCCGGTGATATGTCTCTCAGAGTAGGGAACGAAGCACAAGTTAATGCTGCCGCCATCAGTGAATATCACCTAGCATTGCCAAGAGGCAATACTATGATTTTGAACAATTGCTACTATGTACCTTCCATGGTTAGCAATATCATATCAGTTTCTTTACTTAATAAAGATGGATATAACTTTGTTATTGATAGAAATATCGTGAACATTTACCTCAATAAGGTATTGGTTGCAGAAGGTACACTGTGTAATGGTATTTATGTTCTTAATCAAAACGCAGTTCTCAATATACAAAACACACGCAATAGGAAGAGTTCAGAAAAGAACTGTTTACCGCCGGAAACAGGGAAGACTGAACGTCTTGCCTGAATCTGGGGGCAGATGCTAATTGGTGCTATCCGTCCACCTCTCCGAAGATGCCAAATTGATTTATGGCACCATGTATCGAAGGTTTAAACAGATGCGGCCGATGTAGCAGACTTCGTCAGATTCCCCCTCATTTGAGGGGTTTTTGATTGTAGGAACGCTCTTCCCTGCAGGCGCAAGCCCCTGCAGTTAATTACGCTACCGCATCGCGGTAACAACTTTCTCCTTCTCCATATGGTCACTTCATGTCGTAGGTGTTTGTTTTGTGTTTGGTTGCCCGTGGATTGTATACGGAGACTAAGTTATGTTGTCGCCCGTAGGGCGTGGACTAGTCCAAATCCGTATCTTTCTTAGATTTGGGTTTGGGGGGTTTGGGTTTAAGGATACGTTAGCCTCATTTGAGACTAAGATCAACTTAAACGTTTGTTAAGGATACGTTAGTCTAATTTTAAACTAAGATCAACTTAACGGGATCATTTAGATCCGACAAGAGAGCAATTGGGCTCTATTGTTTAGTTTAGTGACATTGCGGTCGATAATTAGTTTAGGGATATTACGGTTCAATGTTAGTTTAAAGACATCGCGGTCGAGGTTAAGGACATCATAGTCCATGGGCTTAAGGACCCCACAGTCCGATGTTAGTTTTAAGACATCACGGTCGAGGTTAAGGACATCATAGTCCATGGGTTTAGGGACCCCACAGTCCATTGTTAGTTTTAAGACATCACGGTCGAGGTTAAGGACATCATAGTCCATGAGTTTAAGGACCCCACAGTCCGTAGTAATGTGTGGTTGTCGGGACCCGTCACCTCTCTGACGACGTTGAAGGATTACAACGACAGATATCAGAGGAGTAAAGAGATGTACCCTCGAACCGGGTGTAAATGGATTGGAAGAACATATAAGCCCAGTTCAATTTAAATTGCTGACTTATGGCCAGAATTGGGCTAAGTCCAGTTTAAAAAAATGTTTAACATTTTATTTTTATTCTGCCTGTTAGGCCTTTATTTGGGCTCTGCCCTTTTAATAATGCTAAGCATTGGGCTCTGACATTTTTTTGTCTTATATTGAATGCATTGCATTTATCAGAACAAAGTATGTTCTGACAGCGCGCCACGTGGCGTACTAGGCTCTTTGCGCCAGTCAAAGAGCGCATTGTGCTTCTGTCGGTTAGCACACACGAGGAGGACACATGTCGCGCTTAACGCTAAGCGTTAGTTTGTTAGCGCACTGCGCTTTTAATTTATGAGCGCGCTGCACTAGTTTATGGGTGCGCCAGTGAGTGACACGTGGCACGCTTGGTGCTGAGCGCCAACCCAAGAGCACAGTGCGCTATTTTCAGGAGCGCAAAGCGCAGATCGTGTCTATGGTTGACACGCGGCATGTTTTGGCGCTGAGCGCCAGTCCAAGGAGCGCAAAGGCGCAGTTCATGAGTGCAAAGCACTTTCCAGTAGCGCAAAGCGCATCTGATCAGATTTTAAGATCAAAGAACAAGTTTATGTTCTTCAAAGGAGGCTTTGCCTTAAGATCAAAGAACAAAAGTTCTTGTTTTTATTAAAGACTCTGCCTTTATAGATCAAAAGATCTGTGAGTGAAGTATTTTACTTCTTTTTATTATTTTATGATTAGATCTTTTTTGATCTTTTCTTTTAAATCAAAAGACCTTGGTCTTTTTTATAGATCTAAGATCTTTTTAGAAGAGATTTCTTCTATTTACGAGATGATTTCATCTCTGTTGTTCAAGAATTAATTCTTTACCTTTAAAGATGAAGAAATGATCTTCTTTCTTCTAAAGGCTTGCCTTTCTTTCTCTTTGAGTTTTTCTCAAAGTTTGCAGAGGTTTTTTTTTATATGAGACTTGAAGTCTTGGGGCCTTTATATAGGGCCAATTGATTTGTTAAATCAGTTCAAGAGATCTTTTTCTGATTGATCTGGGAATATTTCCCACCGTTGGATCTTTGATCCTAAGGCTTCTGTTTTACAGAAGATAATCTTCTTGTTTTAATAAGATTGAAAAATCTTTCCATAACAGAATTTTAGTTCTGATTAATTAATAATTTATTATTAGTAGATCTTTTGATCTGACGGTGGGGAATTTTTAATCCCAGCGCTGGCGCACCTTGCGCTAGTGCACCTACGTTCGACACGTGACGCGCAGTGCAGAGCGCAGCGCAACTGCGCTAGCACACCCGTGTTTGACACGTGGCATGCAGCGCAGAGCGCAGCGCAACTGCGCTAGCGCATCTGTGTTTGACACGTGGCGCGCAGCGCAGCGCAACTGCGCTAGCGCATCTGTGTTTGACACGTGGCGTGCAGTGCGCAGAATCTGAAGCGTTGCTTCAATTTAAATTTTGAATTTTGAAGCAGAGCTTTGCTCTGATTGGGGGTGCGCTGCCTAGGGCGCAACGCACCTAGCGCTAGCGTGTCTGCGCTTGACACGTGGCACGCAGCGCGCAGCGCATGGGATCTGAAGCGTTGCTTCAATTTTTGAATTTTGAAATTCAAAACAGAGTTTTGCTCTGATTGGGGGAAACAGAAGTGTCGCTTCATTTCAAATCTTGGAATTTGAACAGTGCTTTACTCTGATTGGGGAAACAAATGCCCCCCCACCATTGCGCTTACGTGGTCCACACGTGAGCGCAGCGGTGGTAACATCTGAGCCTTTGGATCAACTCAGAAGTTGATGAGGCGGCTTAACACCTATAAATAGGACCTTTGGCCCTCTAGATGATTATCATTTTCTTTGAGAATTTTGTTCAGAACACAGTTCTTCGGTTTGAGAACTTCTCAAAAGCAAAAAAGAATCTCTTTCCAAACTTAGGTAAAATTTTAATAAATCTTAATGAGTTAGGGTTTTACCCATTAACAGAGCCTTGCTCTTAATAGATCTTTGATCTACAGAAAACCCATTTAGGGTTTCACTAGCAGAGCTTTGCTCCATAGGTCTAAAGTGATCTAAAGAGAACCTTTTTAGGGTTCCATTAATAGAGCTCTGCTCTCTAAAAGGATTTTACTTATGATTTCTTAATTCATTAATGGAGCTTTGCTCCTTTCAAATCATATAGAAGAACTCTTAAGAGTTTTTCGTGGATCTTAAAGATTAAAAATGGAATTTTATTTTTGATGAGTTATATTATCTTCTTAGAGCAAGACTCTCATTGTTCTCGGGGAATTTCTTTAAATTCCCCTCGTAATTGATTTTGACAGGTGTCACTCCTATCTGGAGAGCATTGCTCTCGAGGAGTTTAACTCCCTGTGCCTGTTTTTAATAAGAATTCGCTTAATCAGTCTGTCCGCTAATTTTTGTTAATTTTCTTTTTTAGGAGTAATGGACGCTCATATGTATGACCTCGACGAGATTATCTCTTAGGGGGACATCCGCTCACTCGGCCGTTCTCAGAATCGAGAATTCACAAACGCCGAGTGTGCCGAAATCATGAGTCGCTTTGACGCATACAATGGTCGGCTGCTTCCTCGACGTTCCTCTCTCCTGAAGCTTATTGTGGGAGCGATCTGGGAAGCGCTTCCTTTATTCTGTACCGGCGTGCCGCTTAGGGCATTGGATGCTGCCGAGGATAAGGTGCACTCGGTGTATCTGATGAGCCTAATCTTAAAGAAACGGTGAGACAACCTTATCGATCTTCTGCATCAAGCTTTTCAACAGTCGGCAATACTTGCTGCCTATCGGAGGGTGGAGGACATCCGTGAGGATCCCGGCGCTTATGATCGCGAAAGAAAGTATAGTGGAATGGTTCAAAAGGCCTGGAAGATTTTGGACAAAGTCACTTTTGAATTCCTCAATCCGTGCCCTGGATCTGAGGTTTTGCCATTGTAATCATCTTGATAATGTTTTTGTTTACTGCTTTCCTAATTGTAAGAACTTTTTCGCAGCATGAATGGCGAATTTCTTATTTCAGCGTGTTTTATTTTATGTATTAAATCTTTTGCACATGCATGAATGGGTATGCCTCGAATGCTTAATTAAATGTAAATCAGATGTTCTTTCTATCGCTTTCTTCTCCTTGCTGTGTTGTTGCCATGTGATTTTAGCAAGTGCGGTCTGTAGATAGTATATAGCTGTCAATCTTGTGCTCTTTGTAAGGTAGTGATGGCTTAGAAAACAGGGTTAGGATCTGTCACTCAAGACTTTTCAACTTTATGAGCCGTGAGGGTCTCATAAAGAATTTTCTACCTACCGGTCGAGAGGATCCCGTAGGTGTAATTTTTCCTTAAGAATCGTGAGGATTCCTAAGTGTGTTTTCTTTTGAAAGTCGTAAGGATCTCACAAGAAAATTTACTCCTTTACGAGTCGTGAGGATCCGCAAGTGATGGGTGAAGTTGCCCTTATCCGCATTTCACGGAGCTAGGGGTTCCTCTGGATGCTTCCCACGGGTTCACTGCCGTGTTCTGCAAGGACCAAGCTCCGCTCTGGACGTTTTCTAGGATACCGTAGTTTAAAGACATCGCGGTCGAGGTTAAGGACATCATAGTCCGTGGATTTAAGGACTCCACAGTCCGCTGTTAGTTTTAAGACATTACGGTCGAGGTTAAGGACATTATAGTCCATGGGTTTAAGGACCCCACAGTCCGTGAAACGTGTGGTTATCGGGACCCGTCACCTCTTTGAAGACGTTGAGGAATTACAACGACAAATATCAAAGGAGTGAAGAGATGTACCCTTGAACCAAGGTAAAATTAGTTTAAGGACATTACAGTCCATTGTTAGTTTTAAGACATCACGGTCGAGGTTAAGGACATCATAGTCCGTGAGTTTAAAGACCTCATAGTCCAATGTTGTTAGTTTTAAGACATCACGGTCAAGGTTAAGGACATCATAGTCCGCGAGTTTAAGGACCTCACAGTCCAATGTTAGTTTTAAGACATCACGGTCGAGGTTAAGGACATCATAGTCCGTGAGTTTAAGGACCTCATAGTCCAATGTTGTTAGTTTTAAGACATCGCGGTCAAGGTTAAGGACATCATAGTCCGTGAGTTTAAGGACCTCAGAGTCCAATATTGTTAGTTTTAAGACATCACGGTCAAGATTAAGGATATCATAGTCTGTGAGTTTAAGGACCTCACAGTACAATGTTGTTAGTTTTAAGACATCACGGTCAAGGTTAAGGACATCATAGTCCGTGAGTTTAAAGACCTCACAGTCCAATGTTAGTTTTAAAACATCACGGTCGAGGTTAAGGACATCATAGTCCGTGAGTTTAAGGACCTCACAGTCCAATGTTGTTAGTTTTAAGACATCACGGTCAAGGTTAAGGACATCATAGTCCGTGAGTTTAAGGACCTCACAGTCCAATGTTAGTTTTAAGACATCACGGTCGAGGTTAAGGACATCATAGTCCGTGAGTTTAAGGACCTCACAGTCCAATGTTAGTTTTAAGACATCACGGTCGACGTTAAGGACATCATAGTCCGTGAGTTTAAGGACCCCACAGTCCGATTTTGCTCTGGATGCTTCCCACGGGTTCATTGCCAGTGTTTGGCGAGGACCAGGCTCCGCTCTAGATGCTTCACACCGGTTCACTGCCGTGCTCTGCGAGGACCAGGATCCGCTCTGGACGTTTTCCACGGGGTCAGAAGTGACATTATCCGCGTTCCACGTAGCTAGGAATTTTACTCTGGATGCTTCCTATGGGTTCACTGCCGTGTTCGGCGAGGACCAGGCTCCGCTCTGGATGCTTCACACGGGGTCATTGTTAGTGTATATGCCCTAGGGGCCATTATTGTATCATACTAGTTTGTATATTACTTAATGGAAGCTTGGGATATTCACATGTATATAACAGTCTTGCTAAACATGGTAGTATGCTACTTGGTTTTTTCTATCTTGATATGTGAGTATACGTATTGATAGAGCTCTTAGGATCTTGCTTGACTACCAGCGTTGTGATGGCAGTCACACTAGTGGGGGCTGGGTAGTCTACAAGCACATCCTTTTCAGGTCCCTAGTCGTTGGATTATCGAGACAGGGCATCGATACTCTGGAGTAGACTAGTGTGTATGCTTCTCATCCCAGTTGGGAGATGGTCTGTCCCACAGCCGTCAGTACGTCATACTGGAGATAGTATACAGGTGCTCGTTGGGTTACGGGTACACCGGACATGACTCGCAGGGAACTGTTGGTTGGGTTTTATACCAGTCGTCAGTTAAACAGTTCCCAGGTGACATGAGTACAGCATAGTCCGCAGACTTGACACTGCTACTTCGCCTCGAGTGTGTCCCACTGTTCTTAGATTGCTACCCTACCACGGCTCAAAGGAGTCGTGCAAACAGGTAGCAGTTGGGTGCAGTCCCGAGCACTTGGAGGCAGTGGCGGTTAGACAGGATTCGTCTCTCCCGGTATTGGGAGTTGATATCACGCTGTGTCAGAGAGCCATTACGCAAAGTCCCTGGCCAGGGCAAGCGAGATTTGCCTGGTAGGTTTCCAGTAGTTTCTCAGGGTGTAATGGGCTTCACTCCGACACGACTTATATCGCTATTAGGGACTGACGCTTGCCGCCCCCTAGGCCCGATATGCGATAGTCTTAGACGAACAGACCGGACTGTACGGAGATTGTCACATCAGGCTCAGTAGGAGTTCGGATGGGTTTCCTCATCGGCCTTCTTATCGACATCTACCTGGGGACCATTACGTACAGCTAGTGCCGCTTGCGGTCTGTGGTTAAACCCACTGCCAGCGTAGTAGTCGAGTCATTAGAGTCCCACACAGAGAGTTTCTCCGCTCCAGGCGAAACGATATAGAGGTCGTATGGTTTTACGACAAGGGTTCGAACGCATACGTGTGTTTACGCACGTACGACTTTCGGACAGTTTTTACTAGTCGGCTTTGGTTTAAGCCAGATTCTAGTATCGGGATATTGGATTTATACAGTCTAAAGTTTTTCCGTGTTTTCACGGATAGGAGGGGCGTTCTCGTAATTTTTCGAGAAGCTTCTAGAAGATGGTGACTTGGGGGTTTAGGTGGCATATGCATTAAATGAGATTAGTGACTCATTTGTGTGATTCATCCATGTCATTAATGCATCATAAATGCTTAATGACTCATGGAGATGAATCACCATTTGTATTTATGAAGCATGGTTGTTAAATCCCATTTTCTATTTATTTGTAAAAGATAAATGCTTCATATATATATCATGATAGCTCACAATCTCATTCTCATTCTCATGCTCTCCTTCTCTCTCCTCAAGCTCTCTCTCTTCAAACCCTAATCCTCCCCTCTCATGTGTTGAGATCAAGGATTATAATAGACTAATCACTCCATAATCCAACTCTATATCACCCAGGTTACTTAGATTAGCACTTTAAGAAACCTAGTTACCTCTAGTTTGAGGTGAAGCTTGAAGTAAAGCTCTCAGGTGGATCGTCTACTACTTGGAGAAGGCCGAGGAGGAGGTGAGAGAACGTAAAGACGAAGGACACGGTTCATTAGGTATAATCACTTAACATAGTAGTTTAGAACTTCTATGATAGTTGTGTTATCGTTTAGCACCGATTCTTGCGGTTAGTCGATGTTTAAGCAAAGAACAAGATCGTTTTTCATATTTCCGTCTCCCCGCAAGTTGTGGGGTGTTGCACATCGACTTACAGTGGTATCAGAGCCTCGCTAAACAATAATTAACTTATTAGCAAAGTTGTATGAATTTCGAACGCAAAACGAACCGGAAAGCACATCGATATCACCATGTTTTTTGTCGTTTTTAAAACAGGCTCTAAAAATTTTTCAGGTTGCTTCAGAATAACAAGCAGAGAATTATAAGAACACTGGAGAAAAATGGGTTAGTGAATCGGTCATAGAGCCGCGGAACCGCGGCCATACCCACCGATCCGCCGCGGATCCGCGGCCGAGTTGGCTCCGATTCGACCCAGTTTGCTCCAGTTATTCTTTTGTGATATTTTTGTATTTTCTGGAATGTTTATTTTCTGCTCAGGTCTTAGGTGCACAGAGAAGTTTTTTGAGTAGAATCTGATATGTTTGCTCGATCAAAATTATACGATATTTGCTAATTTGATTATATCTGTGTTTGTATAATGTGTTCGTAAACCTCCCTTAACTGCTAGTATGTCGGTTGGCAGGGGGTTGCACATTTCTGTAATGGATTTAACTGTTTGTGTTTATGAACTGTATTGGATTGTTGTGATGATTAGCCGGGGTTTTGTAATGGGTTATTATTTTAATTCATTCAATGCAATTGTAATATGTTGTAATATTATTTTGCGGGGCACATCAGGTTGCGGTTGTAGCCACTGTTGTAATATTTCATTTTACTGTTTTTGCTCCTAGGACAGACCCAAGGTGGGGTACACAAACTACCGGGTACTTTGAAGTGTTTAGTGACCTGCTCACTTTGTTGAGGGAGACCGCTTCACTTCGGGTACTTGGCGGGTAGTTTGCCATACCCGTAGGGGTCTAGGGTGGGGTAATGGCTATTCATCACAACTGTGTAATCCGTCTTTTGTTGCAGGCTCAAAGCAAACACGGATTGCTTGTATATCCAATAATGTTCATCTGAGATCTGGAATGCCTATTATTGCGTCTGACGAATGTACAATATCTATATATGATAGCTATTTAGACGTCACTTATGTTTTACACCCGCGGTAGCCCAGCCCCGCTCTGTCGTTAGTTAAGTAACCTAACGGGTGATGACGGGACCCAGAGACGAATGCGGATGGCATGAGAGGACGTTGTATTTTCGTTGTTTTCTGCAATGATAGGTTAATGATAGGACGCATTATTATTAATGCAAAGAAAATAAACTAAAAGTTTAATCGTTGGAACAATTTAAAAGAAACCACTCGGTTATTTTTAAACAGATGATATTTTTAATTGCGGAGCTTTAACCACTCATTTTAAAAAGCTATCAGGTTCCTTCGGTTATATCAAGTTCACTACGTTCACGGTTTCGCTAAAACCATTCGTAGCCCTCCGTCATTTCATTTGAGTATTCAGTAGTATTCAAGCTATGTATTTTGACCTAACGCCAAGGCATAGTGTTTGGTAGCTGCTGGGTATTCATTTGTTGCATAGATAGATGAGTTAGTTTGGGACAGTCGTATTATCATTTTGGCTGAACGTCAAGGATATATACGGATGGGTTCAAATTAACAAGATAATGATGGGTAGAACTTGACATGTGACTTATGACATTTTGACCTAACGCCAAGGTCATAAGAGCATGGGGCAAAAATTTATATCAGGAATTTCTAAAGAAACTGAAATTTGCAAAGAGATGCATACCTTTTGGAGTTTGATGAATGTTGGTAGGATTCCTTCAGCATTATCAGACGATGATATTTGGATCCCGATCCTACTGTGAGTATATGCTACTTATCAGGATATTCGTCACTTAACGATCAATGCTATAAACTAAGTAGGTGTCAAGAAAGGTGTCAGCGGGGCTACGCCCCCAGAGAAATGAGGTTATTTAATTAAGGAACTTCGCGAAAGCGTTGGAAAACCTCCCTCGAAGTATCGACACTGGCCTGGCTGAACGGTTAAGCAAGTATTGTACGGTGAGAATAATCCTGGCTAGTTCTTCCTTTTTGGTTTGAGGAGGGATTCGAAAAACAGTGGGAGCCATCCAGTTTAGATAAACTAAAAACCACTCTAAACTTGCAAGAGCATCATGCTAAAGTGTTTTCTTCTCTCTCTCCTAATTGCAGCGACCCTGAAAATGACTGGACTTAAGTTAGTTTTAGTGAAAAATATACTGACAGGGCCAAACTATAAAGATTGGCTGCGGACTGTCAAAATGGCTTTGACCTATGACAAATTGGGGTACGTCCTTACCGCTAAGGCACCTGCAGTCCCAGGTCCCAAATCCAGTAATGCGGATAAGGAAATCCGCAAAACCTGGGAGTATGATTGCGCGAAGGCCAAGTGCATCGTGCTTGCCTCGATGAACAATGAACATTAGAGGAGGCACGATGATATGGAACTAGATGCCATATTTCTCCATACAAAGGAACTTTATGGAGAGCAATCTCGTATAGCAAGATACGAGACCTCAAAGAACTTGTTTCGAGCGAGGTTGGCCGTCGGATCATCGGTAGGAGAACATGTCCTAAAGATGATAGGCTATATAGAAGAGCTCGCAGACCTTGGGACGACTTTGGATAACGAGCTCTATACAGACTTTATTCTCCAGTCCCTTCCTTCCACCTACGCCCAGTTTATTCTGAACTTCAACATTCAAAGAAAAGAAGTTGAACTTCCGGAACTCCTTAACATGTTGAGGAGTGCAGAGGGCACCTTGCAGAAGGCAAGGGAAACACCCGCTATGTTTGTTAGCGGTGCTTCTTCTTCCGGGTCCAAGGCTAGGGCCAAAGGAAGGAAGAAGAAGGCTGCCACCAAACCTAGAGGAGGTGTTAGTAAGATGGGAGGGAAGGGAAAGAAAAAGATTGCAGTGCCAGTAGTGGCCCAGGATGAGTGCTTCTATTGTCACAGGAAAGGGCACTGGAAGAAGGATTGCAAGGCGTGGAACGCCAAGAACCAGGGACCGAAGCAAGCCGTGGCTTCAACTTCAGGTGTGTTTGTAATTGAGAATTGTCTGTCAATCAACTCTACTTCCTGGGTATTGGATACCAGAACAGGATCTCATTTATGCAATTCATTGCAGGCACTGAGAAACCGTAGAGTGCTGAAGGAAGGTGATATGATCCTCAAGGTTACTAACGGAGCTAGCGTGGGAGCTGTGTCCGTCGGGGATTATCACCTGGGATTGACGAATGGACATATTTTGGTTTTACATAACTGTTTTGTGTACCTAGTTTAACGTGTAATATCATATCAGTTTCCTTGTTATCAAATAAAGGTTATGATTTCACGTTTGTAAGCGATGTTGTTAACATCCACCTTAATCAAAGTTTGATCGGGTCCAGTACACTGGATAACAGTATATATGTCTTAAACCAATTCCAGATTTTCAATGTTCAGAACACACTAAAAAGAAAGTCTCCAGAATTAAATAAGGCTTTCTTATGGCATTGTAGACTAGGTCACATCAATGAGACAAGGTTAACTAAGTTACATAAAGAAGGATATTTGGACTCGTTCGAATATCAAACTTATGCCACTTGTGAATCATGTCTCAAAGGAAAGATGACAAAGACTCCATTCACTGAACATGGAGTAAGAGCGAGCGAGCTCTTAGGACTCGTACACAGCGATGTATGCGGTCCAATGTCTACACATGCAAGAGGTGGTTTTTCCTATTTCATTACTTTTACGGATGATTGTTCAAGGTACGGATTCATTTATCTGATGAAACATAAGTCCGAGGCTTTTGAAAAATTCCAGGAGTATAAGAATGAAGTAGAAAACCAAACCGGCAAAATTATTAAGACACTAAGATCTGATCGAGGTGGTGAATACTTAAGTGCCGAGTTCCTAGGTTACCTAAAAGAGAAAGGAATTCTCTCTCAGCTTACTCCTCCATACACTCCACAGCATAATAGTGTATCAGAGAGACGGAATCGAACCCTATTGGATATGGTACGATCCATGATGAGTAATGCCGAGTTACCGCGATCTTTCTGGGGTTATGCGCTAGAATCAGCGGCATATCTTTTGAACATGGTTCCTACCAAGACTGTGCCTACCACGCCATATCAGATGTGGAGTGGGAAGAAACCCCATCTTCAGTATGTAAAGATATGGGGATGTCCAGTTTTTGTTAAAAAGCAGCATGTGGACAAGCTCGAGGCACGATCAGTGAAATGTCTATTTGTGGGATATCCAAAGAACTCCAGGGGATATCTATTCTATTACGCAGAGGAACAAAAGGTTTTTGTTTCTCGTAATGCCCATTTTCTAGAACATCAGTTTTTAGAAAAGGAAACAAGTGGGAGCGAAATAGAATTGGAAGAAATTCCAGAACCACAAACTACTACTGAAAGTTTGGTAGAACCAGTAGTTCAAGAAGAACAGGACATTCCCGCACCCCTCCGCCGAAGTAGTAGGCCGTCTCATCCGCCTGAGAGATACTATGGTTTTCTCATAGATGGGGATGAAGAGGATTGCATCATTGATGATGATGAACCTACTAGCTTCCAGCAGGCCATCCAGAGCAGTGACTCGGTACGATGGCTAGATGCAATGCGAAACGAATTAGAGTCCATGTACACCAACAAAGTATGGACTTTGGACTTTGCTTCAGGTGGGGTAAAACCCATAGGATGCAAATGGATCTTCAAGAAAAAGATTGGTGTAGATGGGCAGGTGGAAACCTATAAGGCTAGATTTGTTGCAAAGGGTTTTCGTCAAAGACCTGGTTTGGACTATGACGAAACCTTTTCTCCAGTGGCTATGCTTAAATCTATTCGTATCCTTCTTGCAATTGCTGCCTTCCATGATTATGAAATCTGGCAAATGGACGTAAAGACGGCTTTTCTGAATGGTAATTTAGAAGAGTGCGTCTATATGGATCAGCTAGAAGGTTTCAATCAGAGTGGGAGCAGCGGAAAAGTATACAAGTTGCTTAAGTCCATTTATGGACTAAAGCAAGCATCGCGGAGTTGGAACATCTGTTTTGATGAAACAATCAAAGAATATGACTTTATCAAAAATCCAGATGAACTATGTATATATAGTAAAGTTGTGGCCAGAAGTGTCGTATTCCTCGTATTATACATGGATGGCATTCTATTGATAGGAAATGACATTCCTATGCTACAATCTGTCAAAGGATTCTTGCCACACAGGTTCTCCATGAAAGACCTGGGTGATGCCTCTTACATTCTGGGGATCCGGATCTATCGTGATAGATCCAAGAGGATGTTGGGACTTTCGCAGTCCAGGTATATCAACACTATACTGAAAAGATTCAGTATGGAAGATTCTAAGCGCGGTAATCTACCGGCTTGTCACGGAATCACCCTCTCCAAAAAGATGTCTCCCAAGACTGATTTGGAAAGGGAACGCATGTCTATTATACCCTACGCTTCTGCGGTAGGCTCTATAATGTATGCGATGTTGCGCACCAGACCAGATGTAGCTTACGCACTGAGCGTGGTAAGCCGGTATCAGTCAGACCCAGGGGAGAATCACTGGATAGCAGTAAAGAACATTCTCAGGTACTTGAGAAGGACTAAGGAGATGTTCTTGGTTTACGGCAGAAAAGACCTCAAGTTAGAGGCCTTTGCTGATTCTGGCTTCCAGAGTGATAAGGACGATTCCAAGTCCATGTCGGGTTATGTCTTTACCCTCAATGGAGGGGCGGTGTGCTGGAAGATCTCCAAGCAGAACACCATTGCTGACTCAACGATGGAAGCGGAGTATATTGCTGCTTGCGATGTCGCAAAAGAAGCAGTCTGGATGAAGAAGTTCCTAACATAACTTCAGGTGGTTCCTACCATAGTTGATCCAATACCTCTGTATTGCGACAACAACGGAGCTATAGCTTTAGCAAAGGAACCAAGGTCCCATCAGAAGTCCAGACACATCTTGAGGCGGTATCACCTGATCAGGGAGATCATTGATCGTCGGGAGATCGAGATTCGGAGAGTTGCTTCTGAAGAGAACATTGCTGATCTATTCACAAAGGCCCTACCTTAGATTCAGTTCGAGAGGCTACTCGAGATCATCGGTCTTCGATACGCCAGTACATGGCCCTAGTGCAAGTGGGAGATTGTTAGTGTATATGCCCTAGGGGCCATTATTGTATCATACCAGTTTGTATATTACTTAATGGAAGCTTGGGATATTCACATGTATGTAACAGTCTTGCTAAACATGGTAGTATGCTACTTAGTTTTTCTATCTTGATATGTGAGTATACGTATTGATAGAGCTCTTAGGATCTTGCTTGACTACCAGCGTTGTGATGGCAGTCACACTAGTGGGGGCTGGGTAGTCTACAAGCACATCCTTTTCAGGTCCCTAGTCGTTGGATTATCAAGACAGGGCATCGATACTCCGGAGTAGACTAGTGTGTACGCTTCTCATCCCAGTTGGGGAGATGGTCTGTCCCACAGCCGTCAGTACGTCGTACTGGAGATAGTATACATGTGCTCATTGGGTTACGGGTACACCGGACAGGACTCACAGGGAACTGTTGGTTGGGTTTTATACCAGCCGTCAGTTAAACAGTTCCCAGGTGACATGAGTACAGCATAGTCCGCAGACTTGACACTGCTACTTCGCCTCGAGTGTGTCCCACTGTTCTTAGATTGCTACCCTACCACGGCTCAAAGGAGTCGTGCAAACAGGTAGCAGTTGGGTGCAGTCCCGAGCACTTGGAGGCAGTGGCGGTTAGACAGGATTCGTCTCTCCCGGTATTGGGAGTTGATATCGCGCTGTGTCAGAGAGCCATTACGCAAAGTCCCTGGCTAGGGCAAGCGAGATTTGCTGGTAGGTTCCAGTAGTTTCTCAGGGTGTAATGGGCTTCACTCCGACACGACTTATACCGCTATTAAGGGACTGACGCTTGCCGCCCCCTAGGCCCGATATGCGATAGTCTTAGACGAACAGACCGGACTGTACGGAGATTGTCACATCAGGCTCAGTAGGAGTTCGGATGGGTTTCCTCATCGGCCTTCTTATCGACATCTACCTGGGGACCGTTACGTACAGCTAGTGCCGCTTGCTGTCTGTAGTTAAACCCACTGCCAGCGTAGTAGTCGAGTCATTAGAGTCCCACACAGAGAGTTTCCCTTCTCCAGGCGAAACGATATAGAGGTCGTATGGTTTTACGACAAGGGTTCGAACGCATACGTGTGTTTATGCACGTACGACTTTCGGACAGTTTTTACTAGTCGGCTTTGGTTTAAGCCAGATTCTAGTATCGGGATATTGGATTTATACAGTCTAAAGTTTTTCCGTGTTTTCACGGATAGGAGGGACGTTCTCGTAATTTTTCGAGAAGCTTCTAGAAGATGGTGACTTGGGGGTTTAGGTGGCATATGCATTAAATGAGATTAGTGACTCATTTGTGTGATTCATCCATGTCATTAATGCATCATAAATGCTTAATGACTTATAGAGATGAATCACCATTTGTATTTATGAAGCATGGTTGTTAAATCCCATTTTCTATTTATTTGTAAAAGATAAATGCTTCATATATATCATGATAGCTCACAATCTCATTCTCATTCTCATGCTCACCTTCTCTCTCCTCAAGCTCTCTCTCTTCAAACCCTAATCCTCCCCTCTCATGTGTTGAGATCAAGGATTAGAATAGACTAATCACTCCATAATCCAACTCTATATCACCTAGGTTACTTAGATTAGCACTTTAAGAAACCTAGTTACCTCTAGTTTGAGGTGAAGCTTGAAGTAAAGCTCTCGGGTGGATCGTCTACTACTTGGAGAAGGCCGAGGAGGAGGTGGAGAACGTAAAGACGAAGGACATGTATCATTAGGTATAATCACTTAACATAGTAGTTTAGAACTTCTATGATAGTTGTTAGTTATCGTTTAGCACCGATTCTTGCGGTTAGTCGATATTTAAGCAAAGAACAATATCATTTTTCATATTTCCGCCTCCCCGCAAGTCGTGGGGTGTTGCACATCGACTTACAGTCATTGCCGTGCTCTGCGAGGACCAGGATCCGCTCTGGACGTTTTCCACGGGGTCAGAAGTGACATAATCCGCGTTCCACGTAGCCAGGAATTTTGCTCTGGATACTTCCCATGGGTTCACTGCCGTGTTCGGCGAGGACTAGGCTCCGCTCTGGATGCTTCACACGGGTTCACTGCCGTGCTCTGCGAGGACCAGGATCCGCTCTGGACGTTTTCCACGAGGTCAGAAGTGACATAATCCGCGTTCCACGTAGCCAGGAATTTTGCTCTGGATGCTTCCCACGCGTTCACTGCCGTGTTCGGCAAGGACCAGGCTCTGCTTTAGATGCTTCACACGGGGTCATTGCCGTGCTCTGCGAGGACCAGGATCCGCTCTGGATGTTTTCCACGGGGTCAGAAGTGACATAATCCGCGTTCCACGTAGCCAGGAATTTTGCTCTAGATGCTTCCCACGGGTTCACTGCCGTGTTCGGCGAGGACAAGGCTCCGCTCTGGATGCTTCACACGGGTTCACTGCCATGCTCTGCGAGGAACAGGATCCGCTCTGGACATTTTCCACGGGGTCAGAAGTGACATAATCCGTGTTCCACGTAGCCAGGAATTTTGCTCTGGATGCCTCCCACGGGTTCACTGCCGTGTTCGGCGAGGACCAGGCTCCGCTCTGGACGCTTCCCACGGGGTCAGGATTGACATAGGCCGTGTTCCACGTGACCAGGATTTGCTCTGGATGCTTCCCACGGGGTTAGGATCGACATAGCCGTGTTCCGTAAGGACCAGGATCTGCTCTGGACGTTTCCCACGGGGTCAGGATTGACATAGGCCGTGTTCCACGAAACCAGGAAGGGTTAACTTTATCCGCATTTCACGGAGTCGGGGGTTGACTCTTGGTTGTCTATGCGCCGCCGAGTCATGGAACTGGGAGTTGCCGCGGTTCCGCTTTGCTGATATTGCGTCTGTGGTTGTGAGACGAATGTTGAGATGATCTCCAGGCTGTCTGTGAACAGTCGAGACCTGGTTCTCTTTCGGATGAAGCCTAGGGGAAAGGTATGGTTCCTTCTTTGTTTGTGCTCCTGGATTGTATACAGGGATCGATGTGATCTCACCTGTACGGCAAAAGTTTCATTTTATATTTTTCTTTCCGCGATGCTCTATCATTTCAGCTTTTATACCACGAAAGTCGCGATCGTCCAATCATTTCGGCTATTTCTCGCGGTGTCCAATCATTTCGGTTATTTTGTATTTATTTACTCGCTGCTTTTTATTGCGAGTTGCCCAATCATCTCAGCTATTTTGTATTTATTTACTCGCTGCTTTTTATTGCGAGTTGCCCAATCATTTCGGCTATTTTGCATGCATACACTTTTACTTGCTGATTTGCAAGTTGCCCAATCATTTCGGCTACTTCGTATGCATTTGTGACTCGCTGGCTTTTCGCTGCGAGTTTTGGGATTTGACACCGATTTCGGCATCAGTATCGCTCCAACTGGGATATTGCCAGGAGCGAATCATCAATTGCCTCTGTCGATGTCGAACAAAGGTGGCTTAGCGAATAGGGTTAGGATCCTGTCGACTAAGGCTTTTAACTTCACGAGCCGTAAGGGTCTCATAAAGGTATTTCTCCCTACGAGTCGTGAGGATCTAGTAAGTGCGTTTTCTCCTTAGGAATCATGAGGATTCCTAAGTGTGTGTTCTCTTATAAGTCGTAAGGATCTTACAAGAGTGCTTTCTCCTTATAAGTCGAAAGGACTTACAAGGGTTTTTCACTATGCAAACATATCCCTGGTCACGGATGGGACTTTGCTAGGGAAATATTTATTCGCGCCCGTGGATTGTATACGAGGGTCAATATTGAACCGCTTGTAGGGCAGAATTAGAGGTTGTGATGGCTTAAGAACAGGTTCGGATCCCTGTAGCTTAAGACTTTTGAATCTTATGAGCTGTGAGGGTCTCATAAGAGGGTTCTCCTTATGAGTCGTGAGGATCTCGCAAGTGTAATTTCTCCTTAGGGATCGTGGGGATCCCTAAGTGTGTTGCTCCCTTGTGAGTCGTAAGGATCTCACGCAGGTGGTTTCTCCTCACAAGGTCGAGAGGACCTTACAGGTGTCTTTTAACGAGATTGCGCCCTTTCGGGTTTTCACAAACTCGCCGGCAGTCCTGCTGTTTTTACTCACGGAGCCCTTTCGGGTTTTCATCCGTGCCCATTTTGCTTATGGACATACCGTTTTCCTTTTTTTTTCCTAACGAGGTTGCGCCCTTTCGGGTTTTCACAAAACTCGCCGGTAGCCCTGCAGTTTTTACTCACGGAGCCCATTCGGGTTTTCATCCGTGCCCATTTTGCTTATGGACATACCATTTTTCTTTTTTTTATTATTCTTTTTTTTATCAGCTTTGGGATGCTGCAATTCACTGTAGTTTATCGACATCTCGGTCAACGGCCAGTTTTAGGACATAGTGGTCCGTTGTTAGTTTTAAGGACGTTTCGGTCCGTCGTTAGTTTTAGGACGTTTCGGTCCGTCGTTAGTTTAAGGACGTTTCGGTCCGCGGTTAGTTTAAGGACGTTTCGGTCCGCGGTTAGTTTAAGGACGTTTCGGTCCGTTGTTAAGGAAGCCGGCTACTACCTATAGAGTTTGGGCTTAGGAAGATAGCGAGTGGACATAGTCGTCGTTATCCATCATTGACCTAGGCCATGACTCGTCAAGCGTAATATTTCTTTAGGAAGCGACCATTTATTGGCCTGAAGGGCCTTTCGCCATGCATGTCCATGAGTAGATAGGCTTCACCCTGGTATACTTTGTTTATGATGTACGGGCCTTCATAGTTTGGCTCGAATTTCCCCCGCTTGGCGCCATTGGGGATCATAGGTCTTTTGACCACTAGCACGAGTTCGCCTTGGCGGAACGTTCTCGGCCTAGTCAATCTCTTATATGAACGCGTCATCTTTGCTTTGTAAGCTTCCAGATTTTGTTGCGCTATGAGCCGGGTTTCGTCAAGGGCATCGAGCTCTTCAAGCCGAAGGTGAGCATTCTCTTCGTCCGTTAGCTCATAATGAACTGCCACTCGTAGAGAGGGTAACTCTATCTCGAGGGGGAGTACTGCTTCTGTACCGAATACCAATGTGTATGGAGTTGTGTTCGTGGCCATCTTGAACGTAGTTCGATACGCCCAAAGAGCTTCATGCAGTCTCTCGTGCCAGTCTTTCTTATTTCGTGACACCGTCTTTTTCACGATCTTTGTCAAGGTCTTTTTGAAAGCCTTAGCTAGACCGTTAGCTCGGGGATTATAGGCTGATGAGTATCTTCAGTCTATGTTATGCTGTTGTGCGAAGCGGCTAATCTTGTGGCTTCTATAGGCTGGCCCGTTATCGGAGATGATCCGTCGTAGAGTTCCAAACCGATAAATGACGTGTGTCTTGAAGAAATGGAGGATATTCTCCGTCTTCACTTCCCTCAGCGGTATTGCTTCTGCCCATTTAGAGAAGTAATCAGTTGTCGCCAAAATGAATCGATGTCCTTTGGACGATGCTGGTTCGATGGGGCTGATTATGTTAGTTCCCCACATTTCGAACGGCCAGCTAGCCACTGTCGGATGTAGTGGATTTGGATGCTGATGGATAAAATCTCCGTGGATCTGTCACGAGTGGCATTGTTTCACATACTCGAGGCAGTCTTAGATCATCGTGGGCCACTAGTAGCCCATTCTTTTAATCTTCAGCTTCATCTTCTGCCCAGCTTGGTGAGAACCACAGAGTCCGTCGTGAGTTTCTTGGACGACTCTCTTTGCCTCTTCAGGTCCCAGGCATCTTAACCATAAAGAGTCAAATGATCTCTTATACAGGGTATCATTGACGAAGGCGAAAGATAGGGCTCGCTTCATGAGCTGATGTTTTGAGGACGCATCTTCAGGCGTTCGACGGGATTTGAAGTAGTCTATAAAGACTTCCCTCCAATCCTCAACCGTTTCTTGGTCTTTTACCTGTAGAGCCATTTTCTCGGTCGCTCCCTTCTCCTCGGACGACTTCGGAGATATTTCTGCCGGTGCAAGAACCCGACAGCTTTGTACCACGATTCTTACGTCATCGAGGTTCTTATCAGCCAATTCTTTAGCAAGCTTTGCTAATGCATCCGCTTTACTATTCTCCGCACACGGTATGCTTTCCAAGGTATAGAAAGGGATTTAGGTCAGCAGTTGCTGTACCCTCTCGCCGTACTTCACCAGCTTTGGTTTGCACGTTTGGTAGTCACCGTTTACTTGACTAACGACCAGCTGGGAGTCTCTGTATATGAAGAGGTTTTCAATCTCCATGTCGATAGCGATCTCAAGACCTGCTATCAAAGCTTCATACTCGGTTTCATTGTTTGTCCTTGGCTCTGTCAAGGAGAAAGAAAAGCGCATTATCCCTCCTTGTGGAGTTACGAAGATGAGGCCTACCCCCGATTTGATTATAGGGGTAGTTTGTTTGCGCTTCTTCATGGAAGATGTTCCATCAAAATAAAGTTCCCACTGGGTATCACTTCCGTCGATCGTGTCAAACGCATGTTCGTCTGGCAGTTCACAATTTAAAGGGGAATCGGCAGGTATTGGACGCTCAGCGAGGAAGTCGGCGATGGCTTGGCCTTTCACTGCCTTAAGAGGCTGATAAGTTATTGAGAACTCCATCAAGAGCAAGGCCTATTTAGCGAGCCGCCCTGTCAATATGGTCTTTGACATCAAATATTTGAGAGGATCCACCTGCGACATGAGACGGACTTCATGCGCCAACGCATAGTGCCTGAGCTTCGTTATTGCGAAGATCAATGCCAGGCAGTGTTTTTCGATGGGAGAATAATTGCTTTCTGCCCCCAGCAGAACTTGACTCAAATAGTAGAGTGCTCTCTCCTTCCCTTGGTCGTTCTTTTGTGCCCATAATGCACCTAAGGAACCTTCAAGGGCCGTTGTATAAAGAATGAGAGGCTTTCCCTTGACCGGGGCAGCCAGCACTGGCGGGTTCTGCAGGTATTGCTTGATTTCGTCCAGCGCGCTTTGGCATTTGCGATCCCAGACGAAAGGGGTTCCTTTCTTCATTAGGTGGCTGTAAGGACGACACTTGCCTGAAAGATTGGCTATAAATCGCCGAATATACACGAGCTTCCTTTGGAGAGATCGCAATTGCTTGAGAGTCCTTGGCGGGGGCATTTCCATGATCTCCTTGATCTTTGACGGATCTATCTCGATGCCTCGGTGTCTGACGATGAATCCCAGGAATTTACCCGAGAAAACTCCGAACGCGCACTTGAGAGGGTTCATCTTCAAGTTGTATTGCTGGAGGCGTTGAAACACGATCTTTAGATGCTTTAGATGTTCTTCGTATGATTTACTTTTTACCACGAGATCGTCGATATAGCATTCGACGATTTCATGTATGAGGTCATCGAAGATCTTCGTCATGGCCCTCTGATAGGTGGCACCGGCATTCTTTAGACCGAAGGGCATCATCTTGTAGCAGAATATACCCAAAGGGGTCCGGAAAGCGGTGTGCTTCTGGTCTTCGGGATGCATTTTTATCTGATTGTATCCTGACGAGCCATCCATAAAGGAGAAGACTTCGTGAGTGGACGTATTGTCTATCATTAGCTCGATGACCGGTACTGGGAAATCGTCCTTTGGACAGGCTTTATTGAGATCCCGAAAGTCCACACATATGCGCACTGTCCCATTTTTCTTCATCACCGGAACGATATTGGCGATCCAGTCAGGATACTGAACCTCTTGGATGAAGCCAGAGTCGATTAGCTTCTTGACCTCGGCGTTAATGCTCATCTCAAGCTCGAGCCACATTCTTCTCGGTGCTTATTTGATTGGCTTGACGTCCGGGGATATTGCCAGTTTGTGGACAGCAATCTCTGGATCTAGTCCTGGCATCTCGGAATAGTTCCATGCGAAGCAATCTTTATGCTGCATAAGCATGTCTTTTAGTGTAGCCATCTTTTCTTCAGACAGCAGCTCACTGACGAATGTCGGTCATGGGTCACTTGCCGTCCCCAAATCAATTCTCTTGAGATCATCATCAGTGGTATGTATTCCATCTTCTAGCTCTTTTGGTGCCGGTAGAAATTCTGAGATCACCTCGTCATCGTCGTTTTCAAAGCACCAGGGAAGGTCATCCATATCCTCGGGCTCTTCTTTTGACAGCGTTATCACGTGACAGCTACGAGCTCGCTTCCAAGACCGATGTAGATCTGGTTCTACCCTCGTGGATTTGGGTTCATGCTTCTGTGGCAGGTTTACCTTCCAGCTGCTGGATAGAGCGAACTTGCCGAGCCGATATTGGTCTTCGACCCAATTCTTGAAAGTGAAGCAGTCTTCGATGGGATGTCCTATTGCCCTATGATAGGAGCAATAGTCCGGATGAGAGACTTCGCCAGCTTACTCGGGGTGCTTGGACTCCGGGAGGATAATCATTTGATATTTTATAGCAAGATCAAGTATCTTCTTTGTCTTGTCTTGGGCGAAAGAGTACGCTCGACCTATCTTCTTTATAAGAGATGAATCCTGGCCGCTCGACTCCTGATCGCGTGGCTTCTTGGACCCACTTTTCCGTCGTCGAACACCTTTCCCATTCTCTGGTTTGTTTCTGCCTCTGCGTCGTGCCTTTTGTACAATGGGTTGACCAGGAGGAGCATTTTCATCTTTCGCAGCCTGTTGAAGAAGGCGTTGCGTCCTGGCTTTCTCGTAGATGGCCATTTCGCGATTATGGTCATTTCGAACCTTTTGACCCGCTTCCCTTATAAGCTTGTCCATTTTTTCTTCAAACGATGGACTGGGCATTTTTACGTTGGGAGCTCTTTCTGGTTCAGGGTTAGCATTTTCCCAAAAAACATCTCCCTCTTCATCAAAGTCATGTATGACGTAACAGTCACGGAGTAGCTCCCGTTTCTTGGATCGAACATACCCAAGCCCAGTCGTTTCCATTTTCCCGTTGGGCAATTTCCGCTGAGTTCCAGGGACGTTCCAGATTCTGTCATAGAACTTATCTTTTCGAGCGGTCTGTTTGAAAGGTACGCCTTGGCGCCTTAACAGCCTTTTTAGTCCGTTCGTGTAATATCTGGGCAAACGGATGGGCTGGATCCTGTCAAGTGTAGAATCCGCGCCATGCCAGATTTCTTTCTCCACTTTGGTTTCCCCGGATCGGTAAAATAGGATCACCTTTTCACCTTCTCGCCTGGGAGGGACATAGAACGTCTGCAGCTCTTCCACATTGTAGGTATCAAGCTCGTCTAGTTCTTTATGATGTTTGGGCGGAACCATGCCAACTTGCAAACTTTTCTTTTCATCAGCGAATGTTTGCATTGAAGGCCGAGCAGAGAATATAGCATGGACCTCATCTTCCGAATCGCTGCCAAAGATTAACATAGGAGCGGATGGTCCTGATTTGTTGTACTGGGGCGGACCCAAGTAAACTATCTCTTCCTCCTCCTCAGTATCACTCCCGAAGACCGGAATGGTGGTGATAGCTTTGTTCTCCGGTTTGTGACATCTCTCTGTGTCTTTAAAGTCTGGCAAGAAGTATTTTGCATCTTCGTACTTGCGGACTTCGTTCACGGAGAATGGGTTTAACTCTCCTGTCACAGTATACTCGAGACCATCCTTGAAGTATTTCATACACTGATGTTATGTAGAAGGGATGGTGTTGTACTCGTGTAACCAAGGCCGGCCGAGCAAATCGTTATAGCAGGTCTTAGCGTCGATGACATGAAATTTAATATCTGTGATAAGTAACCCGAAGTGCAGTGTCAGTATCACAGACCTGAGAGTTCGTGATGACTGAGAGTCGAACCCGGAGATGGTGATTTTATCACGAGCGAGGTGCTGAACACTCATGCATATTTCCTTCAACACTCGCACGTTAAGGAGATTGACGGAAGTCCTATTGTCGACCAGGATTTTGCCTATCTTGATATCGTGACAATATCCGGAGACATATAGGGTACGGTTGTGCTCGCACGTCCAAAGGAGGAGATCTTCATCGCCGAAGGTAATATCGGCTGTATGTACTTCTTCCAGCTCGTCCTTCATCTTTTCTTCGGCGAGGAAAGCTTGGAATTGCTCTGGCTCTTGTAGCGCCTTGATCAACGAATCTCTTGCTTCTTTTGATAGTAAAAGGGCGTCGAGAATGCTGAGCTGCGAGGGTAACTTCCTCAAGTGCGCCAGAATGTTGTAGTCCCCCTTACTTTTCTTTGGCGGGTCCTTGGCGGTCAGCTTTTTCGTGACTTGGTCATTTAGGGCGATATCCTCAGAGACCTTTTCTTTTCCCTTATCTTTTCTATTTGCGGGTCCAAGATTCTTTTCTGGAAGTGTACGATTGCGGAGCTGGATATTTTCGCAAGCCTTCGGTTCTTCCTTTTTTCCCAAAGTGGACTCTTTAAAGAGAGGGCCAAGAGCCATTTCCTCATCAGAGTCGCTCCTGAATGTGAGAACTTGTAATCCCCCGGCGTTAATCACGCGACAATTTCCGGTGGTTCTTTTATGCTCCTCGGTCGTATTTCTTTGCTCCCGACGAGTTTTGCGTTTCATTCGCTTAAAATGTTGTCGGTGAGCGACATATCCCTGCCACCATCTCTTAAAAGTATCGCATTCTTCGGTAGGGTGTGAAATCTTTCGATGGTATAAGCAGTAGCCAGGATATGTTTTTGCTTCACCGGTAGTGTTTCCTTCGGAGGGTGGTAGCTTCATTCCCATTGATATGCCTTTAGCAAACCTTTTCCTCGTCTTGAACTTATTTTTATCCACGATGGATGTTTCTTGATTCGGCGGGAGTGCCTTGACTCTTTCGTCCAGTCGCCGGCGTTTGGCTCTTTCAAATACGGCCATCTCATGCTCCCGATTGGCTTTACTTTTCAGATGAATCTCATTCCGGAAAGCGTCGATCATTTCATCTGACGACCATAGAAGTTCCGGCACGGGATCTGCCTCTAGTCTCTCTGTGCAGGGAGCTTCTTCATCGTCTAGCGATGAATGAGAGATCACATGGCAGCTTGCTACGTAATCCTCAGATCTATCCGACGAGCCTTCTCCATCATCTTCATCCTCAAGGACGTGGCTGAGGAACTCTAGGAGCGTGATTGGAGCCTGCGCCTTCTGGTTATACTCTTCAAGCGCGTCAATCTGCTTCTGTAAGTCCGTGCGCTTGTCGCCAGGCTTCACGGGCTTCTTGGATTTCTTCTTCTTTTTTGAAGATTGCGACGGCTGGGTGTATGTGCTTTGGCTATTACCACCGTTTTTTGGAGTCGGGCGCAGTTTTAGCATCTCCTCGATGATCTCAGGCTCCAACGGATTCTTCCACCTGATCGTCGGGCATGTCTGGAGATTATTCAGCATCCTTTTGGTTTTGGCCGAAAGAACAACCTCCCATGGGGCTTCTTCAACAAAAGAGCACGTTGCCCCCGGTGTGTCCGTCTTCTTAGGAGTGTGCGGTTGTGGTGGGTTTATTTTCCACTTCTCAGACAGCGCAAACTTGCCCTGTAGGTACTGATCTTCGATCCATCCCTTAAAGACGAACCAATCCTCGATCGGATGGCTTACCGTTTGGTGGTAAGGGCAATAATTGGGATTATTCACTTCGCTGGGTTGCGGTGGTCGCCTTGGATTCGGCAAATTGATAAGCCTTTTGCGCATAGCCAGCTAGAACAACCTCTTCGTTTTGTCCCGTGGGAATGAGTAAGGACGCTTCATTTTTTCATTATAATAGTGCCGTCTCTCCTCCAGTTGATCCGCTAGCTTTAGGGCACTGGGCTGCTGTTGGGTGTTTGCAACGAAGATCGCCTTCCCTTTACCCTTTTCGTTCCGCGGTTCCGGCTTCGGGGGAGACGGTCTGTGACCCATCTGATCCATCTGGGCTAGCTTATCGATTAAAGCCTGGAACGTGGTCGGTTTAAAGAACATCATGAATTGTGAAATAGTTGCATGAGGGTCTAGGGTGCACACGAACATGCCCACTGCTGGTGCTTCTTCGATGCGCTGTTCGCACTTCGACCACAGATTTCGCCATCGGATTGCGTATTGAACCCAACTTTCACCTGGCATTAATTAATGCGGTAATTGGGGTACGTTCACTTGCGCTCGCGAATCGCTGGGTGAACAATAACTCCATTTCTGCGAAAGTTTTGACGGAGTCGTTTGGAAGTTCGGAGTACCATTCAAACGCCGTCTCTGATAAGCTGCCGACGAATTGGCGGAGCAAAAGCTTATCATTGCCCCTGGTGTTGCCGCACAGAGTTCTGAACTGGGCGACGTGCTGGTGGGGATTGCCCGTCCCCATGTACACATGGAATTTGGGGATTGTATCCCGGCGGGTATTTTATCTGGTCATACCAGCCCGGATATGGTCGCCCAGTCTTCACGACCTGGCCAGCCGCTTCATTTTCCCGGTGAACTCGTATTTGTTGAGCAATATAATCATCCAGGGTGGCCTTGGAGATAGTTTCCTCTTTGGCTGTTGAAAGAGCCGGAGGTGGATTTGATGTTTCTCCTCTGTCGTTTTCGAGGATAATCTGAGGATCTTCAGCTGGAGGGTCCTGCTGGATCATCATACCCATCATGTCTTGGAACAGAAGAGCCATTTGCTTTATATTGGCCGCTTGTTCCGTAGCCTCCTTGTCCTTCTTTTCGAGCATTCTCCGAAGGAATTCAGCATTAGTCTCGTGTTCGTGACGTTGTTCCGATGACGCCTCCGGGCTTTCTTTTGGCCCGGTGAGTGCTTCCATTGCAGTCAGCATCTCCTGGAGCTTCTGCTGTTGCTGTTCCTGAGCTCTTGTGATGGATCGGGTGAGTGGTCGGTGGCCCATAGAAGCGCGGCTATCCTCTTTCCCGGATTCTATGTAAATAGTATGGACCATTATGTCCCCAGACTTAGGGCGTTTGGGCTCAGTGCCTTTGAAATTTTTCGCAGGCATGGGGATCTTCTCTAGCCTTCTCTTCTTATGAGCGGTCGAAGTTGAGGGGGCCGCTGCAGTGGGCACCCAAGTAGCCGTCGTCTTTTGTGGCTTAACAGGACGGTTTTCTTCCTGTCGGACCTTCAGCTTCTTCTGCCGGCGGGGATAGTCTTGATCAACCACCGACTCTCGGACTTGTCGCCAGATTTTGTAAACTTTGGAAGACAGTCGTTGAGGGGACTGCTCCGGCTTTATTTCTGTGACAGTCTCTATTGGCGGCGGAGATCTTTTCAGTACGGCGGCGGGCGAGTCCCTGCTCACCTTATTCAGCAGCTCAAAGCTATTCCCGGTTGGAACAGCAGCATTAATTTCCACCGTTGGAGCTGGTGGAGTTAGCCCAGAGGGGGAGTTGCCCCCAGCCTTCCTTACTAGGCGCCAGTGGCGACGTCGAGCATGTCGAGCTGTTGGGGCTGGTTCGGCGATGGGGATGGCTTTGTCTTCCTCCTGTTCAGGTAAGGCGTTGCTGGTACCAGCCTCTTGAAGACCGAGTTCCATTCAGCAGCAGTGTCTAGCCTGTCAAATACAGACTTTTGAGCAGGAGCGGGAGTGGGAGCTGGAACAGTCAGTCTTGCAAAGACTGACCCTTTGGTAGGAGAAGCCGCCTTAACGACTTCAGGAGCAGCGATGGCTATCCTCTTCGGAACAACCTTTTCTGGGATTGCAGGCTTCATCATGGGCCCACATGAACTTTGGCCCAATCTGGTGAAGACTGAGGCGCTAAAGCTGGACGACCCATTGAGAGGGGCCGCGGTAGTAGCAAGCCGATCAAAGACCGACTTCTTGGGAGCTTCTGGTGTTGGTACAGGGGTGCTGAAGCTCATCGGTGGGAGCATAGTCCCAAAGAACAATCCGGTGGTGGCCTGAGTCACCTGGTCCACCGGCATCGTGAACAAGGAGGCTGCTTGTGGCCCGTAGGCTATGCCTCCAGATGAGGCGGAGCGCGAGTTGCAATTACAGTTGGAACACTTCTCGCAAGTGGATGCCATTGATGTTTCGCTTTCTGCGCTAAGCAAGAAACCAAATCTTAGTACCTCGAACCCAAGGGAAACCATAGCAAACCGCGATTCGTTCGCGAACACGACACACGAAGTGTGGAATGGAAAGAGGAAAAGGTCCCACCGGGCTTGCCAGAATCTGTTTACCGCCGGAAACCGGAAAGACTGAACGTCTTGCCTGAATCTGGAGGTAGATGCTAATTGGTGCTATCCGTCCACCTCTCCGAAGATGCCAAATTGATTTATGGCACCATGTATCGAAGGTTTAAACGGATGCGGCCGATGTAGCAGACTTCGTCAGATTCCCCCCGTTTGAGGGGTTTTTGATTGTAGGAACGCTCTTCCCTGCAGGCGCAAGCCCCTGCAGTTAATTACGCTACCGCATCGCGGTAACAACTTTCTCCTTCTCCATATGGTCACTTCATGTCGTAGGTGTTTGTTTTGTGTTTGGTTGCCCGTGGATTGTATACGGAGACTAAGTTATGTTGTCGTCCGTAGGGCGTGGACTAGTCCAAATCCGTATCTTTCTTAGATTTGGGTTTGGGGGGTTTGGGTTTAAGGATACATTAGCCTCATTTGAGACTAAGATCAACTTAAACGTTTGTTAAGGATACGTTAGTCTAATTTTAAACTAAGATCAACTTAACGGGATTATTTAGATCCGACAAGAGAGCAATTGGGCTCTATTGTTTAGTTTAGTGACATTGCGGTCGATAATTAGTTTAGGGACATTGCGGTCCAATGTTAGTTTAAAGACATCGCGGTCGAGGTTAAGGACATCATAGTCCATGGGCTTAAGGACCCCACAGTCCGATGTTAGTTTTAAGACATCACGGTCGAGGTTAAGGACATCATAGTCCATGGGTTTAGGGACCCCACAGTCCATTGTTAGTTTTAAGACATCACGGTCGAGGTTAAGGACATCATAGTCCATGAGTTTAAGGACCCCACAGTCCGTAGTAATGTGTGGTTGTCGGGACCCATCACCTCTCTGACGACGTTGAAGGATTACAACGACAGATATCAGAGGAGTAAAGAGATGTACCCTCGAACCGGGTGTAAATGGATTGGAAGAGCAGATGAGCTCAGTTCAATTTAAATTGAGGACTTATGGCCAGAATTGGGCTAAGTCCAGTTAAAAAAAATGTTTAACATTTTATTTTTATTCTGCCTGTTAGGCCTTTATTTAGGCTCTGCCCTTTTAATAATGCTAAGCATTGGGCTCTGACATTTTTTTGTCTTATATTGAATGCATAGCATTTATCAGAACAAAGTATGTTCTGACAGCGCGCCACGTGGCGCACTAGGTGCTTTGCGCCAATCAAAGAGCGCATTGCGCTTCTGTCGGTTAGCGCACACGAGGAGGACACGTGTCGCACTTAGCGCTAAGCGCTAGTTTGTTAGCGCACCGCGCTTTTAATTTATGAGCACGCTGCACTAGTTTATGGGTGCACCAGTGAGTGACACGTGGCGTGCTTGGCGCTGAGTGCCAACCCAAGAGCGCAGTGCGCTATTTTTAGGAGCGCAAAGCGCAGATCGTGTCTATGGTTGACACGCGGCATGTTTTGGCGCTGAGCGCCAGTCTAAGGAGCGCAAAGGTGCAGTTCATGAGTGCAAAGCACTTTCCAATAGCGCAAAGCGCATCTGATCAGATTTTAAGATCAAAAAACAAGTTTATGTTCTTCAAAGGAGGCTTTGCCTCAAGATCAAAGAACAAAAGCTCTTATTTTTATAAAAGACTCTGCCTTTATAGATCAAAAGATCTGTGAGTGAAGTATTTTACTTCTTTTTATTATTTTATGATTAGATCTTTTTTGATCTTTTTTTTTAAATCAAAAGACCTTGGTCTTTTTTATAGATCTAAGATCTTTCTAGAAGATATTTCTTCTTTTTACGAGATGATTTCATCCCTGTTGTTCAAGAATTAATTCTTTACCTTTAAAGATGAAGAAATGATCTTCTTTCTTCTAAAGGCCTGTCTTTCTTTCTCTTTGAGTTTTTCTCAAAGTTTGCAGAGGTTTTTTTTATATGAGACTTGAAGTCTTGGGGCCTTTATATAGGGCCAATTGATTTGTTAAATCAGTTTAAGAGATCTTTCTCTGATTGATCTGGGAATATTTCCCACCGTCGGATCTTTGATCCTAAGGTTTCTGTTTTACAGAAGATAATCTTCTTATTTTAATAAGATTGAAAAATCTTTCCATAACAGAATTTTAGTTCTAATTAATTAATAATTTATTATTAGTAGATCTTTTGATCTGACAGTGGGGAATTTTTAATCCCAGCGCTGGCGCACCTTGCGCTAGCGCACCCACGTTCGACACGTGGCGCGTAACGCAGAGCGCAGCGCAACTGCACTAGCGCACCCGTGTTGGACACGTGGCACGCAGCGCATAGCGCAGCGCAACTGCGCTAGCGCATCCGTATTTGACACGTGGCGCGCAGCGCAGCGCAACTGCGTTAGCGCACTTGTGTTTGACACGTGGCGCGCAGCGCGTAGAATCTGAAGCGTTGCTTCAATTTAAATTTTGAATTTTGAAGCAGAGCTTTGCTCTGATTGGGGGTGCGCTGCCTAGGGCGCAGTGTACCTAGTGCTAGCGCATCTGCGCTTGACACGTGGCACGCAGCGCGCAGCGCACGGGATCTGAAGCGTTGCTTCAATTTTTGAATTTTGAAATTCAAAACAGAGCTTTGCTCTGATTGGGGGAAACAGAACCGTCGCTTCATTTCAAATCTTGGAATTTGAACAGAGCTTTGCTTTGATTGGGGAAATAAGAATGAATCCTATTTCTGGCAATATAGACTTGGTCATATCGGAGAGAAAAGACTGAGTAAGTTGCATAAAGATGGATTTTTGGATACGTTCGAATTCTCATCTTATGAAACTTGTCAGTCTTGTCTTAAAGGAAAAATGACTAAATCTCCGTTCACTGGACACAGAGAAAGAGCAGCAGAGCTCTTAGGATTCATACACAGTGATGTGTGTGGTCCGATGTCTATACTTGCAAGGGGTGGGTTCTCGTACTTCATCATATTCACTGACGATCTCTCTAGATTCGGATACGTGTATCATATGAAACACAGATCTGAAGTTTTTGAGAAATTCAAAGAATTCAAAAACGAAGTAGAGAACCAGATTGGCAAAAGTATCAAGATCCTCTGATCTGATAGAGGAGGGGAGTACTTAAGCACGGATTTCCTAGAATACCTAAAAGAGAACGGAATCCTCTCTTAGCTTACTCCTCCATACACACCACAGCACAACAGTGTATCGGAGTGGAGGAATCACACCATTTTGGATATGGTTCGCTCCATGATGAGTAGTACTGAGTTGCCTCTTTCATTTTGGAGATATGCGCTTCAGACAGCGGCACATCTATTGAATCATGTTCCATCCAAATCAGTGCCTAAAACACCATTCGAATTATGGAATGGAAAGAGACCATATTATAAAAAATTCAAGATATGGGGTTATCCGGTTTACGTTAAAAAACATAATCCGGACAAACTAGAGGCATGGTCAGTTCTATGTAAATTTGTGGGATATCCAAAGAATGGTTATGGAAATCTGTTCTACCACACTGAGGAACAGAAGGTGTTTGTATCTCGCCACGCTACCTTTTTAGAAAGGGAATTTCTTGCAAAAGAAGTTAGTGAGAGTATGGTAGAACTGGAAGAAATTTCTGAACCACAAAATATAACTGAAAATTTGGTGGAACCGCTAGATTCAGTAGTCTCAAATGAACCTCAGCCACTCCGCAGATCTAGTAGTATTTCTCATCCGCTTGAGAGATACTACGATTTTCTCATAGACAGGGATCGAGAGGATTGCATCTTAGAAGATGATGATCCAACTAGTTTCAAGCAGGCCATTATCAGTAGGGACTCTGATATGCGATCCAAAATGGAGTCCATGGACGCCAATAAAGTGTGGACCTTGGTTATTGCTCCACCTGGGGTAAAACCCATTGGATGCAAATGGATCTACAAAAAGAAGATTAGTATAGATGGGCAGGTGGAAACCTATAAGGCTAGACTTGTTGCAAAAGGTTTTCTTCAAAGATCAGGTGTGGACTATGACGAAACCTTTTCTCCAGTGGTTATGCTCAAATCCATTCGGATCCTATTTGCCATTGCTGCCTTCCATGGCTATGAAATCTGGTAGATGGATGTAAAAACGGTTTTTCTAAATGGATGTTTGGAAGAGTGCATTTATATGGATCAGCCGGAGGGTGTTGTAGACAGTGGGAGCAGTGGGAAGGTGTGCAAATTGCTTAAATCCATTTATGGATTAAAGTAGGCATCATAGAGCTGGAACATCTGTTTTGATGAAATAATCAAGGAATTTGACTTCATCAAGAACGAGGATGAGCCTTGTATATATAAGAAGATTGTAGGATGAGCTGTCGTATTCCTAATCTTGTACATGGACGACATTCTTTTTATAGGAAATGATATTCTTATGCTACAATCGGTCAAGCTGTTCTTGTCACAAATGTTCTCCATGAAAGACCTGGGTGATGCCTTATACATTCTGGGGATTAAGATCTACAGAGATAGATCCAAGAGATTATTGGGACTTTCGTAGTCTAGGTACATAGAGACCGTACTAAAGAGATTTAGTATGGAAGATTCCAAGCGCGGTAACATACCTGCATTGCACGGAATCGCCCTCTCCAAAGAGATGTCTCCCAAGACTGATGAATAGTGGGTTCGCATAAGCACTAAACCCCACGCTTCGGCGGTAGGATCTATAATATATGCGATGCTATGTACCAGACCAGATGTAGCTTACGTGCTTAGCGTGGTGAGCCAGTATCAGTCAAACCCAGGTGAGAACCATTGGACAACAGTGAAGAACATTCTGAAGTACCTAAGAAGGACTAAAGAACTGTTCCTGGTATTCGGTAATGGGGACCTCCAGGTGGAGTCCTTTACCGACCCAAGCTTCCAGAGTGATAAGGATGATGGCAAGTCTGTCTCGGGTTTTGTGTTTACCTTCAACGGAGGGGCGGTATGTTGGAAGAGTTCCAAACAGGACACCGTCGCCAACTCGACGATGGAGGCTGAATACATTGCTTCCAACAATGCCGCAAAAGAAGCCGTCTGGATTAAGAAGTTCATTACTGAACTTCAGGTGGTTCCATCCATTGTTAACCTAATACCTTCGTAGTGCGACAACAATGGAGCTATGGTTTTAGTAAAGGAACCACGGTCCCATCAGAAATCCAGGCACATCTTGAGGCGGTATCACCTGATTAGGGAGATCATTGATCGCCGGGAGATCGAGGTGCAGAGAGTGGGCACAAAAGACAACATGGAGGATCCATTCACCAAGGCCCTTCCTCAAGCACAGTTCGAGAGACTTTTTGAGATATTGGGTATTCGATACGCCAACAACTGGCCCTAGTGCAGACGTTGGGTACTCGATACGCCAATATATATGGCCTTAGTGCAAGTGGGAGATTGTTGGATATGTATGCCCTAGAGGCCATTATTGTATATGTATACATGTGGATGCTTGGACATATATATGTACATGACATTCTTGCTCTTTATGATAGCATGCTATCTGGTTTGTCTTTATCTTAACATGTGCATATGTTTTACTTGCTATTACGTATCATTCATACATGTTTGATAAAGCCCGTAGGATTATTGCTAGACTACCTACGTTGTAATGGCGATCATATTTGTGGGAGCTGGGTAGTCGGTAAGCACATCCTTAAAAGGTCCCTAGTCGTGGGAGTATCGAGACTGGGCATCGATATTTTGGAGTAGACTAGTGTATACGTTTCTAGACCCCGACGAGGGGCAATGGTACGGTCCCGCTGTAGGGTGTTTTTCGTCACCCCATTGAGAGGGGAATACGCGCGCGCTTGTCAGGCGTATACTATAGATTCCTCCTGCCTAGGGTAGGCCGGGGTTTAATGATTGTGGGGATCCGAATCTCCGGCAGCCGCAGACTAAGCTGCCGTTAATTACCCCTCGCCTTTGGGGCGAGGGAACCTCCGATTAACGGGTTAAACTGGTCATGCGAACTCAATGTGTGGTGTGCGTGTGTTGTGTTTTAAAAGAGGGTTTTGGATATATCGGGAGCCACGCAGAGTTTTTTACGGGGGTCCCGCTACCCGGATAGCGGACTGGGGGTTAAGGAGGCTAGCAGCCCCCTTGCGGGGTGCAGGGCAGCGCCCCGTTAGAAATTTTTTTCTAACAGGGACAGTATCGTGGAGTGTGTGTGTGTACATATGTATACATATGTGTACATATATATATATGTATACATATATATAAAAGAAAGAGGGGAAAAGGCATCCAAAGGATGCGTGGGGCCAGCACCTTGGGCGCTGTGCGCCCAGGTGCTGTGCGCTCAGGCGCTAGCGTGCCACGTGTCGACACGTGGGCGCTTTGCACATGAGCGCTGGGCGCTCGAGCGCAAGCACGCCACGTGTCGGCACGCGGGCGCCTTGCGCTCGGGCGCAGAGCGCCGGAGCGCAAGCGCGCCACGTGTCGGCATGCGGGCGCCTTATGCGTGCGCGCAGCGCGCTGGAGCGCAAGCGCGCCACGTGTCGGCACGCGGGCTCCTTGCGCACGAGGGCGCCTTGCGCTCGCGCGCAGTGCGCTTGAGCGTAAGTGCGCCACGTGTCGGTACACGGGCGCTTTGCGCACGAGCGCAAGGGCGCTGGAGTGCAAACGCGCCACGTGTCGGCACGCGGCGCTTTGTGCTCGAGCGCTAGCTCGCCACGTGTCGGCACGTGGGCGCTCGGCGCTTGAGCGCTTGGGCGTCGGCGAGGAAAAGAGGGCTTTTAGCCCCAGAAACCAGAAGCTATGCTTCAGAAAGGAAATATTTATTATATATGTGTGTGTGTGTGTGTGTGTGTGTGTGCGCGCGCGCGCGCGTGGAGTTAAACTCCTAGGATGTTTTGAAGCTGATAAAGGGGGTTCTTCTTCTTCCTCTTGTTGTTTGGCCGGATCTTGAAGATCAAGAAGTAGGAGACTTTAAAAATCACTCTTTTTTGAGATCTGATGGGAGATCTGAGTTCCCCTTTGTGGGTTTTGTGGTGGAAAACTACTTAGTTTTGGAAAAGGAAAGAGTAAAACTCTTGATTTAATTCAAAAGAAATGAAAAGGTTTAGAACCTTGGAGAAGGAGCAGGAGACACAAAGAACCCTAGTTTTTTTTGGGGAATGAAAAGTGTTTTTTTATTCATCATCATTTTGCCTTTTATAGGCTTACATATTTACATATAGCCTCTTGGGCTTTGCAAAATGGCATTTTGCCCATCCCATGGCTTATGTGCCATTTCATTTTTGCACATAAGCCATGGGCTTACAAAATATTGGCTTTATGCCCATTTTGCATACCTTCATGTATAAAAAATTTACATAACAATTATTTATTACATGATTTTGTTTTTGGCATGGGGGAGGTCGGCCGCTTCATGGTTGGGCTCGCTCCGGGCATTGGCCCACTTGACCTGGGCTTGGGCCCACCTAGCTTGGGGGTTGGCCTTGACTTTGACTCGGTCAACCGGGGTGTAAATTTTTACCCCAACAAATTGCCCCCATCAATAAATGCACACAGCATATGTGGGTCGTGTGCATGAAATTGATGGATCTTCTTTCACGTGGAGGCGACTTGCTTTGGTTCCTACTTTTTGGGATGCACTACCCTTTTTACGACGTGGACGGGCGACGCTTGACGCGTCTCCGAGATGGAGTGTCTGTGGTAGACGTTTCTCTAGACCAGAGTAATTTGGTAGATGTGCCCCCGGTATGGAGTGTCGCTGGTCGACGTTTCCCCGAGGCGGAGTGTCGGTTGGTTGACGTATCCCCGTTACGGAGTGTCTGCTCGACGTTTCCCTGTTACGGGGTGTCGCTGTTGGACGTTTCCCTGATGCGGAGTGTCTGTGTTGGACGTTTCCCCGATGCAGAGTGTCGCTTGCTGACGTTTCCCCGGCATGGAGTGTCTGCTTGATGTTTCCCCGGCATGGAGTGTCGCTGATCGACTTTTCCCCGGCGCGGAGTGTCGCTGATCGACTTTTCCCCGGCGCGGAGTGTCGGGTTGACTTTTCCCCGGCACGGAGTGTCACTGATCGACTTTTTTCCGGCGCGGAGTGTCGGGTTGACTTTTCCCCGGCACGGAGTGTTGCTGATCGACTTTTCCCCAGCACGGAGTGTCGCTGGTTGACTTTTCCTCGGCACGGAGTGTCGCTGATCGACTTTTCCCCGGCACGGAGTGTCGCTGGTCGACTTTTCCCCGGCGCAGAGTGTCGGGTTGACTTTTCCCCGGCACGGAGTGTCGCTGATCGACTTTTCCCCGGCGCGGAGTGTCGGGTTGACTTTTCCCCGGCACGGAGTGTCGCTGATCGACTTTTCCCCGGCGCGGAGTGTCTGATGTTGGAATTAGTTGGTTTGATTTATTTGATTTGAGTTGATATCAGCATCGCTATACTGGAATATGGTACCAGGAGCGAATCATCATCTATCTTTGAGAGGATTTGGGAATTGGTTTTCTGTCGGCATCTGCATTGCTGCACTGGAATAATGCCAGGAGCAACTCATCATGTGCCCCGGGAGGATTTGGATTTGGTTTCTTGTTTGGCATCTGCATTGCTGCACTGGAATAATGCCAGGAGTAACTCATCATTTGCCCCGGGAGGATTTGGATTTGGTTTTTTGTTTGGCATCTGTATTGCTGCACTGGAATAATGCCAGGAGCAACTCATCATTTGCCCCGGGAGGATTTTGATTTAGTTTGTTTGGCATCTGCATTGCTGCACTGGAATAATGCCAGGAGCAACTCATCATTTGCCCCGGGAGGACTTGGGATTTGGGTTTTTGGTCGGCATCAGCACCGCTAACACTGAAGCAAAATGCCAGGGGCGACTCATCATTTGCCGTTGCCCGTTGGGGAACGATGGCTTAGGAGACAGGTTTGGGTCCCTATCACCCAAGGCTTTTCAATTTTATGGGCCGTGAGGGTCCTATAAAAGCATTTTCTCCCTACGAGTCGTAAGGATCCCGCAGGTGTATTTTCTCCTTAGGAATCGTGAGGATTCCTAAGTGTGTTGCTCCTTTGTGAGTCATAAGGATCTCACTCAGGGGTTTTCTCCTCACAAAGTCGAGAGGACTTTGCGAGTGCATTTCATTTCTTTTTTTTTCTTTTTCGAGTTTGCCTCCTTTCGTGTTTTCACAAACTCGCCGGCAGTCCTGCTGTTTTTACTCACGGAGCCCTTTCGGGTTTTCATCCGTGCCCATTTTGCTTGTGGACATACCGTCCTTTTTTTTTGTGGAGAGATCGGGATTGTTTTACGCCCATGGATTGTATACGGTTTTGCAGGATGTATGATCCAGACCGTAGGGCCGGAAAAATTTCAGGACCTTGTTGGCGTCTGCATCGCTGCACTGGAATGTGGCACCAGGAGCGACTCATCATTCGCCATTGGGGTATGAGATTTGGAATTTGGTTGGCGTCTGCATCGCTGCACTGGAATATGGTACCAGGAGCGACTCATCATTCGCCACTTGGGGGTTGGGGAGCGGTGGCTTAGGAGACAGGTTTAGATCCCTGTTACCTAAGACTTTTCAATTTTATGGGCTGTGAGGGTCCTATAATAGCATTTTCTCCCTACGAGTCGTAAGGATCTCGCAGGTGTATGTTCTCCTTAGGAGTCGTGAGGACTCCCAAGTGTGTTTTTCCTTCGTGAGTCGTAAGGATCCCACGAAGGTTTGTTCCCCTCATGTATCGTGAGGACATATGAGTGGATTTCTCTCGTTCCCAGTTTAATGACTTAGAAGTCGACTGTTTCCAGTTTAACGACTTAGAGGTCATCTGTTTCCAGTTTAACGACATAGTGGTCATCTGTTTCCAGTTTAAAGACTTAGAGGTCTGCTGTTTCCAGTTTAACGACTTAGAGGTCATCTGTTTCCAGTTTAACAACGTAGTGGTCACCTGTTTCCAGTTTAAAGACATAGAGGTCATCTGTTTCCAGTTTAAAGACTTAGAGGTCTGCCGTTTCCAGTTTAACGACTTAGAGGTCTGCTGTTTCCAGTTTAAAGACTTAGAGGTCTGCTGTTTCCAGTTTAAAGACTTAGAGGTCATCTGTTTCCAGTTTAACGACATAGTGGTAATCTGTTTCCAGTTTAACGACATAGTGGTAATCTGTTTCTTGTTTAAAGACTTAAAGGTCTGCTGTTTCCAGTTTAACGACATAGTGGTCATCTGTTTCCAGTTGAACGACATAGTGGTCATCTGTTTCCAATTTAAAGACTTAGAGGTCTGCTGTTTCCAGTTTAAAGACTTAGAGGTCTGCTGTTTCCAGTTTAATAACATAGAAGTCATCTGTTTCCAGTTTAACAACACAGTGGTCATCTGTTTCCAGTTTAAAGACATAGTGGTCATCTGTTTCCAGTTTAACGACTTAGAGGTCATCTGCTTCCAGTTTTAAAGACGTGGAGGTCTATTGGATTGATTTGGAATTTTGGGATAGGAGTCGGCCTCAGCGTTGTTAACACTGAAGCACATGCGCCAGGACACATGAGTGGGTCTTCCCAATGGAGCATAATTCCAGGCGGAGACCAACCGCGTAACTGGTGGTTGCGGTGGGGCATGGGTATGCTAAGAATTATTTGATCCCGTGGATTGTATACGGCAGTCAATTTGGGGACCGGCCGTAGGGCCGAGGGAATTTTGAAAAATTGGATTTTTGTTTGTGTTTTTTTTTTACCGCGATTGCCCTATCATTTCGGCTTTTATTCGCGGTTGCCCCATCATTTCGGCTTTATTTTCATATTTATTTTACTCGCTGATTTTTATTGCGAGTTGCCTCATCATTTTGGCTTTTCTCCATTTTTCTTTTATTTACACATTTTTTTACATTCCCAGTTTAACGACTTAGAGGTCGACGGTTCCCAGTTTAATGACATGGTGGTCAATTATTCCCAGTTTAAATACTTGGTGGTCTGTCATTCCCAGTTTAATGACGTGGTGGTCAGCGGGTGTTCCCAGTTTAACGATGTGGTGGTCCTTTTTGCTTATCCCAGCTCCTTGAACTTTGATCTTGGCGGAGCTGTGTTGATGACCTAGCTCTGTGGCTTGCCGATACATCCGAGGATTGTGAGGTTTTTCCAAGCTTATATTGGTCCTCTGCCCAATCTTTGAAAATATAGCAGTCTTCGATGGTATGACCCACCACTCTATGATATGGGCAGTATATGGGATTGCCGGTCATGTTCATTTCCTGTGGCCTCTTTGGAATAGGCAGTTGCAGACCGCTCTTCAGGGCGTCCATGAATATTTTACGGAATTCATCCCTCCTGAAGGAGTACACCTTCTTCTTTCTCTCTATTAGAGTAGGTGCCTTTACTGATGCTGGTCTCGAGGCACATGTCTGGGAGGATTAGGTTCCCGAAAGGTTTCGGTCTCCATTTGCATGAAATCGGCGGTCGTAGCTTGACTGTTTGCTAACGCGCCTTTAAACAGTTCTATCTCTCCCGTCTTGTATTGCCTTTCGACCCAATCTTTGAAGACGAAGCAGTCCTCAATGGCATGACCTATCACCCTGTGATAGGGGCAATATTTTGGGTCGTCGGTCATATTCGTTTCTTGCGACCTCTTTGATTCTGGCAGTTGTAGACCGTTTCTTAGGGCGTCCCAGAATATCTTGTGGACTTTGTCCCTTTTGAAGGAATAGACTTTATCCAGCTTTTCTTTCAGTGGAGATTCTCCTTCGGCATATGTATCGGAGGGACCGGAGGCTGCTCGTGGCCGTTTTTCATGAAGGCGCTCCGCTTTTAGGTTGAAAGGGATATCAGTTGGCTGCCCCCGGGTATCAATCCCTGGCTCATGAGCCAAAATTTGATTCTGCTGTAATTGCAATCGGGCGACTTGGGTCGCGAGATCTGCCACGACGTTTGCCAGCTCGTCGACTTTGGAATAGACCTCGACCATCTTCTCATCCCTGTCCTGAAATTGCCTTTGAAGCCATTGGAATAATGCTTGTTCTGTAGTTCCGGCTATGACAACCGGGTAATCTTTATTACCTGAGCTCAATTCCGTAGGAACCACGGGCTCCTTTGGCTTATCGGCCTGAGCGGGCTCTTCATCATTTAGATCGAGCCGATGCTGGGTAGCGTCAACCATATCATCACCATGGCTGTGAAGAATAGGAGGGTTTGTTTCTTCATGTCCGGCCATGTAGACAGTGTGGACAACATATCCAGTCGTCTCTTTCTCATTGGCGGGGAGCTTAAAGAAGACACCCGATCGAGCAGTGGTCAAGGGCACCGCTGGAGCTTGCTCGGGACGCGTTGTAGCTTTGTTAGTGTTGATGGCCTTGCCCCCAGCTGGGGCCAAGGAACATCGTTCAGACACCGACTTGCGCTTGGGCTGAGGTGCCCTCGTGACCACCACATTTGGCCTCCTGCCTTTCGAGACCGGTTTGTCTGCCACCGGGGCTTGAGGAGCTGGGATGGCGCTAACTGGCATGAACATAATAGAGCCGAATGGTAGTAGCGGCTTCTCCCATTGTCGCCCGAGACTGGCCGGAAGGACCGTCCTAGAGTCTATCCTCATCGTGTAAGAGACGGGAGCTGAGTTCATCATCGAAGACATCGTCGAAAGGTGATTGCTTGAAAATCTGCATGAAAAAGTATTATTTTAGTATAAACATAGACATGTATATTGATTGAGCTCGTATGAACGTTTAACCCGAAATATGGGAGGAGAGATTGGTCCCACCGGGCGTGCCAGAATCTATAGGGTGTTTTTCGTCACCCCATTGAGATGGGAATACGCGCGCGCTTGTCAGGCGTATACTACAGATTCCCCCTGCCTAGGGTAGGCCGGGGTTTATTGATCTCCGGCAGCCGCGGACTAAGCTGCCGTTAATTACCCCTCGCCTTTGGGGCGAGGGAACCTCCGATTAACGGGTTAAACTGGTCATGCGAACTCAATGTGCGGTGTGCTTGTGTTGTGTTTTAAAAGGGATTTTTGGATATATCGGGAGCCACGCAGAGTTTTTTACGGGGGTCCCGCTACTCGGATAGCGGGCTGGGGGTCAAGGGGGTTAGCAGCCCCCTTGCGGGGTGCAGGGCAGCGTCCCGTTAGAATTTTTTTTCTAACAGGGACAGTGTCGTGGAGTGTGTGTGTGTGTACATATGTATACATATGTGTACATATGTATACATATGTGTACATATGTATACATATGTGTACATATGTATACATATGTGTACATATGTATATATATATATATATATATATATATATATATATATATATATATAAAAGAAAGAGGGGGAAAAGGCATCGAAAGGATGCGTGGGGCCAGCACCTTGGGCGCTGTGCGCCCAGGTGCTGTGTGCTCAGGCGCAAGCGCGCCACGTATCGGCACACGGGCGCCTTGCGCTCGGGCGCAGAGCGCCGGAGCGCAAGCGCGCTACGTGTCGGCACGCGGGCGCCTTGCGCGAGCGTGCAGAGCGCTGGAGCGCAAGCGCGCCACGTGTCGGCAAGCGGGCGCCTTGCGCATGCGGGCGCCTTGTGCTCGCGCGCAGTGCGCTTAAGCGCAAGCGCGCCACGTGTCGGTACGCGGGCACTTTGCGCACGAGCGCAAGGGCGCTGGAGCGCAAACGCGCCACGTGTCGGCACGTGGGCACTTTGCGCTCGAGCGCTAGCGCGCCACGTGTCAGCACGTGGGCGCTCGGCGCTTGAGCGCTTGGGCGCCGGCGAGGAAAAGAGGGCTTTTAGCCCCAGAAACCAGAAGCTATGCTTCAGAAAGAAAATATTTATTATATATATATATATGTATGTATGGAGTTAAACTCCTAGGATGTTTTGAAGCTGATGAAGGGGGTTCTTCTTCCTCCTCCTATTGTTTGGCCGGATCTTGAAGATCAAGAAGTAGGAGACTTTAAAAATCACTCCTTTTTGAGATCTGATGGAAGATCTGAGTTCCCCTTTGTGGGTTTTGTGGTGGAAAACTACTTATTTTTGGAAAAAGAAAGAGTAAAACTCTTGATTTAATTCAAAAGAAATGAAAAAGTTTAGAACCTTGGAGAAGGAGCAGGAGACACAAAGAACCCTAGTTTTTTTTGGGGAATGAAAAGTGTTTTTTTATTCATCATCATTTTGCCTTTTATAGGCTTACATATTTACATATAGCCCCTTGGGCTTTGCAAAATGGCATTTTGCCCATCCCATGGCTTATGTGCCATTTCATTTTTGCACATAACCCATGGGCTTACAAAATATTGGCTTTATGCCCATTTTGCATACCTTCATGTATAAAATAATTACATAACAATTATTTATTACATGATTTTGTTTTTGGCATGGGGTAGGTCGGCCGCTTCATGGTCGGGCTCGCTCCGGGCATTCGCCCACTTGACCTGGGCTTGGGTCCACCTAGCTTGGGGGTTAGCCTTGACTTTGACTCGGTCAACCGGGGTGTAAATTTTTACCCCAACCCCCACAACCATTAGTATTTTGCACCTAAGATCGTATACAGGTGCTCACTGGGGGTGAGTACACTGGACGATCTCGCCGAGAACTTCTAGATGGTATTATATTTATCGTTAGATGGAAGTTCTCAGGTGACATAAGTACAGGTTAGTCTTCGGACCTGAGATCGTCATTTGTCTCATGTGAGTTCCCACCGTGCTTTGATCATTACCCTACTACAGCTCTACTAAGTCGTGCAAACAGGTTTTGGTTGGGTACAGACCTAAGCCACATGAAGGCAGTGAGTGATTATTGGGGATTCGTCTCTCTCGGTATAGGGAGTCGATATCGCACCGTGTTCGAGTGGTCAGGACCATAAGACCTTGGTCAATGCAGTTAGGATTTACTGATAGGTTGATCAGTAGCTTTCCGGATTGGTCCTGAGCTGCATCAGCACGAATTATCGGGTTATTAGGGTCTGATGTTTACTACCCCTAGACTCGGTAGGTGATACTCTCAGACGAAGAGACCGGACTGCACGAAGATTGTCACAGATAGGCTCAGTTGGGATCCGAATGAGTTTGCTTGTCGGTCTTCTTTTTTGACAGGTACCTGGGTAGCCGTTACGTACATCTAGTGCCGCTGACTTGCTTGTGGTTATAGATTTATCCAGTAACTCACTGCCGGCGTAGAGTCCCGCACATAGGGTTTCTCTGGTTCAGGCGAAATGATGTAGTAGCCGTATTGGATACGTTCAGGGTTCCGATCGATTGATGTACTGTGTACCCGGACTTTGATCGGACAGTTGATAGTACTAGCCGGCTCGGGATTGAGCCGGATTATTAAATCAGGTATTTATTTAATAATTTCCATATATGTATTCCGATATGTATATTCTAGTATTATATTCTTCGTGTTATTTTATCTCTTTGGGCATTCGTGTTTTTATGCGAATGCATGTATGTGTATACAGTAGACTGTAATACGTATTTTATTACGGATTACATTCTACAAGGTGGACACCTCATCATGGCTTTTTCCATTTATTCATTAAATGGAAATGATGTGTAAAATGAAGGTAAGGGGAGTATGGTGAGAACCATACCTCAATAGTTGACAAATGAATTTTTAATTCATTTGTGGCACCTATTGAAGCATGGTTGATATATTTTATTCTTGGATATTGTTTTACAAAATAGTTATGAGTTTTTTTCTCTCACATGGTTGCCTCATTTTCTTTTGAGCTCACCATTTTGCTTCACTCTCCTCTCCTTCTCCTGAGCACCTCCACCTTCATCATCTACCTCTTCTCTACACTCTTATGTGTTGAGAATCAAGAGAGGAGGTAAGATAGAGATAGAAAGACACTTAGAACCTCACACTACATCCTAGAGTTCTTGGTATAGCAACCCAAGTTCTCTAGTTGCTCCTTTTGATACTTAGCTTGGAGCTAGAGCCATGGAATACATCTCTCGGGTGGATCATCTTTGACGGAGGAGGATCGACGAACAAGCTCGATCCCGGAGAACCGAAGGAGTAAGAAAAGAAGATCAAGCTCGATCGTGGTGGCTACTTGAAGTGAACGATGAGGAAAGAAGACCGAAGGACACGGATCTTTTGGTGAGATTCTTTCATTATAGTAGATAGCTCCTTTAGTTTAGCTAGTTAGGTTTATGGAAGATCCGATTTAATGGGTTATTCTAGCGTCGTTTTTAAAACTCTAGAAAAAAATTTATTCCGCAAACTTCCACGATTGATGGCTAGGGCGTTAGTGTAACCCAACACGTACTGTGTTCGATTGGCCAGCACTATAAGACTTTGGCCAAGGCAGTTGGGATTTACTGATAGGTTGATCAGTAGTTTCCCGGTTTGGTCCCGAGCCACATCAGCACGAATTATCGGGTTATTAGGGTATGACGTTTACCACCCCTTAGACCCGGTATGCGATACTCTCAGACGAAGAGACCGGACTGTATGGAGATTGTCACAGATAGGTTCAATAAGGATCCTGATGAGTTTGCTCGTCTGTCTTCCTTTTCGACAGGTACCCGGGTAGCCGTTATGTACAGCTAGTGCTGTTGACTTGCTTGTGGTTATGGATTTATCCAGTAACTCACTGCCGGCACACTGTCGAGTCTTTAGTGTCCCACACAGAGGGTTTCCCTGATTCAGGTGAAATGATGTAGTAGCCGTATTGGATACGTGCTGGGTTCCGATCGAATGATTGTACTAGTTACTCGGACTTTCGATCAGACAGTTGATAATACTAGCCTGCTCGGGATTGAGCGGGATTATTAAATCAGGTATTGATTTAATAATTTACATATATGTATTTTGATATGTATATTCTAGTATTATATTCTTTGTGTTATTCTATCTCGTTGGGTATTCGTATTTTTATACGAATACATGTATATATATACAGTAGAGTGTAATCCGTATTTATACGGAAAATATTCTAGAAGGTGGACACTTTATTTTAGATTTATCCATTTATCTTTAAATGGAAAATTAGGTGTAAAGGTAGTGGGGGGGGGGGGTTGGTGAGAACCATGTTTCAATAGTATTGATAAATGAATTTTCAATTCATTTGTGCAAACTATTCAAGCATGGTTGGGTTTTAATATTGAAAAAATGATTTTATAAAACCATGGTTGAGTTTTTCTCTCTCATGATATTTTCATTTTCTCACCATATTTTCTTTGCTTCACTCTCTTCACTAGCTTTCTTGAGCTCCTCCTCCTTCATCTTCAAACTCCTCTCTACAATCTCATGTGTTGAGAATCAAGAGAGGAGGTGAGATAGATACACATTTAGAATCATTCAATACATACTAGAAACTTTAGATTAGCAATCTAAAATCTCTAGTTACTCCATTAAACTCTTAGTGTGGAGCTAGAGCTATGGACTACATCCCTCGGGTGGATCATCTTCGACAGAAGAAGACCGGCGATCAAGCTCGATCCAGGATATCTCATGGAGCAAGGAAAGGAGATCAAACATGTTCAAGGAGATCCCTAGGAGCAAATGAAGAGAATAGAAGATCGAAGGACACGGATCTTTTGGTTAGACATTTCTATCATAGTACTTAGCTCTCCTCTTTGCTTGCTAGTTTAGGTTTATGGTAGATTCTAGAACGGTTTTTTCTAGCGCCAGTTTTCAAAACCCCCAAAAATTTTGTTCCACAATGGCCACGGTAGATAGTCAGGGCGCTAGAAAATCCCAACAGGTTGAGGAGTGTTTCATCCTTAGAATCACTTCCGAACGTGAGATCTGGAGGGTTTTCTCCTTCCGAACTGGTACCGACCATATGAAAGTTGCCAGTCATTTCTTCATGCACGTTTGTCTCGCTATTTTGATGTCGATGAGAGCGATCTTCACGCTTCACCTTCTTGAAGTGTTTTTGATGGGCAACGTATCGTTGCCACCACTTCTTAAAGGCACTGCATTCCTCGATGGGGTGGGTGACCCTCCGATGATATAGGTGGTAGTTTGGATGTGATTCTTCTCCATCGAGGCATGTGACCCCAGGAGTGTTCTTTATGAGTGGTGGCATCTTCATCCCCATTGACAGGGCTTTGGCGAACCGCTTCTCTGTTTTGATCATGCTCTTATTTGTTGCATGTGTGTTTTGGTTTGGTTGGAGCACTTTATGACTCGTCATCACCGCAGCTTCTTTATCCAGACGCTGACGCTTATCCTTTTCATATACGGTTGTCTCGCGTTCTCGGTTAACTTTGCTTTTTTGAAAGGCTTCGTTTAGCAGCCTCTCAATCGGGTCTTCTTCTGGCAGTTTCGGGGATTTTAGCGCCGATTCTGCCCCTAGTTCCTATTCATATCAGAATTTTGCATTATTATATTCCCCATTCATAATCATATTACAAATAAATAGGTGTTTTTGATCCATATCTGTTAAATAGTTGCAGGTTACAGGTTCTCATAACAATTCAGTGAAATTCATGAAAAGATGTTACAAAAGTGAGACTACAACCAATAATAGATGAATCCATATGATGCCGCCTAACAGTTCAAGGAACAAATGAAGATCAGCAAATAGTTCAATTGCACAAAACATAAGGGCAGCACAAGATTCAAGACTTCAACGCGAAGCTTACGGTAAAAGTCCAAAAATTCTGCACTGTTGGAAATCTGGAAGAGAATTGAAGAGATCCTGAGAGACCAAGTGAAGAAAACAGAAGATAAAAGCAACTTGAAGAAACCCTAAAGAATTGGGCTCATGAGCCCACCGAATGGCTGCGGATCCGCGGCCATTCGGGCTATTCTGCCGCGGTTCCGCGGTCGTGCAATGCACGTGTCGGTGGGGTGTCGGTGCTTTGACTCGGTTTTTGGGGTTGTTTTGTAATTTCATGTATGGATTAGAATGTAAACCTAGGGTTTTTCCTATCTATAAATAGGAGGGATCAAAGCCAAATAAAGTGTGCCTGTCACGCCCCGCTTCCCAGTGTACGGCGAAGGGGACGCGACGAGGTCCGCTACGTATATACTCAGAAGTACATACGCTAAGCGTATCTAAGCAATATAAAATAAATACACAAGAGACAAGATATAAAAAGAACAGCAACTTTTATTTATTAACATTCTTTTGTACAATGCATGAAAAGGAAATACAACTGAAATAAAAAGATGCCTAAACAGTGGCATAACAGGAAATGAAAAATACAGAAAGGAAAAGTGTACAATGAACTAAAGTGCAGGGTCTTCGGCAAACTGCTCCAAGTCTTCTTGAGATGGCTCGATCTCCGCCGGGTCCAAACCACCTGACGACATTCAAAGAAGAAAGAAATAGAATGTCGTCAGCGAACAGGTCGCTCGGTAAGTCCCAAAGATAGGGGAGAAATAGACAAAGAGTAGGAGAGAGAGAGTAGCTTTTAATGTTGTATTGTATTGTTGTAATGTTATATTAACGCTGTTGTTTGTAGCTTGGTACAGAAGAATGCCAGTGTGTATGAAAGGGGTCTCTATATGCTAGAGATCAGGGCAAACGGAATATAGAGTACAAGGCTCCGTTAGAAGGCCCGGAACAACGGCAATTGGATTCATGTTAGGTGTCTTAAATCTTACCGTCTCGTGCCACTTTTAACACCTTCCGTACCAATCTACCCCTTAAACCCCGCGATGTCTTGTTTGTAGTGTTATCTTGTAAATTGTATTGGTTGTATGATTGATTGACTGACTGACCGAAACCATGATATCAGGAAACGGTTGTAACCGTAGAGTCATGTAAATGGAATACTGAGAATCATGTAAAAGGAATATATATCCATGGTTCGGTTTAGTCAAGTTGTATAAATTGATAATTGTATTCATGGATTCATGTATTCATTTTGAATTGGAATATTGTAGATTATAGATTGACTTGAATCATATTCAAGTCAGATTAATCAGACTCAAACCCGAGTCAGACAATCAGGAATGTGAATCGAAGTCTTATAATTGCAAGGGTCCTTAGGGTAATTTATAAAACTTGAGGAGGTTTTATGTAAAAATACTTTTATATACTTTTCAAAATACGGCTCAAGTATTTATTGTTCGTGTTTAGAGTTGTAATGATGGTGGATTTTATGTTGTGACATTTCTAGTGAAAATATCATAGTTTTATAAATAAGGGTATTTATCTGTAATATTGATTATTTGAAGTTCATGGTATTTTAGTGTAAAATCTATTCTTGTGATTTTTAGAAAAAGGTGGAATATTTATAGTATAATAAAATAGGTATTTAAATGATAGATATATATATGTTTATACAAAAATAATTTTTAATAAATATTTTATATTTCAAAAATCTCATTTTCTTAAGATGTCGTATTTTAAACCTTTCGAGATCGAATGCTCCTTGCGGAGGTCTGAATCTCGTACTACTAGCCCGAGGGTGCGCGATAAACCGCACAATCCTGAACGGGTTCCCCAAAGATGGTTTGTAGCGGCATTTTGCAAAGATTGTAAAATACCAATCCTTTAGAAAACGGTTTTATAAAGTAAAAGGTATTTATTTGCAAAGTGTGATTTTCCGTATTTTAGATTCTAGGGTTTCCTAAGCCAACTACCCTATTTCTAAATGGTCTAAACGACAAGTCATTGGAAGCCTCAAATCGCCTCTTCACCGCCAATTGTGGCCAGGTAAGTACAAATGAGGAAAGGAGGGATCCGCTCACGAATCACCGTGAGACGGACCTTTTAAAGTTACATTTTCTCACTTGCCTAGCCTAGACACCACAAAATCAGGTTTAGATAAACGATCGATGTCCACAACTTATCTTGTTTTCCTAATAAGAGGTATTTATTTAAAAGTGTATCAAAGCTAAAACCTTTAGAAATGATTTTATTAAGAATATGATATTTAAATGAAAGTATTGTTTTTATCGTATTCTAAGATTTTGATGATGTTGCTTAGGGTTGTATTTGCATGTGTGTGGAGGTAGGTCAGTACCTCGTGCTCTACTTTAAATGTATAGCAAAGTTAAAGGGTTAAATGTGAAATCGAAACATGATGGTATTAAAGTGAAAAATACGATAAATTGGAAAGGTTATCATTTCATGTGAGAAAACTTGTTCAAATTGATTTTTAAAAGTTTAATAGTCAAGATAAAGATATTTAGGCATGAATGTATTGGTTAGAAGTGAAATTTTATAGAAAACCGAGTCGTAAATCGGATTTGTTCCGATTCCGTCGGGTTTCGTAATTTCGTATTTTAGAGAAATAGAAAGGGGAATAGAATGGGACTTACGGGTTTCGATCTATACTAAGGAGTGTAGGGAAACTAAAGGAGTTGCCGAGGCGTTGCTTCGTCGCCGATTGTTTCTAAAAAACGTCGCCGGAATTCCCGTCGGAATTTCGTCGGAGCTTCACCGCGAACTTGTTTTCAAAGCACACACTTCTTGGAAAATTTTGAGAGAGTGAGCCTAGGTTTTTAGGATGAGAGGGTAGAGGGTAGGGGGTGTATTTATTGGGTAGACTAGGGGTAGGGTGGGTGAAGGGTTTTTAAATAATAATAAAAATGTAAAAATGTATAAAATCATTAAAAATTGGAGTAAATAGGGTATATGAAAGGTTTTAAAGTAAAAATGTATTAAAAAATCATTAAAATGGAGTAAATGTGGATTTCAAAGGTCTCTGAAACCGATCTAGAAATTTGAAGTGTATAAGGGGTTTTAGAAGATGAAGAGACAACATTGAAGAAGGGAACTCGGCCGTCCGGCCGAGTCCGGCCGAGTCAGGGCATGGGGAGGTGGGGGGCCGTTTAGTGTAGCCTCTGGTATATTTAGTTTTTAATGTGTAGTGGGAAAATTTGGAGTTATCACGTGTTGACTGTTGGGCTTCCATAAAATTTAAAACAAAATAAATAATAAAAATAATGTGGGGCATGGGATTTGAACTCTGGTGGCTTAGTTCAGCAATGCAAGGTATTACTAATGAGCTACAAGCTCCTTCTTGTAATTAAATTGCTAATTAATTACTTAAGTCTTATGCTCAGGCAATAAATACCCCTTTAAGGATTTTGAAAAAAAAACAATTTAAAAATTTGTATGGAAAAAGTGTATAAGAAAATTAGGGTTGTTACAGTGCCTCTTTTGGGTGCCTCTTTTGAGATGCCTCTTTTTAATTTCTAGATTAAATTTTAATTTCCTTGTAATCGTCAAGATATCATCAATAAAGGTATTTTTTTATCGTGCATTCTTTTATCTGAATTTAATTCCTGAAATTTTATCTGTCTTTTATTATCTGCAATTTAGATAGTCTTTTAAAATTATAAAAATGAATCTTATCATAACTTCCCTAATGAGTGAGTAATTCCTCACTTGTTAGGGTTAGGATTGGGAAGGTTTGAGAGAAATAAATCTCTCTCTCTTTTCTTTGCCCATATAATTTTTATAATAGGACTCTATTTAAATTAACCACACACCGCTCACTACGGCACTCTATCCTTGAAGATAGCGGTGATTCCCTAGTTAGACCGGCTGTGGTTGATTTAAATAGAGGTTAAGGCTAAGAGTTAAGAAAGGACGGATAAGGACTAAAAGGAAGAAACCAAGTTTCTTCCTAGTCGTGCTAATCCCCTTTGTTGACTATTACCCTAACACCTATATTCTTCATTAGGGCATTGAAAGCAGTGGGTAGAATCCCTTTTCCAAACTAACCTAATCCTAACCCTAGCAATACTTTTAATCAATTTAATCTCATTCTTAGAACGTAAAATAAATCCCGACTTGATCGGATTAACTCGTTAGAATATAAAGAAAAGGAATCCATCTCCCTGTGGACCGACCCGTACTCAACCGGCTAGCTACCAAGCGACACCGTTATTGATTGCGATATTCTTAACTTTGATTTTAAAAGCGCACACACGCAAAATTTATACAGTCAAATGGCGCCGTTGCCGGGGAGACGGTAGTCTCTTTCTTTGTGTAATTTCGGATTAATAAAAAAAATTTAAAAATTATAAAAATTGAAAAATTTTAAAACAAAAATAAAAGAATAATAAAAACTAAAAATAAAATTCATCTTGTTCTTTTTGAGAGGTATTGTGTGAATTGCGCAGGAAAAGAAGATAGACTGATTCAGATCTGGAAAAGCCAGAGAACAAATCAACAAACAGAAGATCTGAACAGACAGAGGAGAATCACAACAGACAACAGAAAAATTTTGAAGATCCAAACCAACTTAACCACCGCGGAACCGCGGCGAATTCAAGCGTTTGACCGCGGAACCGCGGTCAACTGCTGACGTCAGCACCCCAAAATTTTCTGTAAGTATTTTTGTCCCCTCTCCTACCCTGAGCTCCACTGACAGAGGTGATTTCTTCAGTACTGCCGTCGGGGAGTTCTTACATACCCTTCTGAGCGGATCAAAACTATTCTCGGTTGGAACAACAGTGTCGACATCTACCATTGGAGCTGGTGCAGTGTGCCCAGAGGGGGAGTTGCCCTCAGCCTTTCTTATTCGGCGCCAGTGGCGACGTCGAGCATGTCTTGCTGAAGGGACCGCCTTAATTTTGGAAGCGGCTTCATCATGCCCCTGGCTTCGCTGAGGGGTTTCAATCAGCGTCAGCTTGTTGAAGACCGATGTCCTTGATAGATTTTGAGGAGAGCCGGCCAATCTTTCGAAGACCGACCGTTTGATGGGGGAAGCACCTTTGCCGGTTTTGTCTATAGCAGGAGTAGGGAGGGGTAGCCATTTTGGGGTAGCTCCTTCAGGTATCACGGGATTCTTTACGTGCCCGTTTGAGTTCTTGCTCAGCCTGTTGAAGACTGAAGTTTCAGGGTTTGACGCTTGCTGATGGGAGCCATCGTGATTGCCAGCCGATTAAAGACTGACTATCGGGGAGCTTCTTCTTGTGGCGTTAAGACACCGAAACTCACGGATGGGAGAATGGTCCCGAAGAAAAGTCTGGTAGTGGTTTGTGTGACCCGCCACATCGCCATTGAGAAAATAGAGGCCGCATTGGTCCTATAGGTCACTTCTTCAGTTGGGGTGGGGCGGGAGTTGCTGTTGCATGAGGTGCAGTTGAGAGCCATTGATTTTCTGCACAGGAGCAAGGCACCAAGTTTTAGTATCTCGAATCCAAGGGCAACCATAGCGAACCACAATTTTGTACGCGAAACACGACATACGAAGTGTAGAGTGGAAAGAGGAAAGGCCCTGTTCCCGCCAAAATTTTCGTCCAAGAGCTATTTGTTCCCTTATAACCCTTATAAAAAAGGGAGAGAAGAAAGAGGAAAAGAATTCACAGTTGGACATCACGTGTTAAACACGTGAGTGCTTATATGCAAAGCATATAAGCGCTGAAAAAAAATAACAAAAGGCCAAACAGGCGTTAAACACGTGAGCGCTTATATGCAAAAGCATATAGGCGTTGAAAACACATAACTAAGGGCCAAACTGGCCTTACGTGTTAAACACGTAGGCTCTCATATGCAAAGCATATGAGTACTGAAAACAAACAATTACGGGCCAAACATGCCTCACGTGTTAAATACGTGAGCGCTCATATGCAAAGTATGTGAGTGCTGAACATAAATAACTAATGGCCAAACATGCCTCACGTGCTAAACACGTGAGCGCTCATATGCAAAGCATATGAGCACTGAACATAAATAACTAATGGCCAAACAGGCCTCACGTGCTAAACACGTGAGCGCTCATATGCAAAGCATATGAGCGCTGAAGATAAATAGGCTAAAACCCACACTAGGGGTCACGTGTTAAACACGTGAGGGTACTTCCCTGCGTAGAATTAAATTCTACTCAACAAGGAACCAATCCAACGGTAATTAAGCATATAATTAAATTGATGTTTTAAATGAGAAGTGATATTTTCTAACAACAACAACTGAGCCTTTTAAATGAGAAGTGATATTTTCTGTTAAACAGAAAATTGGCGGATCAAAGATCCCATAAGATGGAAAATATTTTTCATATCTTTTTAAAACAAAGAAAAATTGTGCTCCGTTAAACCAAGCACCTTTGGATTAAAAATCCAACGGTGATTAAAAAAATCACCAATGTAAAGAATAAATTATGTATGGGAAAATATTTTCCTAATCTTGTTTAAGAAACAAGAAAATATGTTCTGTAGGATAGAAACCCTTGGATCAAAGATCCAAAAGCGGGTAAAACCCCCAAATCAATTGGTGTCTCTCAATGAGAGATTTACTAAAACTAATTAAAAAACTTTTCTCCACTATATAAAGAACCCAAGACTGCAAATTAAAGAAAAAAGGAAGAGAAAAGGAGAACAAAAAAAAGAGCGAGAGAGCTACCCAAAGAGACTTAAAGAATATACAGTGAGAGAATTTAATTCTCAGAAGAAAAGACTTGTTCCCTTAAAACATTAGGTAAAAAAAGATTGTTCTTTGCATCTCTAAAGGTTTAACCTTTCATCGAAGAATTTAGTTCTTCCGCTGGTTGAGATCTGCAGAAGAAGATCTTCCCATAAGTTGAGAATTTAATTCTCATCGGGGAGATTCTGTCATGCAGATTCAAAACCTAGGGAAAAGAACTGAGTTCAAAGAATTTAATTCTTACTGAGATATATGGAAATTTAATTCCTATGAAAATCAAGGTTTAACCCTACAATAAGAATTTAATTCTAACAAAAAAACACATATGGGAATTTAATTCTTCTAAAAAACTAGGGTTTAACCCTGTAAGAAGAATTTAATTCTTGCAAAGAAACAAAAGGAGAACTTGTAAAGGAGAACTTGATTCCAAAGAACCACAAAAGAATAGCCTGGTGATTCTTTAGTGTTTAACACTATAACTAGACTTCACGTGTTCTCCACGTGAGTGTTTCTAATGCAAAGAAATGGCTGAGAGTACCTCAAGTATTTCCCACGCTGGTGTTTAAAAGAGGAGCAAGGAACACTTCTTAGGACAGTCACGTGTTTTGCATGCTACCCTTAATCAAGTGCTTATCACTTCTGTAAAAGGAAGAGTAAATAAGATAAGAGGGCATTACCCCCATTTGGGGCGTCTCACGTGTTTTACATGTGAGCGCTACAAGAACTAAGTGTTTAGCACTTACATAAAGGGAGAGGCAATAAAGCCAAGGGGCAGAACCTAACTTTAGGGCGCCTCACATGTTTCGCACGTGAACGCCACAAGAATCAAGTGCTCAACACTTATATAAATGGAAGAAATAATTAGGCAGTATCCATATTTGAGTGTCTCACATGTGTCACGTGAGCGTCACACAACCCTAGTGTTTAATACTAATCAGGTGCCTTACGTGCACCACGTGAGCGCCACGGAAATTTAGTGTTTAACACTACTCCAATGCCCACATAGAATGCACGTGAGCATTGTATGCCTCAGCATTTAGCACTGTTGGGTAATTATAGAGACCCGAATCTAACCCAAATTGACTAATTTCTTCCAAAGTCAAAACCCCTCTGTGTTCATCATTCCCCAAATTGATCTTAGTCCCAAACATAACTAATGATCTGTCAAATGATGATATCCAAAATAAGGTTCATCCCACATCCCCTAAATTAATCTCTTTTGCAGTAGATACCTGAATGCCAAGTATAGCTTAGTCTCCAAAAATGACTAATGATTCTTGGATGATCCACCACGATCTTTTCCCTCCGACACCGGAATTGGTTCAAGGGTACATCTCTCCACACCTCTGATACATGTCATTGTAATTTTTCAACGTCTTCAGAGAGGTGGCGGGTCCCGACAACCAACTACTCTTCGTTGTACTTCCTAAACTGACGTGCACACCCCAGATCAAACCACACCCCAAGCTGGGTGTCTCCCATATCATCGTTGCTCATCTCGACATGTAACAAATACACGTGCGCACAAGATGATCTACGGACCGTAACGTCCTTAAACTAAACTCTACGGACTGTAACGTCCTTAAACTAAACTTTACAGACCGAAATGTCCTCAAACTACAACTTCACTTCCAAAATGGTGATCTACGGACCGTAACGTCCTTAAACTAAATTCTACGGACCGTAACGTCCTTAAACTAAACTCTACAGACCGAAATATCCTCAAACTATAACTTCACCTCCAAGATGGTGATCTACGAACCGCAACGTCCTTAAACTAAACTTTACGGACCGTAATGTCCTTAAACTAAAATCTACGGACCGTAACGTACTTAAACTTAAATCTACGGACTGTAACGTCCTTAAACTAAACTCTACAGACCGAAATGTTCTCAAACTACAACTTCACCTCCAAAATCATGATCTACGGACCGTAACGTCCTTAAACTAAACTCTACGGACCGTAACGTCCTTACACTAAGCTCTACAGACCGAAATGTCCTCAAACTACAACTTCACCTCCAAAATGGTAATCTACGGACCGTAACGTCCTTAAACTAGACTCTACGGGCCGTAACGTCCTTAAACTAAAACCTCATATAAAAAATGGTGATCTACAGACCGAAGTGTTCTCAAACTACAACGTTGCCTCCAAAATGGCAACAACGGACCGTAACGTCCTTAAACTAAAACCTCACCTCAAAAATGGTGATCTACAGACCGAGACGTCCTCAAACTACACGTCGCCTCCCAAAATGGTGACAACGGACTGTAACGTCCTTAAACTAAAACCTCACCTCAATAATGGTGATCTACAGACCGGAACGTCCTCAAACTACAACTTCGCCTCCCAAAATGACGATAATGGACCGAAACATTCTTAAACTAAAACAACAAAGCCCAAGAGCTCTCTTGTTGGATTTGAAACAAAAATGATCCTAACACCCTGTTAAGTAGATCTTATTCTCAAATTAAACTAACGATTCCTTAACAAAAAACCAACCGAGCCTCCAACTGCTCGTATACATTTAAGTCGATCTTGATTTCAAAACAAATCAATGATTCTTAAATCAACCAAAACCTTAAATCTAATAAATACGGATTTGGAATAATCCACGCCCTACGGATGACAACATAAATTAGTCTCCGCATATAATCCACCGGCAACCAAAAATAAAACAAACACACATGACACGAAGTGAACTTCTGGAGCAGGAGAAAGTGGTTATCGCGATGTGATAATGTAATTAACAACAGAGGCTTGCGCCTACAGGAAAGAGCATCCCCACAATAAAAAACCCCTCACAAATGCGGGGGAATCTGACGAAGTTTGCTACAACGGCCGCATCCGTCCAAACCTCCGATATACGGTGCCATAAATCAACTTGGTATCTTCGGAGAGGTGGACGGATAGATCCAAATAGCATCTGCCCCCAGAATTTAGGAAAGTCGACCTACGCGGTTCGTCTCCGTTTTCGGCGGTAAACAGGCCCCACCGGGCGTGCCAGGATCTGTTTATCGCCGAAGACTAGATTGAGACGTTGGGACGTCTAGCCTGAATTTGGGGGCAGATGCGATTTGGACTTATCCATCCACCTCTCCGAAGATACTAAGTTGATTTACGACACCATATATCGGAGGTTTGGATATATGCGACCGTTGTAGCAGACTTTATCAGATTACCCCTTGTTTGTGAAGGGTTTTTGATTGTGGGGACGCTCTTCTCTACAGGCGCAAGCCCCTACAGTTAATTATGTTATCGCATTGCGATAACTACTTTCTCCTTCTTCTGTAGTTCACTTCATGTCGTGTGTTATTTTATTTGTTTAGGTTGCCTGTGGATTGTCTATGGAGACTAGTTTATGTCGTCGCCCGTAGGGCGTGGATTGGTCCAAATCTGTATATTTATGAATTTAGGTTTTGAACTTAGATTATATTTTCCTTTAGTTCAAAAATATCTTATTTTATTTAAGGACCGTTAATCGAGTTTGAGATTAAGATCAACTTATATATATATATATATATATATATATCTGAGCATTTGGGCTCAATTTATTTTAACTAAGGACACGTTAGTCTTATTTTTAGACTGAGATCAACTTAGAAATATTTTCAGGATCATTAAATTTTATTAATATCCCAACAACAGAGCTTTTGGGCTCAGCTGTAAGAAACTTTTCAGAGAGACTTAGCTATTTAGGCTTGGTCTGCTCAGTTTTTTTTATTCAAAAGTGCTAATCACTTATTTGTGGTTATGTTTGCTCAGTCCTTTTCCTTTATGCAGAAGTGCTAAGCACTTATTTGGGGCTCTGGTGCTCACATGTGTATCATGTGAGGCGCTCAGACATGAGCGCTACCCAATCAGTGTTAAGCACTTTAGTCATTTTGATTGAATATAGAGTGCTAAGCACTTTGTATGGCGCTCATATGGGAAGCACGTAAGGCGCTGTCTCATTTATTTTATTGGGCACTAATGTGTGTTTCATGTGAGGCACTGGGACCTAGGCGCTGCCCAATCAGTACTAAGCACTTGGTCATTTTGACTGATTTTATAGTGCTTCTGCGCTTTTACTCAGCGCTCACGTGTATTTCACGTAAAGCGCTGGCCTTCTATTTTGAGCACCCACGTGGAAAGAATATGAGGCGCTGAGTCCTTTGTTTTGGATGCTCACGTAGGAAGCACATGAGGTACTGAGTTCTATCGAAGGGAATCTTTTAGGTGCTCACGTAGGAAGCATGTGAGGCGCCAAGTCTTTTTCTTTGTTGATGTTTTCTGAAGAAGTTTTTTCTTCTGTTAATGGTATTTTGACTATTAATAATCTATGTTTTAGAGATCTGAGACCGGTTTCATTGGAGAACTAAGTTCTTTTATTATATATATTTTTAAAAACAAAATTCTTTATGTAGGGTTAAACCCTGTTTATAAAGGAAATAAATTCATAAACAATGTGTTTTTATTTCTTTTTAATCTAGTTCTTTTTCCCTAGACTTTGAGTTTGGAGAACAGAATTTCCCCGATGAGAATTAAATTCTCAAATTGTGAAGAGATTTACTTTTCAAATCTCAGATCAGGAGAAGAACTAAGTACTTTTTTGTGGAGGGTTAAACCCTTGTTTTCCTTTTGTTAGGCAAAAGAGATAAGTTCTATCTCTGCTTTTCTTTACCTAGGATTTTGGAGAGTAAGGATTTTTTTCTTCAGAAGAGAAGTGGATTCTCAGTTTTTGGGGAGAGAAGCTTGTGGGGTTGATCTTCTTCTTTTTTTTGAAGTCTCATATCCTTTATATAGGAGAGTCAAATTTGCTGACTAGTTTAAGAAAATCTCTTATTTAGGAGATACTAATTGATTTTACTTGGCCTCAAAGATTATTTGGGGGATTTTATCCACCATTGGATTTTTGACCCAGTGAATTTTATTTCACAGAATATATATATTCTGGTTTTTAACAAAATTAGGGAAATATTTTCTCATAGATAAAATTTTATTTCTATCAATCAGTGATTTTTAATCATCATTGGATTTTTAATCCAAGAGTGCTCTGTTTAATAGAGTACAATCTTTCTTTATTTAGAAAAATTGGGGAAATATAATCCCAAAATAGAATTTAATTTTATCATTGGATTTTTGATCCAACCGAGAATATCTTTCTCACTTAGAAAGATTAGCGAGATATTTCTCCTAATAAAATTTAATTCTATCATTTGATGATTTATCATCACTATTGGATTTTTGATCCAACGGTTCTGTTTAACAGAGAATATCCCGGATTTTGGGGAAATATTCCTCATGTAGAATTTAATTCTACCCGTTTTAGTTTGGACGCTGGTGCTCATGTGCTATGCACGTAGGCGTTACTTAAGAATTTAATTCTTATATAACAGGCGCTCATGTGCTTTACACATCGACGCTCATGTGTGTTCCACGTGAGACGTCACTATAGGATTTAATCCTGTAAGAGGCCAACGCTGGCGCTCACGTGGGTAGCACATGAGGCGCTGTCTTATTGGGTTTGAACAGAGCTTAGCTCTTATTATTGTATTTAATTAATAGGGAAAAATTGGGTAATATGCAAATTGTGGATAACCATTGCAGCCATTAGGTCATGCCACAGAGCAAGAAAGACCGATAGAAAGAAGGATGCATGTTTCTTTTAGACGTTTACTTTCATGAATTCGTAAGCATCTTTACCACTTTACTCTCTTTATGTAAACTAGGTAAGGCTTATATTCCCTGTAATGCTTTCAATCTGGTGGATGTCGTTTTGAACGATTTCTTCTGAGCTACTGGCCATCGCATATTCCTGAAGGGATGAAAATAGACACAAAATTATATGGAACCTTTTGGCAGAGGAGATGCTAAAAAATTGGAAAATTTCTACTAGCTACTTTTCAAGCATTTTGCTCAGGGATCGATTCAATTCCTTAATTTCTTTAACAAATTTTGGTTAACTGCAGTTTTCCCTCTTTTTATGCAGATTTGATTTTTCATCCAGTTTCTTAAACTTTCTTTTACTTTTAGATTACATGTTTTCTTGATTGATCTCGGTTTCCAATTAGGAATATGCGAGCTTCGTTCAAGCCCTACTTAGGGTAAAAAAGGGTTTGTTGCTGGAACTTTTGTGGAAAAACTTATGCCATTTCTATGACTTCCAATTATTACGAGATCCATCTTCCAGGACGACTCATGATGCTTTTTTTAAGTAGTATATGTAACATTAATTTAATGACTTCTATTGATCTTCGTGATATAATTTCTTTTAATCTCATTTTACACGTTAACCAATGACTTCATATATTTGCAAAAGGGTGCTCATTTGCACGCCTGTACGTTTGGGCGGCTTTTTCAGTCCTATCCATTCCACGTGGAATTTTGTTTCGGTGCTTTTGGTTTGAATAAAAGATACATCCCTGCAGATTTTTTCCTCCTCTTGATCTAGCTTAAAAGATGAAAAACCTTGCTACTCTTTCTGCTTCACATCATATCATACACAAGCTTTAGTTTCCTCATGTTTGAGGTAAGATAATTTTATGGTTTTGATTTTTTTCATTTGTTAGAATAAATGATGTAATAGATGATTGTGATGAAGGATATAGTTGTAATAATCATTTGCCTATATATAAAGAGATGATGAGATAGGGTTAACCTAATCATCACATTTTATCCTTAAACCTCTTTTATTATGGTATGAGAGCCATAGCCTCATCATCGCGCCCTCACTCTTGCCCTCATCATCGCGCCCTCATCATCGCGTTCGCTCACTGCCATCGCACCTCATCATCATCTTCGTACCTCATCGCCGCCTTGCCCTTGACCTCGATCAGCGCCCTCGACGCCTTCGCACCAGCGCCCTTACCCTCGCACCAGCGCTTTCGCATCGCACCTCGCACCAGCGACCTCAACCCTCCTCGATCTGCATCGAAACTAAGATCGATCGCCCTCTTCTTCGTTCTAACGCTTGTGAAGTGAAGCCCGATCCATTGTTTTATTGAACACAGGCTCTTCTTTTTTCTCTCGAGATCTATTGAATCTTCGATCTCGAAGATCGGCTAAGGTGAAATCTAACTTCTTATGATTGATGAGATCTATGACGATGTTGTATTTTGATTGAATATAGCAATATCGTAGCTGTTAGTGAATGGATTGAAGCTAGTGATCGTGTTAGATCTCGAAATCGATTGTTGTTCTGCACTGTCTTTGAGGTGATAGTTGTTGTTGATTTTTTTTATTTTGTGTTGCTTTCACCCTTCGAGGTGTTTGTGGTTGTTGATTTACGAAGCTTGTGAGTTTGTAGGGGTTGTTAGTAGTTGTTGTTTTCCTGTTCGATGTCCGAATACGATGGTTTTGCTACCTCCTTGAAGGAGAAAGAAGCCTACAATTCTCACATGGTTCCTATTTATATCACTCGTATTTGATTAAATGGAACAAATTATCCTCGAGGGAAATAGGCTATCGAAATGTGCATAAGAGAGTAAATGTTTATGAAGCACGTAGTTGAGGAGTCTCCCTTATCTCCTATTGATGAGTGGACGTCGAAGGATGCAATGCTGCATCGATTGATGACTGAGGTGATGGAAGATAAGACCGCTAAGGTGGTGTATAAATATGACAGCGTCTATTCTATTCGGGCATATTTGAAAGGGTCCAACGAAGGGAAGGAGAGTGGTAATCGAGCATTCGAGATTGTTGAGTCTCTTCACTAGTTGCAGTGTAAAGGCCGATCTATATCTGCTGTGTATGGTGAGGTTAAGTGACTAGAGACTGAGTTGCTCTCAATTTTCCTTTTTGCAGTCAATGTCAATGAGAGAAGAAGGCAACATGAGCAGATGATGGTGATGACATTTTTAAGGGCTATTGGCCCAGAATTTTTGACTATTCACCCACAGATCTTAGGAGGCTAGCATGTTCCTACACTTACAGATACCTATAGAGCCATCCTGACTGCATTCCCCTCTATCACGACTGATGGTGTTTCTGAGATCTCTATGAAAGCCGTTGATAATAAATCAGATCTTGCTTCGCATGTACCTTTTGTTGGAGGAAGAGGATGGGATCTTCGGGGCCGTGGAGGTCGGGGCGGCAGAGGAGTGGCCGACAGGGGGAGAGGTGACCGTTTTTGTACACATTGTGAGATGTCTAACTATACTCGAGATTATTGCTACACTCTCCATCCTGAGCTTCAACCTACTGCCAGAGTTGCTACATCAGATTTAGTGTCCTCAATCTTTGCATCTGCCTCTACGACCACACCCAGGAGTCTTACTAAGGAGGAGTTATCACAGCAGCGAAGTCTACTCTTAGAGGGCTCTACATCATCATCATCGTCACAGGCTGCATCTGTTATGACCAAGGGTAAAGGTAATAGATGTTTTATTTTTGTAGCATCTTCCACATCCTGGATCATAGATTCAGGTGCATCATATCATATGACTGGGAAGTAAGGTATACTCACTTCATTATTTTCCACTTCATATAGTAGTCCTATCATTATAGCCAATGGTCTCGTCTCACTCCATCCTTGTCTGTATCTCCAATTCTTTATGTACCGACATTTCCATTTAGTTTATTATCTGTTAGTGAACTTGTGCACTCTTTGAAATGTTTGGTAATGTTTTCTCCTTCTTTGTCACGCCCCGCTTCCCAATGTACGGCGAAGTGGTCGTGACGAGGCCCGCTACGTATGTACTCAGAAGTACATACGCTAAGCGTAACTAAGCAATATAAAATAATCACAAGAGACAAATGAGATTGAGATAACAGCAACTTTTATTAATAACATTCTTTATACAATGCATGAAATGAAAATACAACTGGAATGAAAAAAAAGAAAGCAATGCCTAAACAGTGGCATAATAATAAAAGGAAATACTAAAAAAAACAAGTACAAAGTCTAGAGCTCTGGATCTTCTTGGAACTGCTCCAAATCTTCAGTTGTTGGCTCGGTCTCAAGTTGGTCCAACGCACCTGACGACATTCAAAGAAGAAAGAAATAGAATGTCGTCAGCGAACAGGTCGCTCGGTAAGTCCCAAAGAAAAGTGGAGTGAGAATGGCAGAGTAACAGTATTTTCTAGAGTATTATGTTGTAGAATATTATGGAATATTGTTTAACGCAGTTGTTTGTAGCTTGGTACAGAAGAATGCCAGTGTATACGAGGGGGATCTCTATATGCTAGAGATCAGTGCAAACGGAGAGTACAAGGAACCGTTATGCCACGGTACAACAGCAACAGTATTCATGTTAGGTGTCTTAATCTGACCACCTCATTCCACTTTTAACATCTTCCGTACCAATCTACCCCTTTAAACCCCGCGATGTCATGTTTGTATTGTTATCTTGTAAACTTGTATTGATTGTAAGATTGATTAACTGACTGACCGAAACCATGATATCAGGAAACGGTTATAACCGTAGAGTCATGTAAATGGAATACTGGGAAACATGTAAAAGGAATATCCATGGTTCGGTTCAGTCAAGTAGATTGTTAACTGGATTCTGGAATTCATGTATTCATATTGAGTTGGAATATTAAAGAATATAGATTGACTTGAATCATATTCAAGTCAGAAATAGTCAGACTCTAACCCGAGTCAGACTAAAACAAGGTGAGTTGAAGTTCAATAATTGTTAGGAGCCTTATTGTAATTTATAAAACTTGAGGGGGTTTTATACAAAAAGTACTTTTGTATAGATTTCAAAATACACCTCAAGAATTTAATATTCGTCTTTATGTATATACAACAATTTAATGATCAAGATAAATATGTATACATGTTCGAATAGCATGAAATGAGTCAAGTATATTATACGAGTAACTACCAAAAACAATGCTGTAAAGAAATATTATGTACGACTAATTAATCAAGTCAAACGAATGCGAGAACATAAAAAAAAATATGGCTCTAAGTGTTTTGCATGCGTGAGTTCCACTTTCACCTAAATACGACTACTGGTTTGAGAGATATATATGTTTTCGTATCGTCGCGCAAAACAGATCAGAATCTATTCGGTACCGTCACATATTTTTAAAACGCGGTTTGAGTTAATTTCTATCGGTTTTCAGGTTATGAAAAGTATTAGAAAATTGTAGGTATTTTGATGTACTTATCGAAAACACCAAGATTCATACGATTTGGATTTATGAAGCTCTAGTTATGATCATTTTAATATCAGCATTTAAAACAGAAATTCAGATTTCTGGACAGCAACTATATATTGTATTGTAAAGCCTATATCAGGTTGTTTCATGCATTCCTAAGTAATATAATATACAGAAAATTATATTTCTATCAATGTTGCATCTACACATCTAAATTTTGTCACAAACGGATATCGGGTGTTCGAGTTATGTCCAATTTAAAAACAATGTGCGAATCAGGACAGATTCTGTCCAGGTCCGTCACTTAATATTGTAATGCAGTTTTCTTTATCTTAGATAGGTTTTCGGTAAAACTATAAAACAAAGAAAATCTAGATCATTCGATGTAGATATCAAAAACATCTGATTTTGCTCAATTTGGATACCGGTATACCAATTTATGTGTCCTAGAAATTGACCGATAACTGCAGTTTTCTGTTTTACGATCAGTGAATAAAAACGATGTAATTCACAAACCGTTATGCGGATCGATCTAAAATTTTTACAGCATGTATAAAATAATATAATCTATCATATGTAAATTCCGTGAAATTTTCAGAAGTAAAAATTAATTTCTAAAAATTATTTTAAAGCTAAACGTATTGATGTGTATACTAAAATCGGCAGAAAGATTAACTAGTATTTTATGCAGGCTTCTATTTTTCTTTTAATAAACAAACCGATTTCATGTGACATTATAGATATATTGTGGCATGAAATTTGTGTTCTCACAACTTGTAATAAACATTCCTAGTCATGAACAAAGAATTAAAAATACTTTAATTTGAACAAGAGATAATAAGATATTATTAAACCATATAGAATCATATATATCTAAACTTATGTATATGTATATGTATATGTTTATGTGTATCTTCTCTTATGGATTATGATATGAAAAGAATAGGGGGTTCACGATGCATGACAAGAGGAAAATAAGAGGTGGGGGAAAAGGAGGGAGAATGGACTTACATGCACAAGCCGGTATTGTCACCGGACTTGTCTATCCGCCGATAGCCTCGCGTTAGTAGCGAGACCTTCTTGAAGACTTCTTCATATTCTTCTTCTTGGACTTTAGGTGAAGAGGGAGAAATGAGAGATAGAAAAATATGAGGAAGGAAAAGATGGAGGAGGACAATTAAGATGGTGTAATGGTGAATAATAATATATGCATTTAACATGAGAATTAAAAGAGAAATGAAAAGTCACCATTCATTTTGGAAATGAAAGGTCTCATTTGTAGGTTATGAGAAGAATAAAAAAATGATAAAAAATAATTGCAAGAATGGGGATTTGAACATGTGACTTATGGAATAACAATGCAAGGACTTATCCAATGAGCTATAAGGTTGTTCATGCACATATTTAATTAGAATTAAATATATGATGTTGCTTAAAAAGAAAATGGGCTTTTTAGATGGGCTGTAGAGAATAAGAATAATGGATTTGGGTTAAATATTTATGAAAGGAAAAATAAGAATGAGAAGTTAAAAACTTAAATATAAGAAAAAAAAATTGTACCTAGAAAAAAAATACATAATAGATTGAGGAATAAAATAATAATAAATTTAATAGAAAAAAGGAAAATACCAAGTACAAATAAATACGGTATATTATTGAAGAGGGATAATACAAATGTATAAAGATTTTGGGGTCATTACATTCTTCTTGTATTATGCAGGACCTGAAGACAAGAGAGGTGATTGGTTCAGGACATGAGCGTGGAGGTTTATACTACCTTGATGGGAGCATACCTACAATTTGTTCTACGTCTACAGCTCCTCTTGAGGTTCACAGTAGGTTAGACCATCCATATTTAGAGAACCTTAAGAAGCATGTACCTTCTCTTGAGTATCCATATTTAGAGAACCTTAAGAAGCATGTACCTTCTTTTAGCCATCTATCTTCTCTTGAGTGTGCATCTTGTAAGATGGGAAAGCATCATTGTACTTCTTATCCTTCTAGAGTTAACAATCAAGCCACTGATTTGTTTAGCATTGTTCATTCTGATGTTTCAGGACCATATCCTATTGTATCAAATCATGGATATCGTTATTTTGTGTCTTTTACTGATGACTTTTCTAGAGTGACATGGTTGTATTTGCTAAAATCTAGAGTTGAAGTATTTATGGTGTTTAAATCTTTTGTTGCTGAGATTAAAAATCAATTTGATACGTTTGTTAAAATTTTACGAACTAACAATGCTAAAGAATACTTCAGTTCATATTTTCGGCAATTCTTAGAATCTTTTGGTATTTTTCATCGGTCTTCATATCCTTACACCCCTCAATATAATGGGGTATCCGAGAAAAAGAATAGACATTTGTTAGAAGTTACATGTACATTGTTGATTCATATACAGGCTCCAAAACGTTTTTGGGACGATATTGTTCTTACTGCATGCCACTTGATTACTTGCATGCCAAGTTCTATTTTGAGGGGACAAATACCCTATGCTGTCTTGTTTCCTTCTAAGTCACTCTTTCCTCTACCAACTAAAATATTTGGTTGCACCTGCTTTGTTTATGATCATCGTCCTGGGGTATCCAAACTTGATCCAAAATATATTCGATGTGTCTTCTGGATATTCTAAGGATCAAAAGGGTTATAGGTGTTATAATCGGGAGTTAGATAGAGTATTCATATCTGTAGATATTACTTTTCATGAGAACACTCCATAATTTTCATCCACCTATTCCTTTCCTTCTGTTCGAAAGAATTTTCCTATTTATGAACTTGATATTTTGGCTACCCCACCTACTCCTATTCCAGCCGAACTTTCTGTGGATCAAACCAAGGAGTTAATGCGAGAACAAGTTACTTAGGTGTATACCATATGGGTACAACAACCTCCAGCTTTAACGCCTCCAGCCAACCTTCTGGTTCCAAATCCAGATCCTTCCGAATTAGATGTTCCAATTGCTCTCAGGAAAGACACTCGAACTATTGTTCCTTGATATCCTACCAGTGATCATGCCACTTATGCATGATTTAACTCTTCCTATTGTGCATTTATTTCATCCTTGGATTCTTACTCTCTACCCAGTTCAGTATCTGATGCCCTGATTCATCCTGGTTGAAAGAAAGCTATAGATGAGGAAATGCTAGCTTTACGCCTTAATGGTACATAGGATCTTACTCGTCTTCCCATTAGAAAGTGCACAGTCGGTTGTCGGTGGGTATATACTGTGAAGTTGAATCCTGATGGCTCCCTTGCTCAGCTTAAAGCTCGCTTAGTGGCAAAAGGATATTCACATACCTACAGAATTGATTATGATGAGACTTTCTCTCCTGTGGCCGAGATTAGCTCAGTTCGCATATTTTTATCGTTAGTTGCCACCTATCATTGACCTTTATATCAATTTGATGTGAAGAATGCATTTATTCATGGTACCTTGCAGGAGGAAGTATATATGGAGCAACCACCTGGCTTTGTTGCTCAGGGGGGAGTTTGGGCTTGTTTGCAAGTTCAAGAGGTCATTGTATGGTCTCTAACAGTCTCCACGTGCATGGTTTGGGAGACTGACGGATGTTGTTAGAACCTTTGGTTTATGAAGGTCTCATAGTGATCACTCTGTTTTCTATTGATATCGCGATAGAAATAGGATCTTTATGGTCGTCTATGTGAATGACATTGTAATTACAGGAGATGATGAGAGAGAGATTTATGATTTGAAGGCTCACCTTCAGAAATAGTTCTGCACCAAAGACCTAGGGGAGTTGAAATACTTTCTAGGTATTGAGGTATCGAGATCACCGAAGGAAGGGATTTTCGCTACTCAGCGAAAATATATGCTTGATATGCTTTTAGAGGCTGGTATGTCTGCTTGTAGGCCTATCGATTCCCCTATAGATCCAAATGTGAAACTATTTATGGGTCAGGGGGAGCCTGTTCCTGATCCAGAACGGTGCAGGATGTTAGTTGGTAAACTTAACTACCTGACCGTAACTCATTCTGATATAGCCTTCCCAGTTAGTGTTATGATTCAGTTTATGCCTGATCCTCGTGAGGCTCACCTTTATATAGTTCTTCGTATCTTGAGTACCTAAAGGGTGCCCCTAGGAAAGGTATCGACTATAAGGATTATGGGCATTCCAAGGTCATGTGCCTCACAGATGCAGATTGGACAGGGTCTCCCGATGATAGAAGGTCGACCACTAGTTTCTGTGTGTTTGTTGGAAGAAAATTGGTTTCTTGGAAAAGTAAAATACAAAGTGTGGTCTCTAGATCCAGTGCAGAGTCAGAGTATAGAGCTATGTCAAACACCACAAGTGAGTTAGTGTAGATTGGATTTCTACTTACAGAGCTTGGATATGGTCCTGCTGCAGCTATAAAGCTATATTGTGATAACAAGGCTGCGATTTATATTGCGAACAACCCCGTTTTCCATGAACGAACAAAACATATTGAAGTTGATTGTCATTTCATTCGTGAAAACGTTGAGGATGGAGTCATTGATACAATTCATGTGAGTTCGTTGAACCAATTTGCCGATTTGTTCACTAAACCTCATGCGAGATCATGTGTGCTTTTTATTTGTAATAAGTTGGGCATATGTGATGTATATGCTCCAACTTGAGGGGGAGTGTTAAAATAAATGATGTAATTGACGGTTGTGATGAAGGGTATATTTGTAATAAGAATTTGCCCATATATAAAGAGATAATAAAATTAGGTTAATCTAATCATCACATTTTATCCTTATATCTCTTCTAATACCGTCAATTTTCATAAGCTATAAATTTAAGTAAATTTTATTAAGCCTTATACATCGTTTTTTATTTTTTTTATTTTTGATTTTGGTTAAAACTTCAGTAGGTTAACGTTTAAATCAAGAAGGAAAAATTGAAGGTAATGCGATCGATTTTACACTTATTACCTTCAATTTTTACATTCCGATCAAAACCCTAGGAAATCGGTCAATAGGTGCAACAATTGGTCACTTAGAACTCATTGTCCAAGCTAATGGTGGTAGGAGAGATTGACGGCGAGGAAGATGACTCTCTTTTTATTTTGATATTTCAGATTATATCAATTCCTGGTTCTATTTGAAGCTTTGGTTTATGAGTTGTAGTACTTTTGGAAATATGCAAATGATGATCCCATCAAAATTAAGTAGCATATGTATGACCTATGTTCAATGACTTCTTTCGATTTTACTTTATTTTTCTGTATATTCTTTGTTAGATCATATTATATTTTCGCGCTAATTATTTATTTTGTATAACTGTTAAAGAGTGATCCATTTGTAGACATATTGAATGGCCTAACCTGCATTAGGACAGTTTTTGTGCAATAAAGTATTGCAAATAGGATAAATTGCAGTTAATTTATATCTACTGCTATATTTTCTGCACAAATACATCCCTTTACTCCTATATCTACTTCAAGAGTTAATTTTATATGCTATTAAAATTAGGAGCAGAGTGCAATCTTTTAGAAGTTGGAAACTTTGGATTGTTTTCTACTATGCAGGAAAAATAAGGGGGTTTTCCATCTGTGGAGGTTGGGGAATCTGCAATCGTGCCAAATCTAACAGGTAAAGAGATTGGTAGCTTATGAATTTTGATGATCCATTTATTTAGTTTTTATGATAGCTTGAACATGAATGTTCGTTAGTGTTACTTGCTTATCTTGCATATCATACCGACACTAAACTTGTATACGTTTGATATTTAGCTTGCATATCCTATATCTTGTGTATACCGAGTAATATATCAATTTCTCATGCTATACTTGTGTTAAATTTTTGATATCGATAGATTACTCTCATTCATTGTTTTGGTAATTCACAATATGAATATATATACATGTGTTCTATAGCTTACTTGTCATATATTATGTATATATAGTATATCAATATTTCATACTTTGCACTTTATTGATTTCTTGATATTGATATTGAATATACTATTCATTTCATGTTTGTGATATCGGAACAACAAATGTTTTATATACTTGTGTTTTTATAACTTATTTATTTCATAACATTGTATACGATATGCTTAGTCGTGTTTGAGATTGGTTTTCAGATATTTTCACGACACAAGCATACGATGGAGGTTGGAGAAAATTGAGCTAAAACGACAAATCTATTAGAGCTTGGAGAATAATTATTCATCAGGAAAAACTACATTTAATATTGCTCATTCGATATCATTTTGTGAATAAACTGTGCTATTTAATCTATGTCTGCTCATTAGTACAGATTACATCTACACTGGAGAATATCACTGAAAGCAAACACAACTTGCACATTTACGGAAATTGAGTCAAAACTGCAACCGAGACGGAAAATGATCAAGTCTAAGGAATTTTTGCAACATATGATGTGTGTACACCAATTTATCTAAAATGGTCCAACATAATACATGTATGAGCAGCCATGTTTTGGTATGAGTGTACACAAGCGGGCTTGACAAAGTGGACTAAGCATGATTATGTTTTGTGATAAAAAGATATGATGTGATGTATATTTTTTGGGTTGAAAAATCTTTTCATTTAGCTTCTAAACTCCAGATTGCAATCATGTTTAAAGTAAAAGAAAAGAAAATCACAGAGAGATGATGAAGAGGTCAGAAGAGCACACTACAACGATAGCCCCAGAATCTAAAGTCGGGCTGCAAATTTAATCAAATTGGCTGTAATTTGCTCTCCACTTTGCACCATTTCAACTCGTTTTTCTTCTGTGCACTCATATTGGTCACATCAACCCCCTTGTATACTCTCTTTTTGGATTTGCAGTGCTTATAAATTGCAGATTATTTTGAGAGAAAGGGAGGCATGTACATTTTCAATACTTTGCATGCTTGATGTACTTTTGAGTTCTAATTGTAATCTTGAGTTCTTACCTTTCTCCTGATCTTGTAACTTCTTTATTGAACTTACAAGTTTAGGTTTTAGGTCTTTGATCTCAATAATTTGTATTCAAGTTCAAGATTCAATAAAGACTTCATTTCATTGCACATTTGGTTCCTAGTATTTCTTTACTTTTCTTGCAATTTCCTTTATGTTTTCTTCTCTCTTTTGTGTTCTTTTTGTTTATATTATGATCTGTGAGTAGTTCTTTTACTTAGGCATTGATGAGATAGGTTGATGAATGGCTTGCCTTCCAACCCCCTATTCTTGATTCACTTTGCACTTAATGAACTTCAACCTTAATATTTACATCTTATTTGTATTTTGTTTGATAGGATATGTTGTTTTCAATGGTTGCAAATCAACCTTTAACACATATCCTATTCTTTCTTTACATCTCATTTGTGTTTACATTAAACTTGAAGTAGAAAGTAGGGTTAAATTTAACTAAGTGGAGGGAATTAACTAAATAGGACATATAGCCACAATGCATATGTCCTATACTTACTAACCACATTTAGTTTGTTTCATCCTAATTTCATCAAATTTCCTTGCACTTTTTAGTTGCTACTTGTTTCGACTTGATGTCGTATCCTAAACGATTCATTGTAATCGGTTTAGATACGACATACTTTTCAGTTTCAAGTAGAAATAGAAATGTCCATTTTGAATCAAGAATGAGAGTTGGGGGTAATACCACAATTCAACTTTCCAAACCATAGTCTAAGTATCCCGTAAATATCATCTTTTCCTAAAACATCGTATTCTTGTATAAAACGTGACAAAACCCTTTTCAACCCAGTTGTTCTTAACTTAAAATGAACGTCATGATATCCATTCTCTGTGGATCGACCCATACTTGCCGAATTGCTACAACGCACCGTGCACTTACGGTATTTTTAAAACCCGAGATTCGAATCGTGCTATTTTTCTATTAAAACCGACAAACACGTCATTTGAGCTATAACCTTCAAAACGCACAACATACTCTCGAGCGAACAATAATAGACTAGAGCTCCTCAATGATCAGATTCAAGTTTCATTAAGCTAAGAAGATAAAGTCCATGTTCAAAAGAATTCAAGAAATCGAAAATTCAAGAGCTCGTGTCGAGATATCGGAAGATTCAAGATTTGGCAAAAGAAAGATATCGACATAGGAAATCTACTGGGATGCTAGGCTCACCTAGTATGGTTTTAAAGCGCGGTGGAAGTGGTAATTTTAAAAAACTAGAGAGAAATAGCAATCCCAAACCAAGAATCAAACCAAAAGACTAAACTTGACACTAAACTAGTAAGCTTAAAAGAAGAAGTGTGGCGGACTACAACCTTTATAGCGCGTTAGCCACCACTCCTTGAACTTCGGACAGTCTCTACTAAGTTTAGAACAAACTCGCTAAGTGATCTTCTTACCGAAGATGATCCATCTTGAGATCCCTCCATCATAAGCTATAGCTTCACTTGATCATATCATATGTGAAGCAACTCACTAATCAAACTTACTAAGAATGATTTGCTCACTGATTTTCTTCTCTTTTCTTTTCTTTCTCATTTGAATAGAAACTCAAGAGAGATAGAGTCATGGTGAGATGGAGATGATCATTCAAATGAGTCCAAAAGAAGTAGCCATTTATAAAAAGATAAGTTCAAGATTTTTCCACAAAATACCACACACTTCTTTCATCAATGACTCATTTTCTTTTCAAATAAATAAAGAAACAAATGAATTATCATCTCACTTTCCTTGTGCATCCCATACACACTACTATCATGTATAAGCTAAACTTGTGTGTGCATCTCATACACACAACTCACATGTATAAGCTAACATGATACATATATTTATATCAAATATAAATATATATAAAGAGAAGAAATAAAGTGAACATGATATTAGTTTAATATATATCTATATCACACACACACACACACACACACACACACACACATATATATATAATTACTAAATCAACACTTGATTTAATAATCCGGTTATATCATAAATGAACCGGCTAATATCATTAAATATCCGATTAAAATACGTGTATCACTTACACGTGTTTAATCGAACTCCTGCACATATCCTTATACGTGCCATACATCGTTCCGCCTGTGCCGAGAAACCTCTGTGTGGGACTATAAAGACTCGACAATACGCTGGCAGTAGGTTAGAATCATATACATAGCTAACAAGCACGTCATCGGTACTAGCTGCATGTAACAGCTACTCAGGTATTGATCGAAAGAAGGTCAACGAGCAAGCTCACCCGAACCTTGTAAATTCTATCAGTGACAATCACTGTACAGTCCGGTCTTTTTGTCTAAGAGTATTGCATACTAGGTCTGGGAGGAGGAAACTGTCAGACTTCTAATAACATGATAAGTCGTGTCGATCATGAACTCATAACCACCCGAGAAACTACTGATAACATTAATCAGTAAATCTCAATTGTCTTGGCTAAGGACTTATGGTTATAGTTGATCTGGCACAACACGACCTCGACTCCCAATACCTGGAGAGACGAAATCTTTTCGATCGCTCACTGCCTCCATGTGCTTCGGGACTGTACCCAACTAAAACCTGTTTGCATGACTCTTTAAAGTCGTGGTAGGGTAGTAATCAAAGTATAGTAGGAACACACACAAGATACTATGACGATCTTAGGTCTACAGATTACCCTGTACTCATGTTACATGAGAACTGCTATCCGAAGATATGTACAACACCATCTAGGAGTTCTCAGGTGAGTCCGTCCAGCGAAACTCATTCATCTAATGAGCACCTATGTACAATCTTTGGTGTCAAACACCAATGGTTATTGGATCAACCATCACCTCGGTCGGGATCAAGAAACGTATACACTAGTCTAATCTGGAGTATCAATACCCGTTCTCGATACTCTCTTGACTAGGGACTTTTAAGGATGTGCTTATAGACTACACAGGCCCTACTAGTATGATCCATATCATAATCCTGGTAGTCAAGCAAATATCCTACGGGCTTTATCATTATGTATTAGCGATACGTGATAACGAGTACAACATATACACATGAATGATAAAGACAAATCAGATAGCATACTATCATATCAAGTAAGATTGTTCTCTCATATAGGTCCTTCTTTAATTACAATAATTGCTTTGAGGGCGCTTATATCCAAAAATCTCGCACTTACATTTAAGGCCAATTATTGCGGTATCGCATACCCAACTTCTCTACTAACAGTTTCATAAACCGTGTTCGAGAAACGGTCTTGGTGAGTTGATCCGCTACAATGAATCTATATTTATCTCTTTGTATTTTAATTTCGCGGAGATCAACTATCTTCCAAATTGAGCGATACCTGCCATAGAATTTATCCGGATAGATGATGGGACAAAGTTCATAAATGAACAATTTTATCTAGCAACTTCTTAGGCTGTATCCACAGCTGATTCATAATCAGCACTCCGCGCTATGACTACACATTATCCTACTTGGAACTCTTTCTTATATACTGTTCTCACTAAAGAGAGTAAACTTATAACTCATAATAGACACTCTGTCTTTCTTGTCACCTTGGAGATCGAAATCGGTAACCGTCTCCAGATGGAGGCTGCCATTACCATACACCAAGAACATCCACATATGTTCTTTACTGGTTTCTTATGTCTTTCTAGGATGGGACTAATATCCGCTTACTACATCAAGTGCAAAAACAACATCTGGTCTGGTACATGACATCTTCCTAGAGAGAGTGACTCTTCCACATGCGAGTACACTATGAATTTATGAGTCGTCCATTCTAAACTGCTTTTGAATAGTGTCATCTTACCTAAATTGGGACAATCCCAAAAGTTACTAGATCTATCTCTATAGACTTAGTCACCAGAATCAGCTGATATATTTTCTAAATCCTATATGGGGAAACATTTGTGACAATTATAGTTTAACCGAATTGTAGTATAGGAATTTTACTTCCTAACAAGAGTTTGTCATCCACATACAATATGAGAAATATGACAATACTCTCTACACCTTTCTTACAAATAACAGGTTCATTTATTATTTTGATGAAGGCCAACACTTTGACCATGACATCAAAATAAATGATACATCTTCACTATGCCTACTTTAGTCTATAAATAGACCTAACCTACTTGCACAACTTCCGCTGCTTCCACTGATTACGATAACCCTCTGGCAGAGTCATATACACGTTCACTTCTAAATCCCTATTTAGAAAGACGTTATATTCATCCACCTGCCAGATATCATAGTCATGAAAAACAGCAGTGGCAAGTTATATCCGTATGGACTTCAGCATAGACACCGAAGTAAAAGTTTCATCACAATCCACATCAGGTACTGATCTCGAAAGACATACTTGCTCCTTATGGGTTTTACCCTTTTCAGGAGCACGCAAAAAAGTCCATTCTTTGTTGCAATGCATGGAGTCTAACTTGGATAACTCGGCATCCAGCCATCAGTCGGAATTCACCACTTCCTATGGCCTGCTGATATAGTACGGCCATCATCACATGATGCAAGCCTCCCTGTCACCGTCTACGAGGAAACCGAAGTATCTCTCAGGAGGCTGAGGTCACCTACTAAATCTACGGAGTGGTTAAGATTTGTCAGGGTCAATTGAATTTCCAGGTATTACTAAATCTTCAGTAACCGTTTGTGGTTCTGGAATCACATCTAGTTCTATCATACTCCCACTAATTTCTTTTGCAAGAAATCCCTTTTCTAAAAAAGTGGCATATTGAGAACAAAACAACTTTTAATCCCCAAAATGGTAAAAGTTAAATCCCTGTTAAAGATTGGGATATCCCACAAACTGCCTATTACCGAAACGTGCTTTGAGTTTGTCCGGATTGTGTTTTTAAGCATAAACCGTATAAATCCATATCTTAACTTCCTTAAGATATGTTCTATATCACATATAAAATCACAGACACTAATATAGATGAAACCATATTCATTGATATGCAATTGTTTCCGGTGCACATCCCTAAATGAAAAGGCCACTCAACATTACTCATCAAGGAGCAAATCCTCGGATGAGTAATTTGAGAGAGAATCAAATTCTTGAATATTTAACCATGGAATACCTAGCATAAGTATCCACATCTTCGAACACTTCGAAAAATCTTGATACTTCTGACGTTTGGTTCTCTACTTTATTCTTATACCCTATGAACTTATCAAAATATTTAGACTTTGCATTTCAACAAGAATGGGTGTCTAAAACCAGAAAACTCATAGGAAAACGAAACGAAATATGAGTATCAACCCCTTGTCCATATAGACACCGGACAACATATATCACTATGTATAAGTCCTATGAGTTTACTAACTCATACTCTATGTGTTGTAATTTAAAAACCGTATTTTGGTTAAGAATGTATATTCCGTTATTCAATGCACCTTACCCAATTATCAAATGATAAAGGCAAATGTTTATAACTTTTTTTTCAAAATTTATATCCCACTTTATTAAATAAAAAGATAGATATATGAGTTTTAAAAAATTGGTGTATTATAACAGTTATTCAAAACCAAAAGTTTGCTGATAGACGAAACCAGACGATTTTCCCAATAGCAACAATTGCTCCAATTTCTGACATTGTGAATCAAATCACGTTTCCCAATACTCTAATCTTTCTCAGCATCTGTAACATCTTACAGATATGGCATATCAATCCGGTATCTATTATACCCAAGAATCAGAGTTAATTGGAAAACAGTTTTTGATTACAATCATATAGAAAACTTAAAATATCAAAATGTTTCGAGGGATGGCCGGGTATTCCTAGTAATGCCTCTTTCATTGCCCAGAGTCATAATAGTAGTTGCATTTTCCTTTCCGCTTACTTTAACCCCTTTTGATGTCTCTCCATCTTACCTTCTGTATATCGAATTTAGGCTAGTTGGTTTTCTTTCTTCCATACCTTTCAGCACCCGCCTAAGATTTGGAAGAAGACTATCTAACAAGCATAACTGGTATATTTTCCTTATTTAAGAAACTCTTGAACTTGAGATAAGGTAGAATGGAGAGACAAATGAACAGTTCATTTGTTCCAAAACCAGTGGACATCTTCGGACTGAAACAATTTCTTCGAGTTCGTATCTAACTATACAATGGCCTTCCAAGTAATATGGATCTCTGTACCGGATACAGAGAGTTCTGGAGTAACAAAGTGGAAGTAGGAGCGGTAAGGACATATGCGATTTTGTTGTGAGTTAGGGCAATCATGACATTCCAAAACTGTTGATCGTAAAAAGGTTCGATTGATACGAGTTTTAGTTTAAGGTCAGTTATGGGTCGCTGTCAGAGAGAGAAGAAACACTCAGCATGGACTCAATCCTAGATTGGATTGGTTAATTAATTTATTTAATCCGGTCTCCTACTGTTTTGTAAAATTCTCCTTCAAACCCTAAAAGGAAAACCAGCTGGGATCATTTGAAAATTTTCCGAGAGTAACTATTACTCATAGTAGGAATCGAGACCCAAACTATCATGGTGTGGTAACCTTTACGGATGACAACAAGTCACCCCACTCCATAAAAGGTATGCAATCATATTGCAAATTTCAATCCTTGAAACTCCCAATATTGGTTTTTATCCCAAGCGGCTTATGACCTTGGCAAAGGTCAACAAATCATAAGTCGCAAGTCAAGTTCAACCTGTCATTTCATGATTAAATCGAATCCACCCGCACAAGCCCTTGACGGATACCAACAAAGTTGTGCGACTGTCCCAGTTAACCGCATCTTATGCAAACAGGAAGACATCACTTAGCTACCGTACACTACGCCTCGGCAAAGGTCGACAAACACAACATGAATACTAAGTACTCTACTTCCTGAAATGACAGATGGCTACGGCTGGTTTTGAAGAAAACCTTTAACGTAATGAACTTGATATCATTGAAGGAACCGAGTGGTTTTGCAAATTTATAATATAAACTTTTGATTAAGAGCGAATTCCCGGTGAAGGGACCAAGGCTCTTTCCTCATCGAATGAGGTGCAGAATATTCCTAACCGAATATCACTGTATAAAGAAAAAGAATACGAATATAATTTTCTTTTGTAAAAAGTTGGTTCCATCAATGTATTTTAGGTTTGTTTTCTTTGCTTTAATCCGAATTAATGCAATCCCCATCAATTAGATAATCTCATATTATCAAGCATCTCCTCACACCATTACGGATAAAGCATGATATGAAAAGAAAAACAGAATGCACATATACGCCATCCATATTCGCCACGGGGCCCCAAGTCTTCACCGTAAGATTACTTAACTTATGGCAGGGCGGGGGTAGGGCTAATGCGGGTGCAAAACGTATATAGCATATATATATATATCATATATATCACCATATATATATTTATGATCATCGCAGGCAAATAATCAACATCATAGGCATGCGGTAAATATCATCACAGGCAGGTAATCATATTACAGGCACACAATGAACATCACAGAATATAGAAAAGTGGATATACTAGTAATAATGTGTTTCAATTGAGCCAATCATGAAACACGAAATTCTATGGTCGTGTGAATAGCCCGTTGTTTAGTCGATAATATTGCACTTTTGATATAACATTTTCCTTACTTTTCTTAAATATTTAAAAGTGTTTTTTATAAATATAGAACATATGTGGGTTTATCTGCAAAATACTCTTTACCATATGTTTATATATTATAATTAACATTATGAAGGAAAATATACGAATATAATATTTATAAGATATTTTGGTAATTAAAATATGCATATCATATCAAATAATCTTAATCAAATTTCTTAAAGATTTATTACCATATAAAACGATTAAGATTATATCTCTAATATAACAAATATTACTAATATTATTCATGGAGATATTATGCAGATTTAGCTGAGATCAGGAGATCGAGATATTCGAGATGTTGGGAATCAAAAATCTGCTAATGAAGTTTAATTAAATCATAAAATCAATACTGGCAGAGTGTAACGTTCTCAAAATCGTTTACGTGAAATTTCCGATATTCAGTAAAATAACTGGTGTTTTCCGTAAAAACCAAAATATAATTATTTTTCAACATAGACTTAAATATACCTATTCTAACTATATAATTGCTAGTATTTGATATTTAATTGGTCACTTGTAAATTGTTAGTTTACTTAAATATTTTCCCCAAATTAATTATTTTAAATATTATTTTAAGCTTACACTAATATATTTAATTAGTGAATTTTACAAATTAGATTGAGTTAATACAAAATTGTGTACCATGACACAACATAAACACATGTTGTAGCATATTCACTTTAAAAAAAATGTTTTCAAGTTGGTTCTAGATAATTCAAGTGAAGCTAGAAAATAATTAAATAAGTAATAAATGGGTAATGAAAGATTAGATGTATTGTGTATGGGGGGATATGGTCACCTCTCCTTCACATTTACCCTCACCTCTCCCCTCACTAAAACCAGCAGCCCCCTTTTCTACAACTCCCCATTTCAACTAGAGAAAGAAAAAAGAAAGAAAGAAAGAAAGAAAGGAAATATAGGAAATTAATAAGGTATGGTATATGATATGTGAGACATGGTTGTTGTTGACTTGGAAAATGCCACACTCACCTCACTCTCTCTCTCCCCCCTCATTTCTAACCTGGCCGAGCCTAATAGGCTACTGTCCCCCATTTTCCCCATCTCAATTTCTCTAAAAAATTCTTCATTTTTCATCAAAAATTCACAATTAACCTCACAAATTCAAAGTTAAATCTTTACCAATTTTTCCTTGGCCATTCAAGTATGGATCTTGGAGCTAGAGAACCAATTTGGAGTCTATGATAGCAAGCTAGATATATGGTTCGTGAGGTATAAATCTTGACCCTATAGTTAATGTGTTGTTTAAATACTTAAATCAAACTCAATTAGTTAGTAGTATGGCTTCAATTTCAAGAATTGAGTTTTCAAGAGAAGGGTTGAATTGGAAGTTAGGGTTTTGATTATTTGGTTATGGTTGTGAGGTGTAATTTAATATATTGAGAATTTCAATACCCAACCTAGTTGTTAGTTTGCAATTGTCACTTTAAAATTGTCTAAATTATGTAATTTTGCAAATTAGGTTTTTAGAATTTATAAAAATAAGTGAGATTAAAATCTAGTTAATATTTGTGTGACCTAATTAAGTTATTAAATGAATATTGTGGCTACTAGTTTGTTAAAACATCTAGATTTGCACAAAAACGATAAATGGATGCTTGCTAGGTTTTCGGAATTAAATCGATTTTAATTAAGTTGCGGTTTTGTTGATTTCTAACCTATTCACTAAGATATTTAATGCATTGTGAATGCGCGGTTGGATTTTAGACATGGTTTTGGTCACGTATAGCGACCCTAGTCGTGGGTTTTGGCGTTGTCGCGAGCGCGTTTTGTGTACCAAGTGCGTGCGCATATAGTTAGTGCGCATGGTTGATTTGTATTGGTTGCGTCCGCAACTAATTATATATTTTTTCTCTTATTTGCTTGTATGCGATTCTAGGATCGGGTGCAGAGGCGTCGGACGCGGCACGGAAAGACAAGGCGGAGATCGGATCAGATTATCCGAGGCGTCCAGATGAGTAGATGTATATCTACGGGGGAAGTCGGGTGGATGGCGTATAGCACCCCCGCAATTTCTTAGGATATGCCACGTTATGATACACACACATGTGTGTGTGTTTTGTGATATGTGTATACTTAGCAAGAAAAGGCATTAGGTGACTTTGGGTTGGATTTAGTGTAGTTGGATGAATGCGTTTTTAGTTTAGTTTCTTAGCCGCGAAACCCTAGGGTATAGGTTGATACACACACACACATACAAACACGTGATATGTTTTTGGTGTATATGATTATATGTATATATATGTGTATGTGTGTGTGGATGTGTTGATACACACACACACACACGTATACACGGGTGATGAGGATAGTATTTTATACTTGGAGATGAGTCGATATGATCGGGCATGATGCCGTGAGATTGGTTATGTGATTTGGATCGTATTATGATATATGACACTATATTATAGTGGATCGATGGGCGATGTGTTTCATACACACGTTGATTTATTTTGATGGTATTGGAATGTACTAGACTTAAGATCAGTACCCTTAGTTCCTGATATTATGATAACAATACCATATGAATAATGAGATATATGTGATATTTGACCCGTACCCCAATTTGGGATGCCGTACGATGAATTCTACCGTACTAGGTATAAAAATGATGATTGATCCGCACTCTTGACTCAAGGATGTCGTATTATATATTTTATCGTACATGACGCTATTGAGGCTGGATCATCGACTACTAGATATATCGAATCGGACTTAGGTGGATTTCCTTACCCGTTCGAATTGTTTCTTAGCTTCGTCCTGTAGTTTATTTGGTAGATGTTAGACCGGTTCGAGTCATACTTCTTTTTCAAAACCAACAAATCATGAGTATTTTAAAGACAGGCCGAGGGATACTACGGATTTTTCAAAGGATGTACCTTTTTTAAAAACACCGTAGCCCCTATTTTTTAAAAACCACGATTCGTGCAATTTCAATATCAACACTGTATGACTCGTATATAAAAGTGTATATCCTTCGTTGTTGGCTTACTATTCATTCTCTGTTTAATGCATGTTGTCCTCATCGCATTGCATGCTTATACCTGCGTTTTCTTTAGTCATTATGAACCCTATTGTTAGGACACCAGCACCATTACCGATGATGGGTATGCTCCACGTACACTTACTTGCCAGCTCACACACATCATCATCGGTAATTTCCATGTCACGTACACTTTAGAGAATATTACTTTATGGATATAATTGCTTGTAGATAGTTCCGATATATAATTACTATGCTAGTTTAAATATTGCATTTTTTGCTTAGATACCATGCATGTATATGTATTCATTTGTCATTTGATATTATGGGGATTTATGCCGGTATTCACTGTTTATCAACTCTTGATTTTTGGATTCGGATTTTCCATGAGATTTCTGGAATTGGAGAAACCGCAAGGATTTATAAACTCAATATCATTTCTAAAAAATAGAAATTTGCGGTTTTCTCATGATATGATATTTGTGATATCCACCATGGATTTTCTCGGTTCTTGAGTGGTATCATATACCTGATTCGAGGAGGGGGATGCACCGTCTGTGGATACATGGTGGACCCAGTGCGGTACCTCAGGGTAAGAAGATCGCAGATGATGGCGTTGAGCCCGGCAGGGGAGCACTACGGACCGGTGATTGTATGGAAACTCGACGGATATCCGGAGGATACCGATCGGAGTTATGGGCCGATCCTGATCATGCGGATCCCATGGGCCGATCCTGTTCATGCAGAGCCCGAGATATTGAGATATTGAGATATTGACATTTTATGATATGGGCCATTCCGGATTGACGGAGCCCGATATATTGAGATATTAGGATATATGTTTTGTGTCGATACTTGACACGGATTCTCTGTTGATTTCAATGATGATACTTTGACTTTTACACATAAATCTCACCGAGATAAGAAAACAGTTTTTCTCATGCAAGATGTCTTCTGTTTTCATTCTTAATGCATTCGTGCATCATATTGTGATATGTTGCTACCTGAGGCACTGACACGAGCACTTGGTATTACACTTATGTTTAGATGTTTACCCTTGCCATTATTAGATGCTTCGGGTTATATATATATTGAGGATATTATTGTATGACCTAGGAGATAGTCATACATGCAATTTCTTCTCGGTGATGTTTTCTACTAACGAATTGGAAACTCACCCCCGTTGTGCCTCAGTTACTTGCAGGTTTCACCATACAGGTTTCATTCCTGCTTACTGGCACCATGCTTCCTTCCGGATGATTGCTTTGGTAGGTGGGTTCACTCGCATCGTAACCACCGTCGCACTTTATTTATTTCAGTTGTATCTAGTAAACTCCATCAACCAGACTTGTGTTATTTGATAGACCTAGAAGACCAGTATGTATATTCTTTCGACCTTAGAGTCGTGCGCTTGTATTATTATGGTTCTTTTCTGGCTTTCTTGGGAATGTTGGTTCTTTTTGAGTTTTGATTCTCGCCCTTCGGCTTTGTATATTATATTGTTTGCGTGGTTGTTTCCGCCATGTGGCGAAGAGCTAGCTCCCGCTTGGGGATGCCTTTATTCACTGCTTATGATTATTCATGTTTGTACCCATTTGGGGCCAGTATTTACAAAGGAAACTCTTCCGAAATTTTTGGAAAAGATTTGATGTTTTAAAAAAAATGCTTACTATGACTTTCAAATGAACTTATATGTTAACTTTTAAATAAATATTCCTTCACTCTCTTTTTAAATGGTTTAGATTTCTGGGCTTTTGGCTTACTTGAATTAGGTGGGATCCTATAGGCTTCACATGATTCAAGTGCCAGTCACGTGCTATTTCGGGTCGTGACACAGAGATTCGGAGAGGATTTGAAGAATCCAGACATCACATAAATCTCCACGTGTCAACATGAGGAAGCACCAGAAATCATAAACCCTAATTCCTCTAATCCGCCGCCCAACCGCGGCCAAACTCTACATATTGCGGCGGATCGGTGGCCGTTATGTGGATTTGGGATTCAATATTTGGTGGGTAGGATCACAATAGGAAATCACCATATTAGATAACTAGGGTTTCTGCTTCTAGTGCTATATAAAGGACCGAGAGCTAAAATTAAAATCATCAACACGAAGCAAATCACCGTCAAAGAGCAAGAGATCCACGACAGGTCCACGATTCGACGTGAGCGACGTGAATATCGACGAAGCAAATACTTCCTACGAGGCAGAGATCGAGAGCAACTTCTTCCTCTTGTAATCTAAATTCGAAGGATTTGTACTTGTAACGTTGATTAATAAAGGTAGATCATTAGTTTAATTATTTCGCATTTAAATTTCTGCATTATGATTTCCTTCTCTATCCCTTCTTCTTCTTCTATCTCAACCATGCGTGAGTAATTCGTAGCTTGCTAGGGTTCGTAGGATTAGAGTAGATCAATGGATGAAAAAAATATTATAGCTTATTTTACATCTTATAAAGTTTATAAATTTTAGCAAAATAATCGTTAACATCCTTATCGGGCGCGCTACCAATTTATTGATAGTCTCGACTGCGATTTAAGATTAGATTAACAATTGTTTTGGTAAAGGCTAGACATGAATAGAGATCAATGCAAGGATAAGGGTTAAGAGTAGGGAAACCCTAATTTCTTCCAAAAGAACCCTAATCCACATTCATCACTATCGATCTAGTTTTAAGTCTATTAAAAGATAAAAATAGTCATTTTTAAATAATCATCTATTACTACTAAATTTTATGAACCCTACAAGGCTCTTCTTTATAGATTCTACATCCGTATATCGTAGATCTACATTTAATCTTCCCTTCTTTCAATCAACTTGTCTAAAGTAAGATTAAAAGTTCCACGCATCCATGAGGACGACTCGTACTCATCTCGGCCAGCTACACGCGACACCGTTGTTCCCCACCGAAAGACGCGGCGGAGACGCGGCGGACGTCTTGCCTGAATTTCGGGGCAGATGCTAATTGGTGCTATCTGTCCACCTCTCCGAAGATGCCAAGTTGATTTATGGAACCGTGTATCGAAGGTTTAAACGGATGCGTCCGATATAGCAGACTTTGTCAGATTCCCCCTCGTTTGAGGGGTTTTTGATTGTGGGGACACTTTTCCCTGCAGGCGCAAGCTCCTGCAGTTAATTACGCTACCGCATCGCGGTAACAACTTTCTCCTTCTCCAGATGGTCACTTCGTGTCATGGGTGTTTGTTTTGTGTTTGGTTGCCAGTGGATTGTATACGGAGACTAATTTATGTCGTTGCCCGTAGGGCGTGGACTAGTCCAAATCCGTATCTTCTTAGATTTGGGTTTGGGAGGTTGGGTTTAAGGATACGTTAGCTTCATTTAGGACTAAGATCAACTTAAACGTATGTTAAGAATACGTTAGTATAATTTTAGACTAAGATCAACTTAACAGTTTGTTAAGGACACGTTAGTCTAATTTTAAACTAAGATCAACTTAAGCATTTGTTAAGGATACGTTAGTCTAATTTTAGACTAAGATCTACATAACGGGATCATTTAGATCCAACAAAAAAGCATTTGGGCTTTATTGTTCTAGTTTAGGGACTTTGCGGTCAATTGCCAGTTTAAGGACATGGTGGTCCAATGTTAGTTTTAAGACATCGCGGTCGAGATTAAGGACATAATAGTTCGTGAGTTTAAAGACCTCACAGTCAAGGTTAAGGACATCATAGTCCGTGAGTTTAAAGACCTCACAGTCAAGGTTAAGGTTAAGGACATCATAGTCCGTGAGTTTAAAGACCTCACCGTCAAAGTTAAGGACATCATAGTCCATGAGTTTAAGGACCCCACAGTCCAGTTTAGAGACGTCATAGTCTGTGAAGTGTATGGTTATCAGGACTCATCATCTCTCTGAAGACGTTGAAGGATTACAACGACAAATATCAAAGGAGTGAAGAGATGTACCCTTGAACCAAAGTTGATTGGGGATTTGTAGTCCAATTTGGAACTAAGATCAATTAATTAGATTATGAGCACATTGGCTCAGTTAAATCTGAATTGAGGACTTATGGCCAACTTGGGCTAAGTCCAATTACATTTGAAGTGTTGGCCTTTTATTGGACCATTAGACATTTGTCTGGGTTCATCCCCTCATTATTTAGCAATGCTAAACAAGAGTTTGAAGGCTCTGATGACATTTTGTCTTTGTTGAGTGCTGGGCACTCATATACCATATGAGATGATCAATCTTGGAAGACAAGGGTATATTTGAGGCTCAGTCAAAGGGGAGTCTTGCCTCATAAGGACTTAGCCAATTTAGGCTAGGGTTGATTTGAATATAGTGTTAAATACTAACATATATTTTATGGTCACGTGTTCCCACGTGATACGCTGAAAATAGTGTTAAACACTAAGAACAAAATGCTTCAAAAATAGTGTTAAACACTAAAATGGGATTGGTCACGTGGGGCCATGTGAGGCATCTGAAGGTGGGGACCAGTCTTCCTTTATTTTGTTCTCAGAATAAATAAGTGTTAAACACTTTTAATCTTTAAGGCCGTCACGTGTGAGCACGTGATGGGCATCCATCCATTGGATATTAAAGGGATTTGTTAGGAGTCACGTGGGGACACGTGAGGGCGCCCTAAATGTGGGTCCAGATCTCCTTTGTTATATCCTCAAATCTGCGAATAAGTGTTAAACACTTTTAATTTCCTGGCCATCACGTGTGGGTGATAGGCACTCATGCACTGATTCGTTAAGGCATTTATTAGGGGTCACGTGGTAACACGTGAGAGCGCCCAGAGCCAACATTTTCTTTGCTTTTATTCTCTTTGTTTTGGAGGTCACGTAGGAGCACGTGAGGCATTGCCTCAAAGCTTTTTCCTTCTCATTTTTGGAGATCTTTTCAGGGGTCACGTAGGGATACGTGACGTTAGTTCTTTTCATGCACAGAGATCTTTTAATTCTCCTTATTTTATTTTGGGAATTAAATTCTCTGTAGGGTTAAACCCTAATCATGATTTTGGAGGAATTAAATTCCTATTATGAAAGAATTAAATTCTTATGTAGGGTTGTTCCCTGATTAAAAATCAGGAAAAGATTCAGAAGAGACATCACGTGCTCACACGTGACCAGTGGTCACGTGTTGGCACATGATGGTTAAGCTGCGGCACAGAGCATATTTGTTCTCTAATTAAAAGTCATGAAGAAGCTTCAGAGGAGGCATCACGTGCTCACACGTGACCAGCGGTCATGTGTTGGCACGTGATGGTTAAGAAGCGGCCAGAAAACAGAGCGCAGAAGAAAAGAATCCCATTCCAGGGGTCACGTGCGTACACGTGACCGGCTTTAAAAGCCTTATCCTTTAACAGAATTAAATTATGAGGAAAGACCTTTCAAATCTTTCCAAAATGGAAAAGAATTATCTGAAACCGTTGGATTAAAAATCTAAAGGTGATTAAATATCACCAATTTATGGAAAAATCTTGGACTTGGAAAGATTTCCCCCCCTAAATCTAACCGAAATAACAAAGAGATATCTTTGGATTTAAAATCCAATGGTGAATAAAATTCACCTAATAATCTGAAGGCCCATATTAATGATGAAAATAAATCAAATCTCTCAATAAACAAATGAAATCTTTCAATGAAAGATTTACTAAAACAGATTGATTCTTTTCCTTCTCCTATAAATAGGAGCCAAAGGAGAGAGTTAAAAAAGAGAAATACAGAGGGAGAGATATAGAGCCTTGGAATCTTGAAAATTCAGAAAGAAGAATTTGATTCTCTGAAAAAGAAAAAACTCTAGGTAAGAAAAGAGAAGCTTCAAAAGAGAATTTAATTCTCAAAAGAGTTTAACTCTTATATAAAAGAACTTAGTTCTTTCTCTGGTTGAGCATCTGCAAAGTGCACATCTCCTCATGAATTGAGAATTTAATTCTCATTGGGTTGAGATCCTGTCATGCAGATCTAAAACATAGAGGAGGAACTGAGTTTTGAGAATTTAATTCTCACAGAATTATAGGAATTTAATTCCTTTGAGATAAAATTAGGGTTTAACCCTATGTTATAGGAATTTAATTCCTTCAAAATGGACAGAACCAGGGTTTAACCCTAATTGAGAACTTAATTCTCACAAAATCACAGGAATTTAATTCCCTTAAAAAAAAGAAGAAATTAGGATTTCACCCTATGCCAGAATTTAATTCTTTACATATATAGGGAATTTAATTCCTACAGAAAAGAAATTAGGGTTTAACCCTATAGAAGAATATAATTCTTCAAAAGAAAGAAGGGATTTAATTCCTCTAAAGTTTATTGCTAGGGTTTGACCCTATGAAGAATTTAATTCTTAAAAGATGAACAGATGTTTTAAACATGTAAAGAGTCAGAGTCACGTGCTACCACGTGACCCCTGCAAAGATCCACAGAAAAGAACTTTGAGGCAACAGCTCACGTGTTACCACGTGACTCCTGCAAAGATCCACAGAAAAGAACTTTAAGGCAACGCCTCACGTGCCCCACGTGACCCCTGAAGGACACAAAGAAAAAGCAAAAGAAACAGAAGCTATGGGCGCCCTCACGTGCTACCACGTGACCCCTTGGCTGAAGCTCTAACAGACAAACAATTAAATTCCAATCACGTGACGGCACGTGATGCTCCAAAGTATGCAACACTTTTGGCAGAACAAAATAAAGAGAAGCAAGGCGCTCTCACGTGCTACCACGTGACCCCTCTTGCCTTAGTGTTTAACACTAAATTGAAACCTCTGTATCCAGTGTTTAACACTGATTCGCCTTAGTGTTTAACACTAATTGAAAAACTCTATTTGTAGTGTTTAACACTGAATTTCTTAGTGTTTAACACTAAATTAAAATCTCTATTTCCAGTGCTTAACACTGATTTGCCTTAGTGTTAAACACTAATTTAGAATCTCTATTTCCAGTGTTTAACACTGATTTACTTTAGTGTTTAACACTAATTTGAAAGCCCCGTTGCTAGTGTTTGACACTGATTATCTTTTAGTGTTAAACACTAACCTGCTAATCTTAATCCCAGTGTTCAACACTGTTGGTCTTTAGTGTTTAACACTAGGTTTAGCCCAATTGGCTAAGTTTTTAGAGGCAAAGCCTTTCCTTCAATGAGCCAACAGAGGGCCAATATTCTAAACATGATTGGACTTAGCCCAAGATGGCCATAAGTCCTCAATTCAAACTTAACTGGGCTAATGGGCTCATAATATAATTTATTGGTCTTGGTTCCACATTGGGCCAAAGACTATTTAATTCACCTTGGTTCAAGGGTACATCTCTTCACTCCTTTGATATTTGTCTTTGTAATTCCTCAACGTCTTCAAAGAGGTGACGGGTCCCGATAACCATACATTTCACGGACTGTGGGGTCCTTAAACTCATGGACTATGATGTCCTTAACCTTGATCGGGATGTCTTAAAACTAACGCCGGACCGTGGAGTCCTTAAATCCTCGGACTATGAGGTCCTTAACCTTGACCGTGATGTCTTAAAACTAACAACGGACTGTGGGGTCCTTAAACTCACGGACTATGATGTCCTTAACCTTGACCGTGATATCTTAAAACTAACATCGGACTGTGGAGTCCTTAAAATCCACGGACTATGATGTCCTTAACCTTGACCGCAACGTCTTAAAACTAATATTGGACCGCAATGTCCTTAAACTACCCATTGACCGCAATGTCACTAAACTAAACAGCAGGGCTCCCCTAATTGCTCTCTTGTTGGATCTAAACGATCCCGTTAAGTTGATCTTAGTCTAAAACTAGACTAACGTATCCTTAACAAACGTTTAAGTCGATCTTAGTCTCAAACGAGGCTAAATTATCCTTAAACCCAAACCCCCAAACCCAAATCTAAGATAATACGGATTTGGACTAGTCTACGCCTTACGGGCCACGACATAACTCAGTCTCCGTATACAATCCACGGGCAACCAAACACAAATCAAACACACACGACACGAAGTGACCATCTGGAGAAGGAGAAAGTTGTTACCGCAATGCGGTAGCGTAATTAACTGCAGGGGCTTGCGTCTGCAGGGAAGAGCGTCCCCACAATCAAAACCCCCTCAAACGAGGGGGAATTTGACGAAGTCTGCTACATCGGACGCATCCGTCTAAACCTCCGATACATGGTGCCGTAAATCAACTTGGCATCTTCGGAGAGGTAGATGGATAGCACCAATTAGCATCTGTCCCGAATTTCAGGCGAGACGTCCGTCGCGCCGTCTATTCGGAGGGGAACAGATTCTGGCACGCCCTGTGAGACCTTTTCCTCTTTCCACTCCACACTTCGTGTGTCGTCTTCGCAAACGAGTCGTGGTTTGTTAATGGTTGCCTTCGGATTTCAAGTTACTAAGATTTGGTCTTTTGCCTGGCGCAGAAATCAAGCATCAATGGCCTCCAACTGCTCGAGCTGCTCGAAATGCAAGTGCAACCAACGCTCCGCCTGACCTGGAGGTGTAGCCTATGGGCCTCAAGCGGCCTCCATCCTTGCCATGCCGATGGAACAGGTGACCATGGCCACCACCGGTCTATTTTTGGGACCATGCTCCCGCCCGCAAGCTTCACCATGCAAGTGCCCGCACCAGAGGCGAACAAGAAGTCGGTCTTCGATCGGCTCACTGCTACAACGGCCCCTTCCAACGGGTCATCCAATATCGAACCAGTAGCCTCTGTCTTTGCCAGGATGAACCAGAACCCTGATGGGCCCACCAAGAAGCCCATGAACCCTGAAATGGCCGTCCCAAGGAAGACAGCCACCCCTGCTCCTGAAGTCGTTAAGGCGGTTTCTCCTGTTAAAGAGTCAGTCTTTTCAAGGTTGACCATCCTGGCTCCTGCTCCTTGTTGGGTGTTTTTCGTCACCCCATTGAGATGGGAATACGCGCGCGCTTGTCAGGCGTACTACAGATTCCCCCTGCCTAGGGTAGGCGGGGGTTTAATGATTGTGGGGATCCGAATCTCCGGCAGCCGCGGACTAAGCTGCCGTTAATTACCCCTCGCCTTTGGGGCGAGGGAACCTCCGATTGACGGGTTAAACTGGTCATGCGAACTCAATGTGCAGTGTACGTGTGTTTTGTTTTGGAGGGGGGTTTAAATATATCGGGAGCCACGCAGAGTTTTTACGGGGGTCCCGCTACCCGGATAGCGGGCTAGGGGTCAAGGGGGCTAGCAGCCCCCTTGCGGGGTGCGGGGCAGCGTCCCGTTAGAAATTTTTTTCTAACAGGGACAGTGTCGTGGAGTATGTGTGTATGTAAATATGTATACATATGTATAGATATACATGTATATATATAAAAAGGGGAAAATACATCCAAAGGATGCGTGGGGACAGCACCTTGGGCGCTGTGCGCCTAGGTGCTGTGCGCTCAGGCGCTAGAGTGCAACGTGTCGGTACGTGGGCGCTCTGCGCTTGAGCGCTGGGCGCTGGAGCGCAAGCGCGCCACGTGTCGGCACGGGCGCGCCACGTGTCGGCACGGGGGCGACTTGCGCTGGAGCGCAAGCACGCCACGTGTCGGCACGCGGGCGCTCTGCGCTTGAGCGCCGGCGAGAAAAAGAGGCTTTTAGCCTAAAAAAAATTTCTCAGAAGAGAAATCAGAGAGTAGTTGGACTCCTGAGTGTGTTTTTTTTTTTGGTTTAGTGAACAATGTTCTTCTTCCTCCTCCTCTGTTAGCTGGATCTTGAAGATCAAGAGATATGGGATTTCTAAAAATCTCTTCTTTTTGAGATCTAATGGAAGATCTGAGTTCCCCTTTATGCGTCTTGTGGTGAAAAACTAATTTGTTTTATAAAAAGAAGAGTAAAACTCTTGGTTTAATTCAAGAGAAAAAAGGAAGGTTTTGGAACCTTGAAGAAGGAGAAAAAGATCTCAGATCTGAAGAAAATTTTTAGAGAGAGAAAAAAAGTTGTTGAGATATTTCATTATCTTTGCCTTTATAGGCTATACACTTTACACATAGCACCTTGGGCTTCACAAAATGGCATTTTTCCTATCCCATGGCTCATGTGCTATTTCTTTTTGCACATAAGCCATGGGCTTCACAAAAATTTATCTTTATGCCTATTTTTCTTACATTTATCCATAGAATAAAACAAAAGAAATACAACAAAAATGTTTATTACAAAATTTTTTATCTTGGCGTGGGGGAGGCCGACCGCTTCATGTTCGGGCTCGGCCCGGGCATGGGCCCACTTGGTCTGGGCTTGGGCCCACTTGGCTTGAGGTTGACTTGGATTTTGACTTGGTCAACCGAGGTGTAAATTTTTACCCCAACAAATTGCCCCCATCAATAAATGCACACCACATATGTGGGTTGTGTGCATGAAATTGATGGATCTTCTTTTACTTGGAGGCGACCTGATTTGGTTCCCGCTTTTTGGGAAGCTGGCGCTGCCTTTTTTTATGACATGGACGGTCATTGTTTCCCTTTTAGCGACGTGGACGGTCGATGCTGCCATTTTAGCGACGTGGACGGTCGGTTCTGCCATTTTAGCGACGTGGACGGTCGGTGCTGCCATTTTAGCGACGTGGACGGTTGGTGCTGCCATTTTAGCGACGTGGACGGTCGGTGCTGCCCTTTTTGCGACATGGACGGTCGGTGCTGCCATTTTAGCGACATGGACGGTCGATGCTGCCATTTTAGTGACGTGGACGGTCAATGCTGCCCTTTTTGCGACGTGGACGGTCGGTTCTGCCCTTTTTGCGACTTGGACGGTCGGTGCTGCCCTTTTAGCGACTTGGACGGTCGGTTCTTCCCTTTTTGCGACTTGGACGGTCGATGCTGCCCTTTTAGCGACTTGGACGGTCGGTGCTTGATTTGACTTGCTCTGCTTCTTGCAGTGTCAGGGGTAGACTTGACTTGCTCCGCTTCTTGCGGTGTCGAGATTGGATTCTGACTTGCTCCGCTTTCTGCGGTGTCGGAGTGAAAGTTGACTTGTTGATTTTGATTTGGGTTGACATCAGCATCGCTATACTGGAACATGGTACCAGGAGCGAGTCATCACCTGTCATTGAGAGGATTTTGGGATTTTGGTTTTTGTTTGGCATCTGCATTGCTGCACTGGAACAATGCCAGGAGCAACTCATCATTTGCCCCGGGAGAATTTGGGAATTGGTTTTTTTTTGTTGTTGTTATTGTTTTTTTTTTTTTTGGGACTTCGAATGTGGTCTCACCGGTAGGACTTGGGAGAGGTTGGGATTGTTTTACGCCCGTGGATTGTATACGGTTTTGCAGGATGTATGATCCAGACCGTAGGGCCGGAAAAATTTCGGAACTTTGTCGGCGTCTGCATCGCTGCATGGGAATACGGTACCAGGAGCGACTCATCATTCGCCGTTGGGGTATGGGATTTAGAATTTGGTCGGCGTCTGCATCGCTGCACTGGAGTATGGTGCCAGGAGCGACTCATCATTCGCCATTTGGGGATTGGGGAGCGATGGCTTAGGAGACAGGTTTAGATCCCTATCGCCTAAGGCTTTTCAATTTTATGGACCGTGAGGGTCCCATAAAAGCATTTTCTCCCTACGAGTCGTAAGGATCCCGCAGGTGTATTTTCTTCTTAGGAATCGTGAGGATTCTTAAGTGTGTTGCTCCTTTGTGAGTCGTAAGGATCTCACGCAGGGGTTTTCTCCTCATAAGGTCGAGAGGACTTTGCGAGTGTATTTCATCTCTTTTCACGAGTTTGCGCCCTTTCGGTTTTTTACAGACTCGCCGGTAGTCCTGCTGTTTTTACTCACGGAGCCCTTTCGGGTTTTCATCCATGCCCGTTTTGCTTGTGGACATACCGTTTATTATTATTATTTTTTATTTCTTTCCTTTTTTTTCTTTTCTTCTTTTTTTGCCGCTGGTGGGACTTTAAAAGTAGTCTCACCGGCAGGATTTAGGAGAGATAGGGGTCTTTTACACCCGTGGATTGTATACGGTTTTGCAGGATGTATGATCCAGACCGTAGGGCTAATGTGCTCAATTCTCCTACGACTTGGAGCATTCACATGTAGTATTTCTTGAGGTATCGGCCATTGATGGATGGCATGGGCCTTTCTCCCTCGGCACTTATCAGTTGGTAGGATCCTCCGTCGAACACTTTCTCAATGACGTATGGTCCTTCCCAGTTTGGCTCGAATTTTCCCTTGGCATGTCGATTGGGGATGATCGGTCTTTTGAGGACCAATACCAATTCACCTTTCTTGAAAGCGCGGAGACGGGTTATCTTGTCATAGGCCCGTGACATTTGGGCTCGGTATAGCTCCAGATTTTGCTGCACCGCGAGCCTCTTTTCTTCGAGGGCATCGAGCTCTTCAAGTCGAAGGAGCACATTTTCCTCCTCCGTCAACTCGTGCTGAACGACCATTCTTAAGCTTGGAACTTCGACTTCGAGGGGGAGGACCGCCTCCACTCCGAAGAGCAATGAGTATGGAGTGGACTGAGTTGGAGTACGGTGCGTGGTACGATATGCCCACAATGCCTCGTGAAGTTTGAGATTCCAGTCTCTCTTGTTGGCTGAAGCATTTTTCCTCAGGAGCTTGCATAGAGTCTTATTGAAGACTTCGGCTAGCCCGTTGGCTCTTGGGTTATAGATGGAGGAATATCTCCAGTCTATCTTATGCTGAGTAGCGAACCTTGAGACATTGAAGCTCTTGAAAGAAGGCCCGTTGTCAGAAATGATTCTTCTTGGTGTACCGAAGCGGTATAGAATATTATGCTGGAAGAATGTCAGAATATCTTTTGTCTTGACTTCTTTTAGCGGGACATCTTCAGCCCATCTGGAGAAGTAGTCTGTCGCGGCCAGTATGAACCGATGGCCTTTGGATGACGGAGGATCAATTGGGCCAACAATGTCGGTGCCCCAGACTTCGAAAGGCCACGACGCCACCGTAGGATGCAATGGATTGGGATGCTTGTGAATAAAATCACCGTGAATTTGGCAGATATAACATTTCTTTGCATGCTCTCCGCAATCCCGTATCATGGTGGGCCAGTAATACCCAAGCCGTTTAATCTGCAGTCGCATCTTGGGGCCAGATTGGTGAGCACCGCAAACGCCTGAGTGAACTTCTTTCATGACTTTTTGGGCTTCGGCCGATGACAGGCACCTGAGCCAGAGTTGGTCATATGACCTGCGGTATAACGTATCATTTACAAACACGTATCGGAGAGCTCTCTTCTTCAACTGAATCCTCGCAGATTTTTCTTCGGGCAGCCTGTCGTATCGGAGGTACTCTATGAAGGGTTCTCTCCAATCGGGCTCGTCTTGGATGATCGAAGCTTCTTCGGCAGGACTGCTCTTCTGTTCCGCGCTTTCCTCTTCTCGTAGAGAGACTGGGGGTAGAATTTGTCGGCTCCTGACTGTGATCAGAATTTCGTCCATGTCAGGATCAGCCAGCTCCTTGGCTAAGCGAGCGAGTACGTCAGCCTTTCCATTCAACGCTCTAGGGACTCTCATTAGTTCAATGTGAGTGAACCGTTTCATGAGTTCCACCACTCGGCCTCTGTACCGAGCTAACTCGGGTTTGTATATTTTATAATCACCGCTTACTTGGTTGACGACGAGCTGGGAGTCACCGTAAACTCGTAGCCGACGGATTTCCATTTCTATGGCGAGCTCCAAACCAGCTATTAGAGCTTCATACTCAGCTTCATTGTTTGTCCGTGGCTCGGTGAGAGCGAAAGAACGCCGTAGGGTTCCCATTGATGGTGTGATGAACACCAATCCTATCCCTGCTTTTATCTCCGGGACGCTTGATTTACTGAAGGTCCTTATCGATGAGGCCCCATCGAAGTAGAGCTCCCAACATGGCTCATCTCTCTCGAGGTGCAGCACTTGTTCGTCGGGTAACTCACAATTTAGTGGCGACCCTTCTGGTATAGGATAAGCGGCGAGGAAGTCTGCAAGAGCTTGCCCTTTCACTGCTTTCTGAAGAGTATAAACTATGTCAAACTCAAGTAACATGACAGCCCATCTTGCCATTCTGCCGGCTAGGCTCGCTCTGGTCATCAAGTGTTTGAGCGGGTCGACCTTGGAGATTAGCATAACCCGATGAGCAAGCAGATAGTGCCTCAGCTTCTTCACTGCAAATATCAGAGCCAGGCATTGCTTTTCAATTGGGGAATAGTTGTGTTCCGCCCCGACTAGAGTTCGACTAAGGTAGTAGAGGGCATTTTCTTTTCCCTCCTCGTTATTCTGGGCAAGGAGCGCACCGAGTGACTCATCCAGCGCGGCAGTGTAGAGAATCAGCGGTTTATTTGGAATGGGAGCGGCCAGCACTGGAGGGTGCAATAAGTATTGTTTGATGCTTTCGAACGCTGCTTGACATTCGGCATTCCAGATAAAAGGATCTCCTTTCTTCATGAGCTTTGAGAAGGGCCTACATCTCCCCGATAAATTTGAGATAAACCTCCGTATATAAGCAAGCTTGCCTTGAAAAGATCTTAGCTGCGTCAGACTCTTCGGAGGGGGCATCTCCATGACGGCCTTTATCTTTGATGGGTCAACTTCAATCCCTCGATGTCGGACTATGAAGCCCAGGAATTTTCCCGATGACACGCCAAAAGCGCACTTCAGAGGATTCATCTTCATATCGTATTCCCTCAGTCTGGTGAGAACAATCCTAAGATCTTGGATGTAGTCGGCCTTGGCTTTAGTTTTGACGACCAGATCATCAACATAACATTCGACGACTTTATGGATTAGGTCATCAAAGATATTAGTCATTACCCTTTGATATGTAGCACCTGCGTTCTTCAGTCCGAACGGCATCACCTTGTAGCAATATATTCCGATCGGGGTTCGAAATGATGTGTGTTTCTCATCCTCAGGCGACATCTTGATCTGATTGTATCCAGACGAGCCATCCATAAAGGTGAACAGCTCGTAATTTGAGGTGTCATCGACTATCATTTCCATGACCGGTAGCGGGAAGTCGTCTTTAGGACATGCCTTGTTGAGGTCCCTGAAATCGACACAAACTCGGATCTGCCCATTTTTCTTCTTCACTGGGACTATGCATGCGATCCAGTCCGCATATTTCTCTTCCCTGATGAAGCCGGCGTCGATGAGCTTCTTGGTTTCTTCGATGACTTTTTCTTCTGGTTCCCTTCTCATTCTTCGAGGAGCTTGTTTGACTGGCTTAGCATCAGGAGATATAGCCAGCTTATGCACAGCCACTTCAGGGGAAAGGCCTGGCATTTCTTTGTATGTCCACGCGAAGCAGTCGACGAAATCATGCAGCAGGGCAATTATCTGCGCTTTCATTTCCTCTGACAAGAGCGAGCTGATGTAGGTTGGCCTTGGATTATCGGGCGTTCCTAAGTCAATCTTGGTTAGCTCGTCAAAGGTTGCTTGTCCACCATCTTCGAGCTCTTGAGGAGCTTCTTCTGGCTCGGCTATCTCGTCATCATCATTTGATCTTTCGCTGGCCTCGCCAACATGGATCATGTAGCACGCTTTGGAATCAGGTTGAATGTAGCCTATGCCCCGTCTATCTGGAATTCGTCCATCGATGAGTGCTCGGACCTGGGGTGGATACCATAGCCCTTCGTAAAACTTTGCTTCGGACTCCGTTTGATATAACCGGCATCCGCACTTCTTAAAGTATTCCCGCATCTTGGGCGCATAGTATCTGGGATTGAGGACGGCTCTTATGCCTCTCTCATAGGGAAGGAACGCGACAGAAAGATCGTCCGGGTGCACAACGGGGGTTGACCCGTAAAACAGGATGCCCTTCTGTCCATTTTTCCTCCCGGGAACGTAGAAAGTTTTCAGCTGGTCCACGGTGGAGACTGACAACGCATCGAGCTCTTTGCACATCTGGTCCGGCACCCTTGTGGCGGCTAGGGACCCTTCTGCGACTTCGAAGGTCTCTCGTAGTTTTGCTTGCTGCATGGGGGGCCAATCTGCACAGCTGTTGCACGACAGGTCCTCTTCTTTTGACTCTTCAGTGTCACTGCCAAGATGAGGGCGGACTTTGCTGCTAGATGGGCCTTCAGTAACAGATTCGTCCGTATCGCTGCCGAAATGAGGACGAGTTTTACGGAAGGACGGGCTTCCAGCATCGGACTCATCAGTGTCGCTACCAAAACGGGGGCGAACTTGGACGTTTTTGCTTTTGAAAGTGATAGCCGGCTCAGATTTGCTTTTGAGTCTTGGGGCCGGTCTATCCTCGGTCAGTCGTGGCTTAGCATTTTGGTGGTTCATAAAGTACCGAGAATCTTCATATCGGACTTCATGCACACCGAACGGCTGGATGTCTCCGTCAATGCGTCTTTCTTCGCCATTTTTAGTATACTTCATGCATTGATGGAGAGTTGACGGAATGATGCCATAATCGTGGAGCCACGGCCGCCCCAAGAGAATCTTATAAGATGTGTCGGCGTCGATCACATATATCTTAGCTTCAGTTTGCAAATCCCCAAATTTGATTGGCAAAGCTATAGACCCCAGAACTTGCTGGCAATTTTGGTTGAAGCCTTGAATGACAATCCTTTCCCTTGACAGGTGTCGGACGTCCATTGACAAACTCTTCAGAGTTCGCAAGTTCATGATGTTCACTGAGGACCCCGGATCAATCAATATGCGATTAATTCGATCTCCGTCGCTGTACCCGGTCACGTAAAGCGGCCGATTATGCTCAGCCGTTCCCAGTAGCAAGTCTTCATCCTTAAATATGACTGCGGCGGCATGCAAAGCGTGCTGGGCTTCTTTCATATTAATTTCAGCAAAGTGAGCCTGATACCGCTCGGGGTTTTGTAGAGCGTAAATGAGAACATCTCTAAGCTCCTTAGATAGGACCAAGGCGTCGTTGATGCTCAGGAGAGACGGAAGCTTCCGGAGATGTGCCAAGACATTATAGTCCACCGAGGAAGGACTTATGTTTTCATTAGCCGGTTCTCTGCCATCTTCTTCATTAGCGACTTGTTTTCCCTTCCCTTTTAGGGCGTTGCCCTGATTTAGCGGTAGAGCCCTGCCGCTTCTGAGCTGGATTTGATTGGCCTTTGTGGTGAGCTCCTCGTCCTCTTCGGGAAAACAGAGCTCATCCTCGGAGTCGCTGCCAAGATGGATGGCGTAGCAGGTTACTACTGGGATCTCTTCATTGGAGTCTTCTTCTAACTCCCCCAGAATTTCAGCCGCTTGTACAGGGAAGAACTCCTTCAATTGAATCAATGTTCTTTCCCTTTGTTCATATTCTTCGAGGGAATCGATATATTTTTGAATGGTCGATCTCCCTGCAGACTCTTTTTCGCGCCGAGCTGCACTTTTCTTCTTCTTGAGCTTCTTGGATTTTGAGCCTGATGGAGCCGCATTGGCAGCTGGACCGGTAGGCTTCTTTTGCCCTTCCCATTCCGTCCTGGGTTCTTTCCGAAGTAGCTTTATCATCTTCTTCGTCTTATTAGATATGTGCATACTCCACGGAGGCCGCGATGAGTCCGTTTCATTTCTCAGGGCAGCGGGTTCGGCTGTCTGCTCCCAGAAGGCTTCAGTTTCTGTCTGTATAAAGTTGGTGGTTGCAACTTGATTGTTCACCAACACACTTTTGGACAGTTCGATCTCTCCAGCCTTGTACTGCTTCTCGACCCAATCTTTGAAGATATAGCAATCCTCAATCGCATGGCTCACTACTCGGTGGTACGGGCAATACAGAGGATTGTCGGTCATTTTTGCTTCTTGGGGTCTTTTCGACTCCGGCAATTGGAGGCCGTTGTTCAAGGCATCTTTAAATATCTTGCGGACTTTGTCCCTCCTGAAAGAGTAAACCTTGTTCTTTTTCTCCTCTAGGGAAGGCCCATCTCCTCCCAACAATGGCTTTCGAGACCGGTTAGTTTTGGATTCGGCCGCCCTTCGCTTTTCTTCATTGTCGGACGCATTGAAGACATTGGTACTGCTGGAACTCCCGCTTCTACGGCTGTTGTCTCGCTTGCTTTTCCAAGTTTTGTCTCTCTCAGAGTCCGGCGGGGACTCTTGCTTCGAGCGTTCCAGCATTTGGACTTTCTTGGTTAGCTCTTGAAACGTCTTGAGGCCTGCTGTACACAAGAATGGGACCATCCAATTGCTGAGGTTCCCAATGAGAAGGCTGACGGACTGGTCCTGCTCCAGCGGCCGTTCGCACTTGACCGTGAGATTACGCCATCGGGCAATAAAGTCGGTGTTGCTTTCATTCTTCCCCGGCTTGGTCCTCACAAGGTCGGCAATGGAGATTTTATCACTGACACTCATGAACCTTTGCTGAAACAGGGACCCCATTTGGGCAAAGGTAATGACGGACCCGTCCGGTATACTCGCATACCAGTCGAAGGCGACGTCGGTCAGGCTATTGACAAACTGACGAAGAAGGAGCGTGTCATTGCCCCCTGTATTTCCGCACGATGCTTTGAAGTGGGCGACGTGCTGATTTGCATTCCCCGTTCCATCAAATCTTCCGAACTTAGGAATAACGTAGCCGCTTGGGAACTCAATCAGATCGTACTGCGCGGGATATGGCCGCCCGCTACTGCCGATTTCATTCTGAGCTTCAGCTTCGGCCACTAATGTTTTAACCTTGCTGGTGACCAAATCCATTATCCGATCCTGTGTTAGCGGGATAGTATTATCTGGGGCCAAGGCGTCCCCAGAAGCGGAATGTGGCCGGCTTTCATGCGGCTCGACCAGTCTTGGTCCCAAAGGAACAGGCATTGGCTGCCTCGGATTGTCATCACCCGGCTGATTAGTAGTGGCTTGTGCTTGGTTGGGAGGCGCTCGAGCGATTTGAGCCGTAAGCTGCATCACCACGTTCGTTAAGTCGTCAATCTTCGAATAGAGCTTGTTCATCTCTTTATCTTTGCTCCTGAGCTGTTTTCGAAGCTCTTGAAGCAGCTCTTGCTTCGCAGTCCTGGGGCGGAAAGTCAGCTCTTCCTCGCTGTCCGAGCTTGACTCTGTGTGGACCGAGGGGTCTTTCTGCCTATCATCCTCATCGAGAGGGTTTTCTTCATCCAGCGGGGGCGGCTGTTCTTGGGCAGCGGCAACCACATTCAGGCTAGATTGGGCTTCGGATGTGGTGGCCCCATCCTTTCTTTTGCTGCGAAGGTTGTCGCTGGGGCGCCCGCCCGCCATATAGACCGTATGGATGATATATCCGGCCGTCTTTCTATCATTGGCAGCTGATTTCACGGATCGCTGTCTTGACCCCCTTGTTTCGGTAGCTGGTAGTCGATTGAAGGCGGCTGGCCTAACCAGGTTCTTGAATGGTGCTGGCGCTTCTTTTCTGGGTTTGCCCCACTGCTTTCGTGCGGCACAAAATGCTTGATAGACTCTTGAAGAGACAGTGTCATACTTCTTCTATTGGGGCCGGGACACGTCTCTTTGTGGCACTATTCGGACCGCTGTCTTCTTGATTCTGGCGGTCATGGCATTTTTCTGAACCCACTTCAGAGGCTCGAAGGAATTGCTGATTCTTACGTCCGACTCAGCTGTCGTCGCGGGGCAACCCTGCACTTGGAACTTCACATGATTCCATTTGGCCGAAGCCTTGGCCCTCTTGTTGGCTCGATACCTGAGCCGCTTCTGCCTTAACTTTTCTGTTCTAAGCACCTGGCAGACTTCGGCTCTTTGGGAAGATGCCGCAGACCGGGCGATGGAGGGCCTTGGAGATACGCTCGATTGTGCATTTGTTGGAGTCATCGCCTGAGCTCGTCCGCAACATTTGATTTTGCCCTTTGTACCGAAGTTCTTGCACCCCGCTGGAGCACCAGAGAATCGTTCAGATACCATCTTAAGTTTCGGTTGTGGTGCCTTGGCGATCAAGACATTCGGCCTCTTACCCCTTGAGACCGGCTTGGCTACCTGTTCCGCTGGGATCTCCGTCAGATGAGCACTTCCGGCAGGGTAGATGATGACGGAGCCAAACTGGCGGGGCGGTTCCTCCCACTGTCGACTGAGGCTCGCGGAGAGAACCACACGAGCGTTGATTTTGACCACGTACGGAATCGGGGTCATGTTGGAAGCTGAATTCGTCTGGGGAGACATTGTCGTCGAAGGTTGATTGCTGCATGGAAAAAAAGAACATCATTTCAGTATAGGCAATCGATATGTATATTGATTGAGTTCGTATGAACGTTTAACCCGAAATATGGGAGGAGATATTGGTCCCACCGGGCGTGCCAGAATCTGTAGGGTGTTTTTCGTCACCCCATTGAGATGGGAATACGCGCGCGCTTGTCAGGCGTACTACAGATTCCCCCTGTCTAGGGTAGGCGGGGGTTTAATGATTGTGGGGATCCGAATCTCCGGCAGCCGCAGACTAAGCTGCCGTTAATTACCCCTCGCCTTTGGGGCCAGGGAACCTCCGATTGACGGGTTAAACTGGTAATGCGAACTCAATGTGCAGTGTACGTGTGTTTTGTTTTGGAGGGGGGGTTTAAATATATCGGGAGCCACGCAGAGTTTTTACGGAGGTCCCGCTACCCGGATAGCGGGCTGGGGGTCAAGGGGGCTAGCAGCCCCCTTGCGGGGTGCGGGGCAGCGCCCCGTTAAAATTTTTTTTCTAACAGGGACAGTGTCGTGGAGTATGTGTGTATGTAAATATGTATACATATGTACATATATACATGTATATATATAAAAAGGGGAAAAGACATCCAAAGGATGCGTGGGGACAGCACCTTGGGCGCTGTGCGCCTAAGTGCTGTGCGCTCAGGCGCTAGAGTGCCACGTGTCGGTACGTGGGTGCTCTGCGCTGGAGCGCTGGGCGCTGGAGCGCAAGCGCGCCACGTGTCGGCACGGGGGCGACTTGCGCTCGAGCGCTTGCGCTTGAGCGTAAGCGCGCCACGTGTCGGCACGGGGGCGACTTGCGCTCGAGCGCAAGCGCGCCACGTGTCGGCATGCGGGCGCTCTGCGCTTGAGCGCCGGCGAGAAAAAGAGGCTTTTAGCCTAAAAAAAATTTCTCAGAAGAGAAATCAGAAAGGAGTTGGACTCCTGAGTGTGTTTTTTTTTGGGTTTAGTGAACGATGTTCTTCTTCCTCCTCCTCTGTTAGCTGGATCTTGAAGATCAAGAGATATGGGATTTCTAAAAATCTCTTCTTTTTGAGATCTAATGGAAGATCTGAGTTCCCCTTTATGGGTCTTGTGGTGAAAAACTAATTTGTTTTATAAAAAGAAGAGTAAAACTCTTGGTTTAATTCAAGAGAAAAAAAGGAAGGTTTTGGAACCTTGAAGAAGGAGAAAAAGATCTCAGATCTGAAGAAAATTTTTAGAGAGAGAAAAAAAGTTGTTGAGATATTTCATTATCTTTGCCTTTATAGGCTATACACTTTACACATAGCCCTTTGGGCTTCACAAAATGGCTTTTTGCCTATCCCATGGCTCATGTGCTATTTCTTTTTGCACATAAGCCATGGGCTTCACAAAAATTTGGCTTTATGCCTATTTTTCTTACATTTATCCATAGAATAAAACAAAAGAAATACAACAAAATTGTTTATTACAAAATTTTTTATCTTGGCGTGGGGGAGGCCGACCGCTTCATGTTCGGGCTCGGCCCGGGCATGGGCCCACTGGGTCTGGGCTTGGGCCCACTTGGCTTGAGGTTGACTTGGATTTTGACTTGGTCAACCGGGGTGTAAATTTTTACCCCAACACTCCTACTCAAGGATCTGTCTTTGACAGATTGAACATCGTCACTCAAATGACAACATCAGTCTTTAAGAGGCTGGCACCAACGGCGCCTCATCCGGACAGGGGGCAAAATGAAATTATCCCTATCGCTGAGCCAGTCCCGACAGCTCGACATGCTCGACGTCGCCACTGGCGCCGAATAAGGAAAGCCGGGGGCAACTCCCCTTCAGGGCTAACTCCGCCTGCTCCAGTGGTGGAAGTTAACGCTGCTGTTCCAACTGGGAACAGCTTTGAACCTTTAAGGAGGGTACGTAAGAACTCTCCGACTGCTACGCTAAAAAGATCTCCTCCACCTGCGGAGAGTGTTACAGAAGCGAAGCCAGAGCAGCCTCCTCAACGGATGTCCTCCAAAACTTATAAGGTCTGGCGACGGGTTCAGGACTCGGTAATCATTCAAGATCACTCTCGCCGGCAGAAGAGGGTGAAGGTTCAGGAAGAAAAGAATCGTCCTGTCAAATCACAAAGGACGACGACCACTTGGGTGCCTGCTGCAACGGCTCCCTCCACGTTGACTACTCAAAGGAGAGGAAGGCCGGAGAAAGTCCCCACGCCTGCAGCTAATGTCAAAGACAGTAAGCCTAAACGCCCTAAGTCTGGGGGCATGGTGGTGCATACTGTTTACATGGCGTCTGGGAAGGAGGACAGCCGTACATCTACAGGCCATCGACCGCTCACGCGATCGGTGACTAAAGCTCAGGAGCAACAGCAGAAGCTCCAAGAAATGATGAATGCGATGGCCGCACTCACTGGGCCAAAAGAAAGCCCCGTAGCATCCTCGGATGAACGCCAGGAGCAAGAAACTGACGCTGAATTCCTTCGCCGGATACTGGAAAAGAAGGATAAAGAGGCTGCGGAATAAGCAGCCAATATAAAGCGAATGGCCCTCCTGTTCCAGGACATGGTGGATATGATGATCTAACAAGATCCTCTTGCTGAAGATCCTCTGATCGTCCTTGAAGACGACAGGGGAGAAACGTCAAATCCTCCACCGGCTCTGTCAACAGCCAAGGAGGAGACAATCTCCAAAGTTGACTTGGACGAATATATAGCTCAGCAGATACGGGTCCATCAGGCAACTGAGGCAGCTGGTCAGGTCATAAAAACGGGGCGACCATATCCAAGCTGGTATGATCAGATCAAGTATCCGCCGGGCTATACAATACCGAAATTTCATGTCTATAAGGGGACGGGCAATCCCCACCAGCATGTTGCCCAGTTCAGGGCGCTTTGCGGCAACACCGGCGGTGATGATAAATTGTTGCTTCGCCAGTTCGTCGGTAGCTTGTCAGAAACGGCGTTCGAGTGGTACTCTGAGCTCCTAAACGACTCTATTAAGACATTTGCGGAGATGGAGCTGCTGTTTACCCAGCGTTTCGCAAGCGCCAGCGAATGCACTCCGATAACGGCGTTAATTAATGCCAGGGTGAAACCAGGCGAGACGTGGGTCCAGTACGCTATACGCTGGCGAAACTTGTGGTCGAAATGCGAACAACGCATTGAGGAAGCGCCCGCAGTGGGCATGTTCGTGGGTACCCTAGATCCTCATGCAACTATCTCCCAGTTCATGATGTTCTTTAAGCCAACCACGTTCCAGGCTTTGATCGACAAGTTAGCCCAGATGGACCAGATGGGTCACAGACCGTCTCCCCCGAAGCCAGAACCTCGGAATGACAAGGGTAAAGGGAAGGCAACCTTCATTGCGAACGCTCAGCAGCAACCCAGTGCCCCAAAACTGGCGTATCAACTGGAAGAAAGACGGCGATATTATAATGAGAAAATGAAGCGCCCCTACTTATTCCCGCGGGATAAGACGAAGAGGCCATTCGAGCTGGCGGTACGCAACAGGCTTATCAACTTGCCAAACCCAAGGCGACCGCCGCAACCCAGTGAGACGAATAATCCCAATTATTGCCCTTACCATCAAACGGTAAGCCATCTGATTGAGGATTGCTTCGTCTTCAAAGGATGGATTGAAGATCAATACCTACAAGGTAAGTTTGCGCTGTCCGAAAAGTGGAAGGTGAACCCGCCACAACCTCACACTCCCAAGAAGACGGACACACCGGGGGCAACTTGTTCCTTCATTGAAGAAGCTCCATGGAAAATCGTGCTTTCAGCAAAAACCAAAAGGATGCTGAGTGATTTTCATACGTGCCCGGCGGTCGAATGGAAGAACTCGCTTGAACCTCAAATCATCGAAGGGATGTTGAAGCCGCGCCCAACTACAAAGATCGGTGGTGATGGCCCAAGTACTCACACCCAACCGTCAAAATCTTCGAAGAAAAAGAAGAAGAAATCTAAGAAGCCCGTGAAGCCTGGCAACATGCGTACGGACTTGCAGAACCAGATTGACGCGCTGTAGGAGTACAATCAAAAGGCGCGGACTCCCATCACGCTCCAAGAGTTCCTCAACCACGTCTTTCAGGAGGAAGATAATGGGGAAAGCTCGTCGGATGAATCCGAGGGATATGTGGCGAGTTGTCATGTGATCTTCCACTCGTTTACGGATGATGAAAAAACTCCTGGCACTGAGAAACTGGGGGCACAGCCTGACCCAGAACTTGTATGGCCGACAGATGAAATGATCGACGCCTTTCTAGACGAGATTCGTTTGAAAAGTAAAGTCGATCGGAAGCGTAAGACGGCCGCATCTGAAGGAGCCAAACGCGAGCGACTAAACGAAAAGGTCGAAGCACTTCCGCTAGATCAAAAGACATCCGATGCGGATAAAAACATATTCAAGACGAGGAAAAGCTTTGCCAAAGCCATGTCAATGGGAATGAAGCTACCACCCTCGGAAGAAAACATGCTCAATGGTGCGGAGAGGCACCCTAATTACTGCTCATATCATCGGAAGATTTCACACCCCGCTGAGGAGTGCGGCGCTTTTAAGATATGGTGGCAGGGATATGTTGCTCACCAGCAACATTTTAAGCGCATGAAACGCAGAACTTGTCGGGAACAGAGAAGTACAACCGACAGGCACAAAAGAACTACCGGCAACTGTTACACGGTCAACGCCGGAGGATCACAAGTTCTCACCTTTGGGAGCGACTCTGATGAAGAAATGGCTCTGGGCCTTCTCTTTAAAGAATCCGTTTTAGGGAAAGAAGAAGAACCAGAGGCCTGCGAAAACATTCAGCTGTGCAATCGCACGCTCCCGGAAAAGAATCTCGGACCCGCGAATAAAAAAGATAAGGGAAAGGAAAAGGTCACTGAGGATATCGCCTTAGATGACCAAGTCGTAAAAAAGCTGATTGCCAAAGACCCGCCCAAGAAGAGTAGGGTGGACTACAACATCCTAGCGCACCTGAGGAAGCTACCCTCTCAGTTCAGCATTCTCGACGCCCTCCTGTTATCAAAGGAACCGAGAGGTGTAAGTCCACGTTACCCGTCCCCGGTTCTTTGGGGTTGCGGAAATGGTGAAAAAACGATTTTTTCTAGGGTGGTAACATGGACTCAAAATACGGATCTTTGTTAAACAACTATCTAACAACCTAGCTAGGAGTTTTCCCTACTCGGTTAGGGGGTTATACCTTAACTTGAACTCCTTCGTCTTCAACTCCTTGCGGTGGTTGGATCGGCCTCACCTCGTCGTTTCCTCGCGCCGAAAATGGATCCACCCGAAAGCTTCTACCTTTTGGCTTCTACTTCAAACTAGAAAAAACTAGAACACTTGGCTTGCTAGACCTTGTGTACTAGGATGAGTAGAGAAGTGTAATGGGTTTTGATCTCTATGGTTCTTGCTTCTCAACACATGAGACAATAGAACCATGAACTAGAGAGAGAGCAAGAGGAAGAGGGAGAGCTTGAGTATGAGAGAGAAAGGAAATGAAAGAATGAATAAGATTTTTCTCACCCTTGCTCTCATAATCAAAAATAATCATAACACATAATAATAATTGAGTATTATGCTATGGTTGTTATCATATCAAATGGCAATATCATTTCATGCATTAAATGCAATTTGTGAACCATCAAGCAAGCTAAAGTCAATGCCAAGAAATGATAGCCATTGTCATGATGGTGGTCAACAAGTCCAACCTAGTCAACCGGTCAACAAAGTCAACAAGTCAACAAAGTCAACCTTTCAACCCAACCATGGCAAAATAATACTTAATTAATATTATCATTAATCATATTTCTTATTCTCATTAGGGTTTAGCAAACGTCAACAGTCAACAACCCTAATGAGAATCCTCTGCCTCTGTCTCTGTCAACCGTGCATACACACCCGCATCCGCGTTCTGAGGAACACGAATGCAAACGAGATAAAATCAATCCCAAAACGTATACTAGGATCTGGCTTAACCCAAAGCCCGCTAGTAATAACTGCCCGGACACTAAACGTGCACAAGTGCGCGGATGTGACCGAACCCTGTCGCAAAACCATGCGACCTCTACTCTTTTGCCTAAAGGCGAATAGCTCTCTATGTGGGACTCTAAAGACTCACACTATGCTGGCAGTGGGTTTAACCACAGACCGCAAGCGGCACTAGCTGTGCGTAACGGCCCCGAGGTAGATGCCGATAAGAAGACGGACGAGGTGAAACCCATCTGAACTCCTACTGAGCCTGAATGTGACAATCTCTGTACAGTCCGGTCTGTTCGTCTGAGAATATCGCATGGCGGGCCTAGGGGCGGTAAACGTCAGTCCCCTAATAGCGGTACAAGTAGTGTCGGAGTGTAGCCCAGAACACCCTGGGATAGCACTGGAATCCTACCAGTGTATCTCGCTTGCCCTGGCCAGGGACGACTGTGTGTAATGGCTCTCCTTGACACAGCGCAATATCAACTCCTAATACCGGGAGAGATGAATCCTATCTAACCGTCACTGCCTCCAAGTGCTTCGGGACTGCACCCAGCTACTACCTGTTTGCACGACTCCTTTGAGCCGTGGTAGGGTAGTAATCAAAGTACAGTGGGAACACACTCGAGGCGAAGTGACAGTGTTAAGTCAGCGGACTAAGCTGTACTCATGTCACCTGGGAACTGACAACTGACGATAGGTATAGTACCAACCAATCAGTTCCCGACGAGTCCTATCCAGTGTACTCATAACCTAACGAGCACCCGCATACTATCTCAAGTACGACGTACTGACGGCTGTGGGACAGACCGTCTCCCCTGCTGGGATGAGAAGCGCATACGCTAGTCTACTCCGGAGTATCGATGCCCTGTCTCGATAGTCCTACGACTAGGGACCTGCATAAGGATGTGCTTGTGGATTACCCAGCCCCCACGAGTGTGACTGCCATCACAACGCTGGTAATCAAGTAAAGATCCTAAGGGCTCCACTAATGTGTATAGGCAATATGTGAAAAGAAACACATGTACACACATTGAAGTAGAAACAAACCAAGTAGCATACTACTATTTTGAGCAAGATTGTCTATACAATGGTGAATATCCCAAGCTTCCATTAAGTAACATACAAACTAGTATGATACAGTAATGGCCTCTAGGGCATATACACTAACAATCTCCCACTTGCACTAAGGTCATGTACTGGCGTATCGAAGACCTATCATCTCGATCAGCCGCTCGAACTGAGTCTGGGGCAAGGCCTTGGTGAATGGATCTGCAGTGTTATCTTCTGAAGCAACCCTCCGAACCTCGATCTCCTGGCGATCCACGATCTCCCTGATTAGGTGATACCGCCTCAAGATGTGTCTGGATTTCTGATGGGACCTGGGTTCCTTCGCTAAAGCTATAGCCCCGTTGTTGTCGCAATACAGAGGTATTGGATCAACAACGGACGGAACCATCTGAAGTTCTGTCAAGAACTTCCTCATCCAGACGGCTTCTTTTGCGGCATCAGCAGCAGCGATGTATTCCACTTCCATTGTCGAGCCAGCAACGGTTTCCTGTTTGGAACTCTTCCAACACACCGCCCCTCCATTGAGGGTAAAGACAAAACCCGACATGGACTTGAAATCATCCTTGTCACTCTGGAAGCTGGAGTCAGCAAAGGCCTCGATCTGGAGGTCTTTTCCGCCATACACCAAGAACTTCTCCTTAGTCGTTCTCAGGTACTTGAGAATGTTCTTTACTGCTATCCAGTGCTTCTCCCCAGGGTTTGACTGATACCGCCTTACCACACTCAGTGCATAAGCTACATCTGGTCTGGTACATAACATCGCATACATTATAGAGCCTACCGCAGAAGCGTAGGGTATAATGGACATGCGATCCCTTTCCAAATCAGTCTTGGGAGATATCTCTTTGGAGAGGGTGATTCCGTGACAAGCCGGTAGGTTACCACGCTTGGAATCTTCCATACTGAATCTTTTCAGTATGGTGTTGATGTACCTAGACTGCGAAAGTCCTAACATCCTCTTGGATCTATCACGATGGATCCGGATCCCCAGAATGTAAGTGGCATCACCCAGGTCTTTCATGGAGAACCTGTGTGACAAGAACCCCTTGACAGATTGCAGCATAGGAATGTCATTTCCTATCAAAAGAATGCCATCCACGTATAATACGAGGAATACGACGGTTCTTGCTACAAATCTACTATAGATGCATGGTTCATCTGGATTTTTGATAAAGCCAAATTCTTTGACTGTCTCATCAAAGCAGATGTTCCAACTCCGCGATGCCTGCTTCAGTCCATAGATGGACTTAAGCAACTTGCACACCTTTCCGCTGCTTCCACTCTGAATGAAACCCTTTGGCTGGTCCAAATAGACACACTCCTCTAAATTTCCATTTAGAAAGGTGGTCTTTACGTCCATCTGCCAAATCTCATAATCGTGGAAGGCAGCGATGACAAGAAGGATCCGAATGGATTTCAGCATAGCCACTGGAGAAAAGGTCTCGTCATAGTCCAAACCAGGTCTTTGACGAAAACCCTTTGCAACAAGTCTAGCTTTATAGGTCTCAACCTGTCCATCTACACCAATCTTCTTCTTGAAGATCCATTTGCATCCTACGGGTTTTACCTCATCTGGAGCAATGTCCAAAGTCCATACTTTGTTGGTGTACATGGACTCCATTTCGGTCCGCATTGCATCCAGCCATTTTACCGAGTCAATGCTCTGAATGGCCTGCTGGAAGCTAGTAGGCTCATCACTATCAATGATGCAATCCTCTCTATCCCCGTCTATGAGAAAACCGTAGTATCTCTAGGGCGGATGAGACTGCCTACTACTCCTGCGGAGCGGCGTAGGAATGTCCCGTTCTTTCGAACCCTCTGGTTCTACTAAGCTTTCAGTAATAGTCTGTGGTTCTGGAATTTCTTCCAGTTCTATTGCGCTCCCACTTATTTCCTTTTCTAAGAACTGGTGTTTCAGAAAGTGGGCATTACGAGAAACAAAGACCTTTTGTTCCTCTGCGTAATAGAAAAGATACCCCCTGGAGTTCTTTGGGTATCCCACAAACTTGCACAGTACTGAGCGTGCCTCGAGTTTGTCCGCATGCTGCTTTTTGACAAAAACTGGACATCCCCAGATCTTCAGATACTGAAAATAGGGTTTCTTCCCACTCCATATCTCATATGGTGTGGTAGGCACTGTCTTAGTTGGAACTCGGTTCAAAAGGTATGCAGCTGATTCTAGCGCATATCCCCAGAATGATCGCGGTAACTCAGCGTTACTCATCATGGAACGTACCATATCCAATAGGATCCGGTTCCGTCTCTCCGATACACCGTTATGTTGCGGAGTGTATGGAGGAGTAAGCTGAGAGAGAATACCATTCTCTTTTAGGTAATCCAGGAACTCGGCACTCAAGTATTCACCACCTCGATCAGATCTCAGTGTCTTGATACTTTTTCCGGTTTGTTTTTCTACTTCATTCTTATATTCCTGGAATTTTCCAAAGGCTTCGGATTTATGTTTCATTAAGAAGACATATCCGTACCTTGAAAAGTCATCCGTAAAAGTAATGAAGTAAGAATAACCGCTTCGCGCATGCGTAGACATTGGACCGCACACGTCGCTGTGTACGAGTTCCAAGAGCTCGCTCGCTCTTACTCCGTGTCCAGTGAACGGAGTCTTTGTCATCTTTCCTATGAGACAGGATTGACAAGTTGCATATGATTGATATTGGAACGGATCCAAATATCCTTCTGTATGTAACTTCGTCAACCTTCTCTCATTGATGTGACCCAGTCTACAATGCCATAAGAAAGCCTGATTTGTTTCCGGAGACTTTCTTTTGTGTGTATTCTGGACATTGAAAATCTGTGGTTGGTTTAATACGTATATACCATTGCTTAATGTACCTGACCCAATCAAAACTTGATTAAGGTGAATGTTCACAATATTACTTACAAATGTAAATTCATAACCTTCTTTAGATAATAAAGATGTAGATATGATATTACAGGTTGCATTGGGTACAAAATAACAATCACGCAAAACCAAAACATGTCCATCTGACATTCCTAGGTGATAGTCCCCCACGGACTCAGCATCCATGCCAGCTTCGTTTGCAACTCTGAGGGTCATATCACCTGCCTTCAAAACCCTACGCCTTCTCAGTACCTGCATGGAATTACAGATATGAGATCCTGATCGGTATCCAATACCCAAGAAGTAGAGTTTATTGAAAGACAGTTTTCAATAACATACACACCTGAAGCCGAAGCCGCAACTTGCTTCGGATCCTGGTTTCTGGCCTTCCAAGCCCTGCAATCTTTCTTCCAGTGTCCCTTCTTATGACAATAGAAACATTCTTCCTTTCCCACAAGCTGCCCCGCTATCTTTGTTGCCTTTGCTTTTCCCTTCGTTTCCACTTTACTAACACCGCCCCTTGGTTTGGCGGGGGCTTTCTTCTTCTTTCCCTTGGCTTTCACCTTGGACTTAGAAGAGGAAGATCCTCCTACAAACAAAGTGGATGTTTCCCTACCTTTCTGTAGGGTGCCCTCTGCACTCCTCAGCATGTTGAGGAGTTCCGGAAGTTCAACTTCTTTTCCTTGTAAGTTGAAGTTCAGGATAAACTGGGCGTAATTGGAAGGAAGGGACTGGAGAATTAAGTCCGTATAGAGCTCGTTCTCTAACGTGGTCCCAAGGTCCGTGAGCTCCTCAATGAAGCCAATCATCTTAAGCATGTGTTCCGCTACCGATGATCTGATGGCCAATCTCGTCGAAAACAACTTTTTCGAGACTTCGTATCTAGCGATACGGGATTGCTCTCCATACAGTTCTTTTGTATGAAGAAATATGGATTCCAGGTCCATATTCTCGTGCCTCCTCTGATGTTCATTGTCCATAGAGGCAAGCACGAGGCACTTGGCCTTCGCGCAATCGATCTCCCAGGTCTTACGGATTTCCTTATCCGTGACGCTGGAGGTGGGACCTGGGACAGGGGGAGCTTTGGTGGTAAGGAGATACCCTAGCTTATCGTAAGTGATTGCCATTTTGACATTCCTGAGCCAATCTTTATAGTTTGGCCCTGTCAGTATGTTTTTATCTAGAAGTAACTTAAGTCCGGTCATGACGATTGGTCGCTGAAATTAGGAGAGAGAGAAGAAACACTCAGCATGATGCTCTTGCAAGTTTAGAGTGGTTTTTAATTTGTCTAAACAGGATGGCTCCCACTGTTTCTCGAATCCCTCCTCAAACCAAAAAAGGAAGAATTGGTCAGGATCAATCTCACCGTACAATACTTGCTTAACCGTTCAGCCAGGCCAGTGTTGGTACTTCGAGGGAGGTTTTCCAACGCTTTCGCGAAGTTCCTTAATTAAATAACCTCTTTTTCCTGGGGGCATAGCCCTGCTAACACCTTTCTAGATACCTACTTGGTTTATAGCATTGATCGTTAAGTGAAAAATTTCCCGAGGAGTAGCATATACTCACAGTAGGATCGGGATCCAAATATCATCGCATGACAAAACTGAAGGAATCCTACCAGAATCATCACACTCCAAATCGTATGCAGCGCTAGAAAGTTTCTGGTTCTTTAGAAACTCCCGATGTGGATTTTTGCCCCATGCTCTTATGACCTTGGCGTGAGGTCAAAATGTCATAAGTCACATGTCAAGTTCTACCCATCATTATCCAGGTTAATTTGAACCCACCCGTACCTACCCTTGACGTAGGCCAAAATGGCAGTACGACTGTCTCAAACCAACGCATTTTATCTATGCAACAGATAAATATCCGGCAGCTACCAATCACTATGCCTTGGCGTGAGGTCAAAATACATAGTTTGAATACTACCGAATATTTAACTAAAATGACGGAGGGCTACGAATGGTTTTGGCGAAACCGTGAACGTAGTGAACTTGATATAATCGATGGAACGAGATAGCTTTTAAAAGGGGTGGCTCAAGCTCCGCATTTAAAAGTTGGTTTTTGAAAAGAACCGAGTGGTTTTGAAAGTGTTCCAACGACTTTTACTTGGTTTATTTTCTTGCATTAATTTTAATGCGTCCCATCATTTAATCCTACCATTGCAGAAAACAACGAAAATATGACGTACGCTTATGCCATCCGCATTCGCCACGGGGCCCCGTCATTACCCGTTAGGTTACTTAACTAACGACAGAGCGGGGGCTGGACTAGCGCGGATGCAAAACATAAACAACGCCTAAATAGATATCATATATAGATATATATAGCAATGATAGCCATTCCAGATCACAGATGAACACATTGGATATACTAGGAATTCGCATTCCGTACGAGCCTGTAACGAAAAGCGGATTACACGGTCGCGATGAATAACCAATACCCCACCCTAGACCCCTACGGGTGCGGCAAACTACCCGCCAAATACCCGAAGTGAAGCAACCTCCCTCAACAATATGAGTAGGCCACTCAGCACTTCGAGGTACCCAGTAGTTTGTGCACCCCCTCCATGGGTGTATCCTAGGAGCAAAAACAGTAAAAGAAATTATACAATAATGGCTACAACCTCATCCCGGTTGTGCGGCCAAATAAATAATATTACATCAATTACAAATTTACATGAATTGAAAGATAAAGAAAAAACTCTCATCTCACAACCCCCCGGCTATTCATCCGCGACAATCCAATGAATTCATATACACATACCATCAACATTACAGATCACAGATATGTATAACCCCCACTAATCGACGTATAGCGAATAGCAGACGTTCAATACATATATCACATCACAGATATATACCCGTTAGCTTAAGTCTTTAGAATTTCGATTAAAATACGGATTTTTAAGCCCCAAAAACAAATTTTTCTTTCTGGAAAATCTGGGCAGAAAAATCATATTGTAAAAATCCCAAAACAACCCCAGAAACACACTGCAGGAAAACTGTGCCACTCGGCCGTGGATCCGCGGCGGGAGCATGCATCTGCCGCGTTTCCGCGGCGGTTTGACTGAGTCGGTGGACCAATTTTCTTGTGTGGGTTTTAAAAAGCCTGAGCCGATTTTTAGTGTAAGATTAATTATTTTTTGAACAGAAAACAGAATCGGCAGAAACTTGATTTTTCGGGCATGTTTCGTGACTTTTTCTCCGATCGAACTTCTAGTTACTTTGCTAACATGTTAGATAGTGTTTAACTAGGTTCTGATACTACTGTAAGTCCACGTTACCCATCCCCGGTTCTTTGGGGTTGCGGAAATGGTGAAAAACGATTTTTTCTAGGGTGGTAACATGGACTCAAAATACGGATCTTTGTTAAACAACTATCTAACAACCTAACTAGGAGTTTTACCTACTCGGTTAGGGGGTTATACCTTAACATGAACTCCTTCATCTTCAACTCCTTGCGGTGGTCGGATCGGCCTCACCTCGTCGTCTCCTCGCGCCGAAGATGGATCCATCCGAAAGCTTCTACCTTTTGGCTTCTACTTCAAACTAGAAGAAACTAGAACACTTGGCTTGCTAGACCTTGTGTACTAGGATGAGTAGAGAAGTGTAATGGGTTTTGATCTCTATGGTTCTTGCTTCTCAACACATGAGACATTAGAACCATGAACTAGAGAGAGAGCAAGAGGAAGAGGGAGAGCTTGAGCTTGAGAGAGAAAGGAAATGAAAGAATGAATAAGACTTTTCTCACCCTTGCTCTCATAATAAAAAATAATCATAACACATAATAATAATTGAGTATTATGTGATGGTTGTTATCATATCAAATGGCAATATCATTTCATGCATTAAATGCAATTTGTGAACCATCAAGCAAGCTAAAGTCAATGCCAAGAAATGATAGCCATTGTCATGATGGTGGTCAACAAGTCCAACCTAGTCAACCGGTCAACAAAGTCAACAAGTCAACAAAGTCAACCTTTCAACCCAACCATGGCACAATAATATTTAATTAATATTATCATTAATCATATTTCTTATTCTCATTAGGGTTTAGCAAACGTCAACAGTCAACAACCCTAATGAGAATCCTCTGCCTCTGTCTCTGTCAACCGTGCATACACACCCGCATCCGCGTTCCGAGGAACACGGATGCAAAAGAGATAAAATCAATCCCAAAATGTATACTAGGATCTGGCTTAACCCAAAGCCCGCTAGTAATAACTGCCCGGACACTAAACGTGCACAAGTGCGCGGATGTGACCGAATCCTGTCGCAAAACCATGCGACCTTTACTCTTTTGCCTAAAGGCGAATAGCTCTCTGTGTGGGACTCTAAAGACTCGACACTACGCTGGCAGTGGGTTTAAGCACAGACCGCAAGCGGCACTAGCTGTGCGTAATGGCCCCCAGGTAGATGCCGATAAGAAGACGGACGAGGTGAAACCCATCTGAACTCCTACTGAGCCAGAATGTGACAATCTCCGTACAGACCGGTCTGTTCATCTGAGAATATCGCATGGCGGGCCTAGGGGGCGGTAAACGTCAGTCCCCTAATAGCGGTACAAGTCGTGTCGGAGTGTAGCCCAGAACACCCTGAGATAGCACTGGAATCCTACCAGTGTATCTCGCTTGCCCTGGCCAGGGACGAATGTGTGTAATGGCTCTCCTTGACACAGCGCAATATCAACTCCCAATACCGGGAGAGACGAATCCTAACTAACCGTCACTGCCTCCAAGTGCTTCGGGACTGCACCCAACTACTACCTGTTTGCACGACTCCTTTGAGCCGTGGTAGGGTAGTAATCAAAGTACAGTGGGAACACACTCGAGGCGAAGCGACAGTGTCAAGTCAGCGGACTAAGCTGTACTCATGTCACCTGGGAACTGACAACTGACGATAGGTATAGTACCAACCAATCAGTTCCCGACGAGTCCTGTCCAGTGTACTCGTAACCTAACGAGTACCCGCATACTATCGGCGTACTGACGGCTGTGGGATACTATCGGCGTACTGACGGCTGTGGGACAAACCGTCTCCCCTGCTGGGATGAGAAGCGCATACGCTAGTCTACTCCGGAGTATCGATGTCCTGTCTCGATAGTCCTATGACTAGGAACCTGCATAAGGATGTGCTTGTGGATTACCCAGCCCCCACGAGTGTGACTGCCATCACAACGCTGGTAATCAAGCAAAGATCCTAAGGGCTCCACTAATGTGTATAGGCAATATGTTAAAAGAAACACATGTACACACATTGAAGTAGAAACAAACCAAGTAGCATACTACTATTTTGAGCAAGATTGTCTATACAATGGTGAATATCCCAAGCTTCCATTAAGTAATATACAAACCAGTATGATACCGTAATGGCCTCTAGGGCATATACACTAACAAGAGATTCATTAATCAAGGCGCTACAGGAGCCCGAACAATTCCAAGCCTTCCTCGCCGAAGAAAGGATGAAGGATGAACTGGAAGAAGTGCACATGGCCGATATCACTTTCGGTGACGAAGACCTGCTCCTTGGGACGCGCGACCACAACCGTCCTCTATACGTCTCTGGATATTGCCACGATATCAAGATAGGCAAAATCCTGGTTGATAATGGATCCTCTGTCAATCTCCTTAATGTTCGGGTGTTGAAGGAAATCTGCATGAGCGTTCAGCACCTCGCTCGTGATAAAATTACCATCTCCGGTTTTGACTCTCAGTCGTCACGGACTCTTGGATCTGTAATACTAACATTACGCTTGAGACTGCTCGTCGCAGACATTAAGTTTCACGTCATTGACGCCAAGACTTGCTACAACGCCTTGCTCGGTCGTCCTTGGTTATACGAGTACAACATCATCCCTTCTACACAATATCAGTGTATGAAGTATTTCAAAGATGGTCTCGAGTATACCGTAACAGGTGAGCTGAACCCATTCTCCGTGAACGAAGTCCGCAAGTACGAAGATGCAAAGTACTTTTTGCCAGATTTCGAGGATACAGAAAAGTGTCGCAAACCGGAGAACAAAGCCGCCGCCGCCATCCCTGTTTTCGGGAGCGATACCGAAGAAGAAGAGATAGTTTACGCTGGGCCGTCTCGACGCAACAACCCGGGACCGTCCTCCCCCATATTGATCTTCGGAAGTGACTCGGAAGATGAGGTTAATGCTGTGTTCTCCAGTCGGTCGTCAATACAAGCATCCCCTGGTGATGATCAGAGTTTGCAAATCACCATGATTCCGCAGGAGCACTACAAAGACCTTGACGCGCTTGAAGCTCACAACGTGCAAGAGCTGCGGACATTTTACGTCCCTCCCAGGCGAAAAGGCGATCCTATTCTATCGATCCTCGGAAACAAGAGTGGAGAAAGAGATCTGGCATGGCGCGGATTCTACACTTGACAAGCTTCAACCCATCCGTTTGCCCAGATATTACACAAACGGATTGAAAAGGCTATTGAAGCGCCAAGGGGTACCCTTAGAACAGACTATTCGACAAGCTCGATTCTATAACAGGATTTGGGATGTCCCTGAGACTCAGCGCAAATTGCCCAACGGGTGAATGGAAATGCTTGGGCTTGGATACGTGAGAGCTGGGAAACGGGAACGAGTCCATGGTAGCTACGCCATATATAACTTTGATGAAGAAGAGGAAGCCCTGTCAGGAAACGCCAACCCCTCATCAAAACTAGATCCCGCGATCGAAGTGCCGAGTACGTCGTTTGAAGAACGAATGGACAAGCTTATCAGGAAAGCGGGTCAAAAGGCTTAGGACGACCATAATCGCGAGATGGCCATCTACGAGAAAGCCAGGACGCAACGTCTGTTTCAACAGGCTGCAAAAGACGAAGATGCTCCTCCCTGTCAACCCGTTGTGCAAAAGTCCCAACTCAGAGGTAGAAGTGAGTCAAAAAGCTGAAAAGGAGGTCGACAACGACAACGCAGGATCAAAGAGTCATGTGATCAGGTATTACGCGGTCCGGATTTGTCCCTCATGAAGAAGATGAGTCGAGCGTATTCTTTCCCTCAAGACAAGACGAATAAGATACTCGATCTCGCTATAAAACATCAAATGATCACACTTCCGGAGTCTAAGCACCCTGAGCAAGCTAATGAGGTCTCTCATCCGGGCTATTGCTCTTATCACCGAGCCATAGGACACCCTATCGAAGACTGCTTCAGCTTCAAGAACTGGGTCGAAGACCAGTACCAGCAAGGCAGGTTTGCTCTATCCAGCAGCTGGAGGGTAACGCCGCCACAAAAGCATAAACCCAAAGCCAAAAGGGTAGAACCAGATCCACATCGATCTTGGAAGCGAGTTCGTACTTGTCATATGATAACAATATCAAAAGGAGAGCCCGAGAATATGGATGACTTTCCCTGGTGCTTCGAAAACAACGATGATGAGGTAATCTCAGAATTTCCGCCAGCGCCAAAAATGCTGGAAGATGGCATACATACTACTGCAGATAACCTCAAGAAGATTGAGTTAGGAACGATAAGCGACCCGCGACCGACATTCGTCAGCGAGCTGCTATCTGAAGAAAAGGTGGCTGCGTTAAAAGACGTGCTTATGCAGCATAAAGATTGCTTCGCATGGAACTATTCCGAAATGCCGGGACTAGATCCAGAAATTGCTGTGCATAAATTGGCGATATCCCCGGACGTTAAGCCAGTCAAACAGGCGCCGAGAAGAATACGGCTCGAGCTTGAGATGAGCATCAACGCCGAAGTCAAGAAGCTGATCGATTCTGGGTTTATCCAAGAAGTTCAATATCCTGACTGGATCGCCAACATCGTCCCGGTAATGAAGAAAAATAGGACAGTGCGCATATGCGTGGACTTCCGGGATCTCAATAAAGCTTGCCTGAAGGATGATTTCCCAGTGCTGGTCACCGAGCTGATGATAGATAATACGTCCACTCACGAAGTTTTCTCCTTCATGGACGGCTCATCAGGATACAATCAGATAAAGATGCATCCCGAAGACCAGAAGCACACCGCTTTCCGGACTCCTCTGGGTATATTCTGCTACAAAGTTATGCCCTTCGGTTTAAAGAACGCCAGTGCCACCTATCAGAGGGCCATGATGAAGATCTTCGATGACCTCATACATGAAATCGTCGAATGCTATATCGACGACCTCGTAGTGAAAAGCAAATCATACGAAGAACATCTTGAGCATCTGAAGATCGTATTTCAACGCCTTCGGCAATATAACTTGAAGATGAACCCACTCAAATGCGCGTTCGGGGTGTCCTCAGGTAAATTCCTAGAGTTCATTGTCCGGCACCGGGGTATCGAGATAAATCCGTCGAAGATCAAGGCGATCATGGAAATGCCACCGCCAAGGACTCTCAAACAATTGCGGTCTCTCCAGGGGAAGCTCGCGTACATCCGGCGATTTATAGCCAACCTTTCAGGCAAGTGCCGCCCTTACAGTCACCAGATGAAAAAGGGAACCTCGTTCGTCTGGGATCACAAAAGCCAAGGCGCGCTGGACGAGATCAAGCAATACCTGTAGAACCCGCCGGTGTTAGCTGCTCCAGTAAAGGGAAAGCCTCTTATTCTTTATACCACAGCCCTCGAAGGTTCCTTGGACGCATTATGGGCACAAGAGAACGACCAAGGGAAGGAGAGAGCGCTCTACTATTTAAGTCGAGTTCTTCTGGGGGCAGAAAGCAACTACTCCCCTATCGAAAAACATTGCCTGGCGTTAATCTTTGCGATAACAAAACTCCGGCACTATGCATTGGCGCCTGAAGTCCGTCTTATATCAAAGGTGGACCCCCTCAAATATCTGATGTCAAAAGCCATATTGACAGAAAGACTCGCTAAATAGGCCCTGCTCTTGATGGAGTTTTCAATAACCTATCAGCCTCTTAAGGCAGTAAAAGGCCAAGCCATCGCCGACTTCCTCGCTGAGCATCCGATATCTTCTGACTCTCCCCTGAATTGCGAGCTACCAGACGAACACGCATTTGATGCGATCGACGGTAGTGATACCCGGTGGGAACTCTACTTTGACGGAGCGTCTTCTATGAAGAAGCGCAGACAAAGCACCCCTATAATCAAGTCGGGGGTAGGTCTCATCTTCGTAACTCCACAAGGGGGGGTAATGCGCTTTGCTTTCTCCTTGACAGAGCCGAGGACGAACAACGAGGCTGAATACGAAGCTTTGATAGCAAGCCTTGAGATCGCCATCGACATGGGAATTGAAAACCTCCTCATATATGGGGACTCTCAGCTGGTCGTTAGCCAAGTGAACGGAGACTACCAGACATGCAAGCCAGAGCTGGTGAAGTATAGAGAGAGAGTACAGTAACTACTGACTCAAATCCCTTCCTACACTTTGGAAAACATACCACGCACAGAAAACAGCAAAGCGGATGCGTTGGCCAAGCTCGCTAAAGAACTGGCTGACGAGAACCTCGATGACGTCAGAATCGTGGTACAAAGCCGTCAGGTGCTTGCCCCAGCAGAAATATCTCCAGAATCATCCGAAGAAAAGGGAGCGACTGAGCAAATGGCTATGCAAATAAATAATCGGGAAAAGGCTGAGGATTGGAGAGAAGTCTTTATAGATTACTTCAAATATCGTCGAATGCCCGAAGATGCGTCCTCAAGATATCAGCTTATGAAACGAGCTCTGTCTTTCACCTTCATCAATGATACTCTGTACAAGAGGTCGTTTGATTCTCTGTGGTTGAGATGCCTAGGACCTGACGAAGCGAAAAGAGTCGTTCAGGAAGTTCACGATGGACTCTGTGGTTCTCACCAAGTAAGCCCAAAGATGAAGTTGAAGATTAAACGGACGGGTTACTACTGGCCCACGATGATTCAGGACTGCCTCGAATATGCGAAGCAATGCCACTCATGCCAAATCCATGGGACTTCATCCACCAGCATCCAAATCCTCTACATCCAACGGTGGCTAGCTGGCCATTCGAAATGTGGGGAACTGACATAGTCGGCCCTATCGAACCAGCATCGTCCAGGGGACATCGTTTCATCCTGGCGACGACTGATTACTTCTCTAAATGGGCAGAAGCAGTACCGCTGAGGGAAGTGAAGACGGAGAATATCCTCCATTTCTTCAAGACGCACGTCATTTATCGGTTCGGAAATCCGCGACGGATCATCTCCGATAATGGGCCAGCCTACAGAAGTCACAAGATCAGTCGCTTTGCACAACAACACAACATAGACTGGAGATATTTCTCAGTTTATAATCCCCGAGCTAACGGTCTAGTTGAGGCTTTCAACAAAACCTTGACAAAGATCGTGAAGAAGACGGTGTCCCGAAACAAAAAGGACTGGCATGAGAGACTGCAAGAAGCTCTTTGGGCTTATCGGACTACGTTCAAGACGACCACGAACACAACGCCATACGCGTTGGTATTCGGTACGGAAGCAGTACTCCCCCTTGAGATAGAACTACCTTCTCTACGAGTGGCAGTCCACTACAAGCTGACGGACGAAGAAAATGCCCACCTTCGACTTGAGGAGCTTGACGCCCTTGATGAAACCCGGCTCATAGCGCAACAAAATCTGGAGGCTTACAAAGCAAAGATGACACGCTCATATGAAAGATTGACCAGGCCGAGGATATTCCGCCAAGGCGAACTCGTGCTAGTGGTCAAAAGGCCTATGATCCCCAATCGCACCAAGCGGGGAAAATTCGAGCCGAACTATGAAGGCCCATATATCATAGACAAGGTCTACCAGGGTGGAGCGTATCTGCTCATGGATATGCACGGTGAGAGACCTTTCAGACCAATAAACGGTCGCTTCCTGAAGAAATGCCACGCTTGACGGGTTAAGGCTTAGGTCAATGATAGATGACGACGACTATGTCTGCTCGCTATCTTCCTAAGCCCGAACTCTATAAGTAGCAACCGACCTTCTTCAACAACGGACCGAAACGTCCTTAAACTAATAACGGACCGAAACGTCCTTAAACTAACAATGGACCACTATGTCCTAAAACTAGCTGTTGACCGAGATATCGATAAACTACGGTGGATTGCAGCATCTCAAAGTAGATACAAAAATATATAAAAAAGAAAAAATATAATAAAATAAAAAACGGTATGTCCATAAGCGAAATGGGCACGGATGAAAACCCGAAAGGGCTCCGTGAGTAAAAACAGCAGGGCTACCGGCGAGTGTTTGTGAAAACACGAAATGGCGCAACCTCGTTAAAGGACACTTGCAGGGTCCTCACGACCTTGTAAGGAGAAACTACCCGCGTGAGATCCTTACGACTCACAAGGGAGCGACACACTTAGGAGTCCTCACGATTTCTAAGGAGAAATTACACTAGCGAGATCCTCACGACTCGTAAGGAGAACTCTCTTATAGGACCCTCACGGCTCATAAGACTTGAAAGTCTTAAGTTACAGAGACCTGAACCTGTTCTTAAGCAACCCCCCTGCACAAACTTCGATATTGCCCTACAAGTGGTTCAATACTGACCCTTGTATACAATCCACGGGCGCGAATAAACATTTCCCTAACCAAGTCCCATCCGTGACTGGGGATATGATAGCACGGTGAACAACCCTTGTGAGTCCTCTCGACTTATAAGGGTAAAATCCTTTTGTAAGATCCTTACGACTTACAAGAGAACATGAACTTAGGAATCCTCACGATTCCCAAGGAGAAAACACACCTACAAGATCCTCACGACTTGTAGGGAGAAATACCTTTGTGAGACCCTTACGGCTCATGAAGTCAAAAGCCTTAGTTGACAGGACCCTTAACCCTGTTTACTAAGCCACCTTTGTTCAACATCGACAGAGGCAAATGATGATTCGCTCCTGGCAATATCCCAGTTGTAGCGGTGCTGATGCCGAAATAGGTGTTTAACCCCAAGCTTGTGGCGAAAAACCAGTAAGCCACACATGCATATGAAATAGCCGAAATGATGGGGCAACTTGCAATAAAAAGCAGCAAGTAAAAATGTATGCATGAAAAATAGCCGAAAAGATTGGGCAACTCGCAATAAAAAGCAGCGAGTAAAAATAAAATAAATAGCCGAAATGATTGGGCATCGTGAAAAATAGCCGAAATGATGGGGCAATCGCGACTTTCGCGATATAAAAGATGAAATGATAGAGCATCGCGGAAAAAGAAATAAAATAAAAATGAAATTTACCCCCTGCAGGTGATGTTACATCTATCCCTGTATACAATCCAGGGGCGCAAACAAAGAAGGAATCGCACTCCTCCTCTCCGAGGTTTCATCAGAAGAAGAAGCCAAATCTCGATGAGTCGTAGATAGCCTAGAGACCATCTCGACGTTCGTCTCGTTGCAGCGGACACAACATCAAGCAAAGCGGAACATCGGCAACTCCCAGTTCCATGGCTCGGCGATATACAGATCACCAAGAGTCAAATCCCCACCCCGTGAAATGCGGATATAATCAACAAATTCTTGGTTACGTGGAACGCGGATAACGTCACTCTTTGACCCCGTGGAAAACGTCCAGAGCGGAGCCTGGTCCTCGTAGAACACGGCAGTGAACCCATGGGAAGCATCCAGAGCAAAATTCCTGGTCACGTGGAACGCGGATAACGTCACTCTTTGACCCCGTGGAAAACGTCCAGAGCAGAGCCTGGTCCTCGCAGAACACGGCAGTGAACCCGTGGGAAGCATCAAGAGCAAAATTCCCGGTCATGTGGAACGCGGATAACGTCACTCTTTGACCTCGTGGAAAACGTCCAGAGCGGAGCCTAGTCCTCGCCAAACACGGCAGTGAACCCGTGTGAAGCATCTAGTGCAAAATTCCTGGTCACGTGGAACGCGGATAACGTCACTCTTTGACCCCGTGGAAAACACCCAGAGCGGAGCCTGGTCCTCGCAGAACACGGCAGTGAACCCGTGGGAAGCATCCAGGGCAAAATTCCTGGTCACGTGGAACGCGGATAACGTCACTCTTTGACCCCGTGGAAAACGTCCACAGCGGAGCCTGGTCATCATAGAACACGGCAGTGAACCCGTGTGAAGCATCCAGAGCAGAGCCTAGTCCTCGCCGAACACGGCAGTGAACCCGTGTGAAGCATCTAGTGCAAAATTCCTGGTCACGTGGAACGCGGATAACGTCACTCTTTGACCCCGCGGAAAATGCCCAGAGCGGAGCCTGGTCCTCGCCAAGCACGGCAGTGAACCCGTGTGAAGCATCCAGAGCAAACACCGGACTGTGGAGTCCTTAAAATCCACGGACTATGATGTGCTTAACCTCGACCGTAATGTTTTAAAACTAACAATCAACTACCATGATTCTAGACTGATTTTACCTTGGTTCAAGGGTATATCTCTTCACTCCTTTGATATTTGTCGTTATAATCCCTCAACGTCTTCAAAGAGGTGATGGGTCCCGGTAACCACACATTAGACTGTGGAGTCCTTAAATACACGGACTATGATGTCCTTAACCTTGACCGTGATGTCTTAAAACTAACATTGACTGTGGAGTCCTTAAATCTACGGACTATGATGTCCTTAACCTTGACCGTGATGTCTTAAAACTAACATTGGACTGTGGAGTCCTTAAATCCACGGACTATGACGTCCTTAATCTTGACCGTGATGTCTTAAAACTAACATTGGACTGGGGAGTCCTTAAATCCACGGACTATGACGTCCTTAACCTTGACCGTGATGTCTTAAAACTAACATCGAACTGTGGAGTCCTTAAATCCACGGACTATGATGTCCTTAACCTTGACCGTGATGTCTTAAAACTAACATCGGACTGTGGAGTCCTTAAACCCACGGACTATGATGTCCTTAACCTTGACCGCGATGTCTTTAAACTACGGAACCCCGGAAAACATCCCAAAGCAATCCCCGACCCCGTGAAATATGGATAAGGGCAACCGCACCCAGCACTTGCGGGTCCTCACGACCTGTAGGGAAGAAAACTCTCTTGTGAGATCCTTACGACTCCCAAGGGAAAACCCGCTTAAGAATCCTCACGATTCTTAAGGAGAACTCACACCTATGGGATCCTCTCGACCTGTAGGGAGAAAAACTCTTTATGAGACCCCCACGGTTCATAAAGTTCAAAAGTCTTAGGAGGCAGATCTTAACCCTGAATCCTAAGCCATCGCTGCCCTGCAAGGAGACCAAGATAAATTGTTCACAGAACACATTCAATAAAAAGAGACACACCATTGAAAAGAAAAATATGTCTCTATTCATAAACCAAAATGAATACAAAGAACAATTCATGAAAGAACAAAAGGAAGATACTCTCATTTAGGAGTGTGTACAAAAAGAAAGGAAAAGATACGAGTTTTTCAAACCGGCGGGTGATTTAGCAATTTTTCTAGCTCATCCTGCTTTTGCTGGGCCATAGCTTCATGATTCAGGATTGCCAGAAGACGAGCCTCCGCCTGAGCCTGCTGGGCCTGATACGAGGCGAGCCGACCTTCGAGCTCTTTCTCAGTGACCTTGTGAGCCTCGACCCTTTCGCGAGTGAACACGACAGCTTTATCAAGAGCCACCACCTCTCTGATAGACTCTTGAAGTACCCGCCAGAGTTCATACGCTTTATTGGCTTTGGCTGTAAGGCTGGTTTGAAGCTCGCTCAATGCCTTAGAGGCCAACTCCCTTTCCGATAATTTTCAGCCGAGCCTCTTCTCGCATGATGCCATGTTTGCCGCGCACCGTGCAATCAGCCCCCGCAACTCCGCCTTTGCAGCCACGGCCTCCGAGGAAAGGAGGGAACACTCAAGGGCGTACAAGCAAGCCTCCACCTGCCGACAGAACTCCACCCAGACTCGCCCCACCTCTTTGCTATGGTAGGTGGCAAGAAAAGAAAGAGAACCGTTAGCTTCAGCGGAAAATGCTTCAGCTGTGGTTGCACTGCCAGCACGAAGCTCCTCGATCAAAGTCGACAAGGAGACAAGGCTTAATTGGGCCAAGCGCTCCGAGGCTCACAAAGCATAAGGGCCGGGCGGCATGGCGAGCATGAATCCAGCGCTATGGGCGCTGGCAGGGCTGTTCAGATTCAAAAAATGTCAGTAAAACTCTTAATCAAAAGAACAAGTGGGACTATAATGAAATGTCACTTACTTACGGTCATGTAAGTAGGAGCTGAAGGTTCCCCTGGCCCTGCAACGACCTTGACCTCGTCATCAGCTTCCAAAACTGTAAGAGACATTAATGTCATTTAACAAAATAGCGACAATGCTATAATAAAAAATGGCGAACGACGCTAACCTTGCCCAGAGGAAAGGACGATGCGCTGAAGGGAGATCGCCTGCGGAGCTGCCATCTCCAATAGACGCTGAAACGATTGCCGAGGAGACAAATCAGCGATAGAGGCCGCCAGCCCTCGCAATTCTGAAAAAACAAAAGAGTTCAGATAACAGAAAGATCGCTAATTTAGAATGTAGAAGGTTACCTTCGACACTCCGCCGTGGCTTCGGGTTCTAGCGAAGGGAGGATGGTCCTGACTGCCTCTACCCCAGCCTTGGGGTCGCCCTCGGGAAGAGCCGGTGGGATGGCGACTACTAAGGGTGCCTCCCCTAAAGGAGCAAGTGCTCCAGGATCAACAATCGCCACAGGAGGCTCTATCATGAGAAGCGCAGCATCATCAACCCCCTCCACATCGAGCAATGCTTCATTGGGGACGTCAATAGGCTTTATCTTCAGCAAGCCCGTATGGACCTCCCCCATCGCTGAAGACTCTGCACAATTCACGCAAGAATAAGGATACATGCAGGGATAAACAATCTGAAATGCTACAAAAAAGTATAAAAACATACCAATGCGTAGCGAAGCCTTCAATATGGCTCCTTCAAGCTGATGCTCCTTCTCAAGGAGGCGTGCTCGCCGAGGTTCGAGAGTGGACTCGTGGTCGCCGGTCCATAAGGAAAGTGCATCCGCGGTATCCTCCGAAGCAGCCTGCTTCAGGGCCCGTTCTCCCCATTCCTCCAAAGGGCCAATAAACCGCCGCCGGATCCATGAGGGGTCTTCATAGAAGATCACGGCAGGATAGGGTTTCTTCGGAACCCTTGCATTCTGAGACTCATCATTAGAACGTCTTATGGCCTCAGCCAATTGTGCGGCCTCCTCTGCAGCCGAGCCCGGGAAGAGAAGACCAGCGTCCAACTCTTGCTCGACCAACGGCTCATCTGGAAGTATGGGCTCAGACTCCGTTAAAGAATCAAGTATGTTGGTGGCCACCCTCCTCCGCCTCTTAGATCATGAATCGGCCACCGAAGACGACCGTTTCTTCCCCCCCGAAGCCTTAGTGCGGCGTCGGCCCACGTCGCCCTCAACACCCTCAACACCCCCATCCCTGTCATCCTCACCCGGTGCCACAACCGAGGATGACACCGCCATTGTCGATGCCGCAGGGGGCGGTGCTGCCTCGGGTGGTGGCGCTGTTACCGGAGCCCGTTTATCCCGCGACCGAGTACCCAAGGGCATACCAGCTGTTGGGGTAAGATCCACTCCCGACTCTCCCGGAATAAGCGCGGTGCCGGTATCCCTTAGAGGAAAGCGGACTGGGGCGCGCGGTCGCAGCGTAGCTCCTATGGCCAGAACCTAAGTAGGGGCACCGTGGCCGAGAAGTACCCTTCTTTCCTCAATAATAATCGGGTTGACCTGATGGAGATACCAGCCCATGAACGACCCCACGCATCGGGGCATGTAATCACCATCGGGGATCATGAACTGGGAACCAGTGTTCAGCCTCACAAAGTGATGGGCGGCATCTCGAACGGCCTCAAGCGAAGGAACCGGTGCGACTGTGAAAGCCTCAAACGGGACACCCTGATCGTAGCCAAACTGTCGGGAAAAGAGATGCGGATTGTACAGCATAAAGAGGGCCGCGCTATCCTGACGGAATACCAGGTAACCCGGTCTGATTGCGTATAAGCGCGCGGCCTCCCGGGGCTTCAAAGAGGGCACGTTATCTATCGACCGGTCCCAAAGTGGCTGGGCTGAACCCGCGAAAGAAGATAAGACCCGATCAGTAAATACCAACCCGCCAGCAGTAGCATAAGGAGAAATCAATGCCTGAACAGCCCCGAATTGAATCGGGTCAGCGGCAGAAGCATCCACCAATCGCATAAGTCGCGGAAAGGTGTAAGCATCATAAAATGCAGGCCTCTGATGCATAACAAAAGCACCTAAGATGTGCATTTCGATCCAAGACGTGAAGTAGTGAAGCGAAAAGTTTACCACATCTACACCAGGGGTAGAAGTATTAGCTGCAGCGCCCAACCCATGATAGAGATGCGCCAATGCCGGGATGCTAATGGCCAGCCGCGTCCCCTCAGCTATACGGTGAGCCGGATAGATGACCGAAACTCTCATAAAGCGGTGATGCATAGGGATGACAAACCAGCTGCGCCAGACACTGATAAACCCCACAAAGAACGTCTCCTCATCCATGCCGGGAGCTGCAATGGATTCGAAAGACATCGGCGACATTATGGGGATATAGTACTGCGGTAAATTCGATTCATTGGTCGACAGCTTCTTCGGACCAAACCCAAAGGGGTCTTTGATATTTGCGAACTTCGGAGCTGTCTTCGACAAGATGCCCTCGCGAAGGAAACAGGCAATGAAACTCTTAAAAGTAACGCCCTGCTCCTCAGATTTGGTGAACAATCGGTCAAAGATACCTAGCACCTCGATCAAGCTGGGACGCTTGTGGCGGACGGCGTTCTCAGCAGACAAGTCGTCAAGCGGTACGGGCTCGGGTTCAAAGACGTTTTCATCAGAAGGCAGCAACTCCTCATAAAGTGTCCCTCGAATCGGCAGCCCCGAGATATCATAAAATTCCCCCAAAGAGATCGAAACCTCTCTGTCTCCCAGAAGAAAAGTGTTGGTGGGGAGATTCCACTGATTCAAGAACGCCTTAACCCACCAGACATGCGGGGATTGATAATGGAAGAGCGACGCATATACTGCCTGGTAAAGCCCGACCTTTTGCAGCCGCGCACGATGGGCAGAAAGAATATAGCGAGCCCAGAGGAGGTAGCCCGTGGGGTGTCGAGGAGTGAGCCCTATCTTATAAATCTGTCCCCATGGGTGGGCCTCACCCTGGAAAATACGTTGTCCCAGGATATCTATAGCTGGGATCGGATGGTTCGGGATACCGGTTGTCGAAGGCTCGAGCCGTCCCGTTGGAGTCCAATTTGGCATCTCCACAGCGAAAACCGTCCTCGAAGGGTCCATCGGCAAGAACGGGAAAGTGGGCTCTGTCGGTACTTCGCAGAGGAAACTCCGGCGACCCCGGATAATATGGCTGTACCATGTTCCCCATAGAAGTAAGCTAGTGCAGTTCGGGTCATGAGCCCGGATCATCGCCATCGCTTCCTCGTTGGATGGTGATTGAGAAAAAGCGGCCTCCGAACGAGTGAAGGGAAAGCACGGAACAGAAGCCATCGCACCTGAAACAAAGTAAAGGAAAAATGTCAAAAGTGAAGCCAGGAACATACATATATATATGTATATATATATATATATATATATATATATATATATGAACATAAATATATGAAGACAGTTGAAGAAAGTGACAGAGAACTTGTTTGGTAGGACCATTACTTACAAAACATGTGGGTCCCACGAAATCAAGATGACGGCTGGCTAATGATGAGACACAGCAACCATAATGAGACAAATGGGATATTCTAATTAAATAAACAGTGGACTTCAAATGACCCTACACCCCCCCTAAGAGAAATCCATCTTGGACTCTGAAACGAATCAAACAGAATCAAGGGAATTAAATTCCTAGAAAAGACACCATTGCAAGCTTCTCCTTCATCGATTACAGAAAGACAACCCAAGGCAAGAAAACCCTAAGAAGCCTCCATGGGAAGAACTTAGTTCTTCGTAGGAATTAAATTCCTTTTGAAAAGGGGAATTAAATTCCCAGAAACATTTTTTTTTGGGATGGAGTTAAATTCCATGGATTTGAACCGTCACCATCATCTCCCTAAACATCATATGAACCCTAAGAGATCTAAATGGTTTTCTACTTTTTGTTGATGAACTTGAAGAAAATGGGTTCATGTTCAAAGGGTGAAACCCTTGATGTGGATTTAAAATACAGAGAATTTTATGTATGAAAGTTCTTCGTTCGCTCAAGATGATTACCTGAGGGAAAGGAATCAGTCTACAGAGTTAAACTCTGGAAAATTTTTGGAATAAAGAACTAAGCTCTGAAAAGGAGAATTAAATTCTCAGAAAGAAAAGTATGCAAGGAGGAAGATGAGCAAAGTGGAGGCGCTTCTGAAAAGATATGGGCATTTATAGGATGGGATGGAAAACGTTTCATCTACCCTATTCCCAAGACAGATCCAACGGTCACAAAAGTGACAGCGTCGCACTCACGTGCAGACACATGAGAGCAATGCTGTGGGGGCATTTATTCCCTGATTAAAAATCAGGAAAAGATTCAGAAGAGGCATCACGTGCCAACACGTGACCAGTGGTCACGTGTTGGCACATGATGGTTAAGCTGCGGCACAGAGCATATTTGTTCTCTAATTAAAAGTCATGAAGAAGCTTCAGAGGAGGCATCACGTGCTCACACGTGACCAGCGGTTACGTGTTGGCACGTGATGGTTAAGCAGCGGCCAGAAAAAAGAGCGCAGAAGAAGAGAATCCCATTCCAGGGGTCACGTGCGCACACGTGACCGGCTTTAAAAGCCTTATCCTTTAACAGAATTAAATTCTGAGGAAAGACCTTTCAAATCTTTCCAAAATGGAAAAGAATTATCTGAAACCGTTGGATTAAAAATCTAAAGGTGATTAAATATCACCAATTTATGGAAAAATCTTGGACTTGGAAAGATTTCCCCCCCTAAATCTAACCGAAATAACAAAGAGATATCTTTGGATTTAAAATCCAATGGTGAATAAAATTCACCTAATAATCTGAAGGCCCATATTAATGATGAAGATAAATCAAATCTCTCAATAAAAAAATGAAATCTTTCAATGAAGGATGCACTAAAACAGATTGATTCTTTTCCTTCTCCTATAAATAGGAGCCAAAGGAGAGAGTTAAAAAAGAGACATACAGAGGGAGAGATATAGAGCCTTGGAATCTTGAAAATTCAGAAGGAAGAATTTGATTCTCTGAAAAAGAAAAAACCCTAGGTAAGAAAAGAGAGGCTTCAAAAGAGAATTTAATTCTCAAAAGAGTTTAACTCTTATATAAAAGAACTTAGTTCTTTCTCTGGTTGAGGATCTGCAAAGTGCACATCTCCCCATGAATTGAGAATTTAATTCTCGTTGGGTTGAGATCCTGCCATGCAGATCTAAAACACAGAGGAGGAACTGAGTTTTGAGAATTTAATTCTCACAGAATTATAGGAATTTAATTCCTTTGAGATAAAATTAAGGTTTAATCCTATGTTATAGGAATTTAATTCCTTCAAAATGGACAGAACCAGGGTTTAACCCTAATTGAGAACTTAATTCTCTCAAAATCACAGGAATTTAATTCCCTTAAAAAAAAGAAGAAATTAGGATTTCACCCAATGCCAGAATTTAATTCTTTACATATATAAGGAATTTAATTCCTACAGAAAAGAAATTAGGGTTTAACCCTATATAAGCACCTCATGTGTTACCACGTGACTCCTGCAAAGATCCACAGAAAAGAACTTTGAGGCAACGCCTCACGTGCCCCACGTGACCCCTGAAGGACACAAAGAAAAAGCAAAAGAAACAGAAGGTATGGGCGCCCTCACGTGCTACCACGTGACCCTTTGGCTGAAGCTCTAACAGACAAACAATTAAATTCCCATCACGTGACGGCACGTGATGCTCCAAAGTATGCAATACTTTTGGCAGAACAAAATAAAGAGAAGCAGGGCGCTCTCACGTGCTACCACGTGACCCCTCTTGCCTTAGTGTTTAACACTAAATTGAAACCTCTGTATCCAGTGTTTAACACGGATTCGCCTTAGTGTTTAACACTAATTGAAAAACTCTATTTGCAGTGTTTAACACTGAATTTCTTAGTGTTTAACACTAAATTAAAATCTCTATTTCCAGTGCTTAACACTGATTAGCCTTAGTGTTAAACACTAATTTAGAATCTCTATTTCCAGTGTTTAACACTGATTTGCTTTAGTGTTTAACACTAATTTGAAAGCCCCGTTGCTAGTGTTTGACACTGATTATCTTTTAGTGTTAAACACTAACCTGCTAATCTTAATCCCAGTGTTCAACACTGTTGGTCTTTAGTGTTTAACACTAGGTTTAGCCCAATTGGCTAAGTTTCTAGAGGCAAAGCCTCTCCTTCAATGAGCCAACAGAGGGCCAATATTCTAAGCATGATTGGACTTAGCCCAAGATGGCCATAAGTCCTCAATTCAAACTTAACTGGGCTAATGGGCTCATAATATAATTAATTGGTCTTGGTTCCACATTGGGCCAAAGACTATTTAATTCACCTTGGTTCAAGGGTACATCTCTTCACTCCTTTGATATTTGTCGTTGTAATTCCTCAACGTCTTCAAAGAGGTGACGGGTCCCGATAACCATACATTTCACGGACTGTGGGGTCCTTAAACTCATGGACTATGATGTCCTTAACCTTGACCGGGATGTCTTAAAACTAACGCCGGACTGTGGAGTCCTTAAATCCTCGGACTATGAGGTCCTTAACCTTGACCGTGATGTCTTAAAACTAACAACGGACTGTGGGGTCTTTAAACTCACGGACTATGATGTTCTTAACCTTGACCGTGATGTCTTAAAACTAATATCGGACTGTGGAGTCCTTAAAATCCACGGACTGTGATGTCCTTAACCTTGACCGCAACGTCTTAAAACTAACATTGGACAGCAATGTCCTTAAACTACCCATTGACCGCAATGTCACTAAACTAAACAGCAGGGCTCCCCTAATTGCTCTCTTGTTGGATCTAAACGATCCCGTTAAGTTGATCTTAGTCTAAAACTAGACTAATGTATCCTTAACAAACATTTAAGTCGATCTTAGTCTCAAACGAGGCTAACGTCTCCTTAAACCCAAACCCCCAAACCCAAATCTAAGATAATACGGATTTGGACTAGTCCATGCCCTACGGGCGACGACATAACTCAGTCTCCGTATACAATCTACGGGCAACCAAACTCAAATCAAACACACACGACACGAAGTGACCATCTGGAGAAGGAGAAAGTTGTTACCGCAATGCGGTAGCGTAATTAACTGCAGGGGCTTGCGCCTGCATGGAAGAGCGTCCCCACAATCAAAAAACCCTCAAACGAGGGGGAATCTGACGAAGTCTACTATATCGGACGCATCCGTCTAAACCTTCTTTACACGGTGCCATAAATCAACTTGGCATCTTCGGAGAGGTAGGCGGATAGCACCAATTAGCATCTGCCCCAAATTTCAGGCGAGACGTCCGTCGCGCCGTCTGTTCGGAGGGGAACAAGGGTTAAACCCTAAGTTCTTTTAGAGGAATTAAATTCCCATATATGTAAAAGAATTAAATTCTTGTATAGGGTAAAAACTTAATTTCATTTCGGAGGAATTAAATTCCTGTAAATTTGAGAGAATTAAATTCTCAATTAGGGTTAAACTCTTGTTCTGTCTATCTTGAAGGAATTAAATTTCTATAATTTTAGGAGAATTGAATTCTCATATAGGGTTAAACCATAGTTTTGTTTTCAGAGAATTAAATTCTCGAAACTCAATTCCCCCTCTAAGTTTTGGATCTACATGGCAGGATCTCAACCCGATGAGAATTAAATTCTCAACTTATGGGAAGATGTGCTTCTGCAGATCTTCAACTAGAGGAAGAACTAAGTTCTTTTGCAGAAGAGTTAAACTCTTAGATTTGAGAATTAAATTCTCTTTTTTTGAAATTTTGATCCTCTTTCCCTTTCTCACCTAAGGTTTTCTTCCTTGAGAATTAAATTCTCCTTTCTTTTCTCCCTGCTATTTGCCCTTTAGAAAATTTCAAGATCCCAAAATTCTATCCCTCCTTTCTTCTCCTCTTGGCTCCTATTTATAGGAGAGGGAAAAAAATCAGTTTGTTTGGTAAATCTTTCATTGAAAGATTTTGTTTGTTTTCATAATTAATATGAGCCTTTAGATCATTTAGTGAATTTTATTCACTGTTGGATTTTTCAATCCAATGATATTCTGTTTGTTATTTTCGGTGAAATTTAAGGAAATCTTTCCTTGTCTAAAATCTTTCCATAAATTGGTGATTTTTAATCACCATTGGATTTTTAATCCAATGGTGCTCTAATTTACAGAACACCATATTTTTTGTTTGGAAAGATTTAGAGAAATATTTTTCCAGTTAGGGTTTTTGATTCCCTCTTAATTAGAATTTAATTATATTAATTTATAGATCTTTAGGAACCCATCACGTGTTGGCATGTGACCTCCTGATTAAGCATTTGACCAGAATTTAATTCTGTTGTTTTAAAGAATTCAGGAATTATCATGTGTCAGCACGTGACCCTTGGTCACCTGTTGGCACGTGATGCCCCATTGGGGTTTTTTCTTATTATTTTATTAAATCTTTAATTCATTTCAGTGGGTTTAAGGCCCATCACGTGTTGGCACGTGACCCCACTGGTTAATTATTTCTAATTATTTATTTTATTCAGTGCCTACAAGCTTTGCCTGTAAATGGTCACGTGTCTGCACGTGATGCCCGGTCACGTGTGGGCACGTGATGCCCGGTCACGTGTGAGCACGTGATGCCTTATAAATTTTGATCCCGGATGAATTATGAGGCCCATAATATATCAAATCGAAGGGTTTTTCGAGATGCTTTCAATACCATCAGAATCTAGCTGTTTCTTATTCGGGAGTTTGTCACAATGTTGCCCGGAAAAACTGGTCCACATTTTCTTCCACGTATCGCTGCCATTTGATACCTTGGGTTCTTTTGCGCAAAAAATTTTTTTGGCAGAAACAAATGCCCCCCCACTTTGCCCACGTAAATATATACATGGGTGAAGTAGTGCAGAGTAACTCATAGTGTATGACCAGTTTCGGGTTGGTATATAATTTTCAGAATCTTTATCTGAGAAGATAACGAGCGGACACAAGCATCGTCATTTATCATTGACTCAAATCTTGACTCTTAAGTGACATAGTTCCAAACCCTCAGCTCCATGAGCCGCACCCTTCTGTTTCTTTATGTCTTACTCTGGCATGAAGTAGTTTATATGCTTCATGAGTAACTTCTCCATTTCAGTGGCATATAGCTTTGGCAAGTGTGGCCCATAGATGGTAAATAACAGTTCATCTTGAACTCTTTATAAGGTAGCGATAGCTTAGGAAACAGGGTTAGGATCTGTTGCCTAAGACTTTCCAACTTTATGAGCCATGAGGGTCTCACAAAGGCTTTTCTCCCTACGAGTCGTGAGGATTTCGTAGGTGTTTTTTTCCCCTTAGGAGTCGTGAGGACTCCTAAGTGCGTTTTCTTCTGAGAATCGTAAGGAGCCCACAAGGGAATTTTCTTTATGCTTAGGGACACTAATTTCCCCGCAAGTTGAGACGAATCGAGAGATTCTCGCAAAGACACTGATTTCCTTGCGGGTCGAAACGAATCGAGAGGTTCTCGCCAAGGACGCTGATTTCCCTGAATCGAGATAAGAAGCGATGGCTTAGGAAACATGTTCAGATCTACCACCTAAGACTTTTCAATTTTATGAGCCGTGAGGGTCTCATAAAGATTTTCTCCCTACGAGTCGAGAGAATCTCATAGGTGTATTTTCTCCTTAGGAATCGTGAGGATTCCTAAATGTGTTTTCTCTTGAGAGTCGTAAGGATATCACAAGAGAATTTTCTTTATGCGTAGGGACACTAATTTCCCGCAAGTCGAGACAAATCGAGAGATTCTAGCAAAGACACTGATTTCCTTGCGGGTCGAAACGAATCGAGGGGTTCTCGCCAAGGACGCTGATTTCCCTGAATCGAGATTTGGCTAAGGACACTGATTTCCCTGGAGGTCGGTTGACTTGTTTCCAAGACGGAGCGTTGATCCGGTGGGGAAGTCATTGATTGACTCTAGGTTGTCTGTGGACCGTAGAGTTTTGGAACTAGGACTTTGCCATGGTTCCGATTGATGGTGTAACATCTGTGTCCTGCATGGCTCCGTTTCGTTGCGACTCTGAGGTCGGTTGTTGACGTCACGTCTGCATCTGGTTAGAGTGGGAGAAACGCCGTTGGTGATCTCTAGGCTGTCTGTGAACTGTCGAGATTTGGAACTAGGGGATTTTGCCATGGTTTCATTGTTTTGACCTTGGGGTCATTTGTTGACGTCGCATTTGCATCCTGCTGGAGTAAGGAGAAACGCCGTTGGTGATCTCTAGGCTGTCTGTGAACCGTCGAGATTTGGAACTAAGGGACTTTGCCATGGTTCTGTTGTTTTGACCCTGGGGTCGTTTGTTGACGTCACATCTGCGTCCTGCTGGAGTAAGGAGAAACGCCGTTGGTGATCTTTAGTCTGTCTGTGAACCATTGAGATTTGGAACTAGGGGACTTTGACATGGTTCCGTTGTTTTGACCCTGGGGCCGTTTGTTGACGTCGCATCTGCGTCCTGCTGGAGTAAGGAGAAACGCCGTTGGTGATCTCTAGGCTGTCTGTAAACCGTTGAGATTTGGAACTAGGGGACTTTGCCATGGTTCCGTTGTTTTGACCCTGGGGTCGTTTGTTGACGTCGCATCTGCATCCTGCTGGAGTAAGGAGAAACGCCGTTGGTGATCTCAACGCTATCTGTAAACCGTTGAGATTTGGAACTAGGGACATTGCCATGGTTCCGAGATTGATTTTCGCGTCTGAATCCTGATGGAATGAGGAGGAACGCCATTGTTGTTCTCTAGGCTGTAGATACGGCCGTCGAGATTTAGAACTAGGGACTTTGCCGTGGCTCCGAGATTGATTTTCACGTATAAATCCTGCTGGAATGAGGAGGAACGCCATTGTTGTTCTCTAGGCTGTAGACATGGCCGCCGAGATTTGGAACTGGGGACTTTGCCGTGGCTCCGAGATTGATTGTCGCGTCTAAATCCTGCTGGAATGAGGAGGAACGCTGTCGTGGGTCTCCAGACTGTAGATGTGGCCGTCGAGACTTGGCTCTCTATCTGATGGAGCCTGGTGGGATGATATGGTTCCCTTTTTGTTTGTGCCCCTGGATTGTATACAGGGATCGATGTGATCTCACCTGTAGGGCAAAAGTTTCATTTCATATGTATATTTTTTGTTTACTTTCCGCGATACTCTATAATTTCATCTTTTTATATCGCACAAGTCGCGATTGCCCAATCATTTTGGATATTTTTGGCGGTGCCCAATCATTTCGGCTATTTGTTTTATTTACTCGCTGCTTTTTATTGCGAGTTGCCTAATCATTTCGGCTATTTTTGTATGCATACATTTTTACTTGCTGATTTCGTTGCAAGTTGCCCCATCATTTCGGCTATTTCATATGCATTTTTGGCTCCCTGATTTTTTCTTATCGCGAGTGTGGAACCTGGAATCTGATGCCAATCTTAGCATCAGCATCGCTGCGACTGGAATATTGCCAGGAGCGAATCATCATTTGCCATGAAAGGTCTTGGAATTTGATACCGATTTATACATCAGCATCACTACAACTGGGATATTGCCAGGAGCGAATCATCATTTGCCTCTGTCGATATCGAACAAAGGTGGCTTAGCAAACAGGGTTAGGATCCCGTCGACTAAGGCTTTTGACTTCATGAGCCGTAAGGGTCTCATAAAGATGTTTCTCCCTACGAGTCATGAGGATCTCGTAGGTGCGGTTTCTCCTTAGGAATCATGAGGATTCCTAAGTGTGTGCTCTCTTATAAGTCGTAAGGATCTTATAAGAGTGTTTTCTCCTTATAAGTCGAGAGGACTTACAAGGGTCGTTCACCGTGTGAGCATATCCCTAGTCGCTGATGGGACTCTGTTAGGGAAATGTTCATTCGTGCCCGTGGATTGTATACAAGGGTCAGCACTGAGCCGCTTGTAGGGCAATCTGAAAGGTAATGGCTTAAGAACAGGTTCAAATCCCTATAATTTAAGGCTTTTGAATCTTATGAGCCGTGAGGGTCTCATAAGAGGGTTCTCCTTACGAGTCGTGAGGATCTCGTAAGTGTAATTTCTCCTTAGGAATCATGGGGATCCCTAAGTGTGTTTCTCCTTTGTGAGTCGTAAGGATCTCACGCAGGCGGTTTCTCCTTACAGGGTCGAGAGGACCTTGCAAGTGTATTTTAACGAGATTGCACCCATTCAGGTTTTCACAAAACTCGCCGGTAGTCCTGCTGTTTTTACTCACGGCGCCCTTTCGGGTTTTCATCCGTGCTCATTTTGCTTGTGGACATACCGTTTTTTTTGTTTTTTTAATTTTTTTTACGAGTCTACGCCCTTTCGGATTTTCACAAATATCGCCGGTAGTCCTGCTGTTTTTACTCACGGCGCCCTTTCGGGTTTTCATCCGTGCCCATTTTTCTTGTGGACATACCTTTTTTTCTTTTTTTTTACCACATCAGCCTTGGGATGCTGCGGTCCGTAGTAGTTTATAGACGTCTCGGTCTGTTGCAAGTTTTAGGGCATTGCGGTCCATCGTTAGTTTAGGGACGTTTCGGTCCGCTGTAGCTTTGAGGCGAAGTTTCGCCGGATGCTTTATGAACAAGTAGGTTTCTCCTTGATAGACCATGTCACATAATCCAAGGGTTTTGGCACTGCTCCTGCCCCCAGCTCCTCTACGTTATCTCCTAACGCCGAGTGAGCTACTTTGTTACTTAACGATAAATGAGCGATCATGTGGCAACTTGCCACATAATCTTCAGATTCTTCTGACAAGTCGTCTCTCATCTTCATTCTCAATGATGTGATTGAGGAACTCTTGAAGCGAGACTGGGGTTCGCGCCCTTTGGCTGTATTCTTCCAGCGCGTCAATATGCTTTTGCAGATCCGTGCACTTGTCGTTAGACAACGCGGGTTTTTTGGTCTTCTTCTTTTTCTTCGAAGACGGTGACGGCTGTTCCTGGGTGCTTTGCCCATTGCTATTAATTCCCGATGTTGGGCGTGGTTTCAGCATCCCGTCGATGATCTCCGGCTCTTGCGGGCTTTTCCACCTGATCGCCGGACATATTTGAAGGTCTTTCAGCATTTTTTTAGTTTTTTCTGAAAGAACAACTTCCCATGGAGCTTCCTTTATGAATGAGCACGATGCCCCCGGCATGTCCATTTTTTTCGGAGCATGTGGTTGTGGCGGATTTACCTTCCAGTTTTCGGACAGCGCGAACTTGCCCTGTTGATAGTGGTCTTCAATCCAATTTTTGAAGACGTAGCAGTCTTCGATCGGATGGCCCAATACTCGGTGGTAGGGGCAGTAATTAAGATCGTTGACATCGTTCGGTTGCGGTGGGTGTCTCGACTCCGGTAGAGTAATGAGCCCATTGCGCACTGCCAGTTCAAACAGTTTCCTTGTTTTATCCTGGGGAAATGAGTAAGGACGTCTCAATTTCTCATCGAGGGACTGCCGCTTGTTGCTTTGCCGAACAACCCGTCTCGGGCCACTCGGTTGTTGTCGAGCGTTGGCGACGAAGGTTGCTTTCCCTTTGCCCTTTTCATTCCAAGGCTCCGTCTTTGATGAGGAAGGCCTATGGCCCATCTGGTCCATTTGAGCCAGCTTGTCAATCGAGGCCTGGAAAGTGGTCGGCTTGAAGAACATCATGAATTGGGATATGGTCGCTTGAGGGTCAAGATGTTGGATATATATGCCCCAGAGGCCTTCATTGTATAGGATGCTAGGGATATGTATGTACATGACAGTCTTGCTTGATATGATAGTACGCTATTTGGTTTGTCTTTGTCTTAACGTATGATATATTTTACTTGGTATTTATATATACATGTTGATAAAGCCTATAGGGTGTTTGCCTGACTACCGGCGTTGTGATGGCAGTCATACTTGTGGGAGCTGGATAGTCAATAGGCACATCCTTAGATGTCCCTGGTCGCAGGAGTATCGAGACTGGGCATCGATACTCCGGAGTAGACTAGTGTATACATATCTAGACCCTGAGGAGGGGCGATGGACTGGTCCCGCGGCCATTGGTGGAGTGCACCTAAGATTGTATACAGATGCTCACAGGGTGTGAGTACACCGGACAGGACTTGCCGAGAACTGACTGGATGGTATTATACCTAACGTCAGATAGCAGTTCTCAGTTGACATGTGTGCAGATAGTCCGTTGACTTAAGGTCGTCATTTGTCTCGTGTGAGTTCCCACTGTGCTTTGATTACTACCCTACCACGATTCAAAGGAGTCGTGCAAACATGTTTTAGTTGGGCACAGTCCCGAGCCACGTGGAGGCAGTGAGCGACTGTTAGGGATTCGTCTCTCCCGGTATAGGGAGTTGATATCGCACGGTGATCGGTTAGTCATTACCATAAGTCCCTGGCCAGGGCTGATTGAGAATTACTGATGGAATGATCAGTAGATTCTCGGATGGTCTTGAGCCATGCCGACACGACTTGTACGGTTATTAGGGGTCTGACGTCCACCACCTCCCTAGACTATACATGCGATACTCTTAAACGAACAGACCGGACTGCGCGGATATTGTCACGGACAGGCTCAGTAGGAGTACGGATGGGTTACCTCATCGGCTTTCTTATCGACAACTACCTGGGGACCGTTACGTACAGCTAGTGCCGCTTGCGGTCTGTGGTTAAACCCACTGCCAGCGTAGTAGTCGAGTCTTTAGAGTCCCACACAGAGATTTCCCAACTCCAGGTGAAAAGATATAGAGGTCGTATGGTTTTACAACAAGGGTTCGGACGCATACGTGTTTAAACGCACGTACGACGTTCGGACAGTTTTTACTAGCCGGCTTTGGTTTAAGCCAGATTCTAGTATCGGGTTATTGGATTTATACAGTCTAAAGTTTTTCCGTGTTTTCACGGATACGATGGGCGTTCTCGTAATTTTCCGGGAAGCTTCTAGAAGGATGGTGACTTGGGGGTTAAGGTGGCATTTTCATTAAATGCAATTATGACTCATTTGTGTGATTCATCATATCATTAAATGCATCATTAATGCATCATTAATAGCTTAATGACTCATATGGTGAATCACTCATATTGAATAAATGAAGCATGGTGAATAATCATTTTAATTCATTTATTTGATAATTCATTATGCTTTATATATTCAAGTGAGAAGCCTTTTTTCATTTCATTATCATCTCCACCTTCTCTCTCCTCAAGCTCACTCTCTCTTCAAACTCTAATCCTACCACTCATGAGTTGAGACCAAGGATTAGAATAGACTAAACACTCCATAACCTAACTCTATATCATCTTAGTTACTTTAATTAGCAACTAGAGAAACTAAGTAACCTCAAGTTTAGTGGTAATAGCTTGGATTATGGTTCTCGGGTGGATCATCTATCACGGAAAGGAGGCCGAGGAGGACCTAGAGATCATAAAGATGAAGGACTCGAATCATTAGGTATAATCTCTTTACATAGTAGCTTAGAACTCTATGGTTGTTGTTAATTATCGTTTAGAAAAGATCTTCGGTTAGTCGATGTTTGCATATAAAACAAGATCGTTTTTCATATTTCCGCCTCCCCGCAACTCATGGAGTGTTGTACATCGACTTACAGTGGTATCAGAGCCTCACAAAACAATAATTAACTCATTTGCAAAGTCGTATGAATTTCGAACGCAAAACGAACCGGAAAATATATCGTATTCACATAGTTTCTGTCGAAATTAAATTGAGGTCTAAAAATTTTTCAGGGACCTGCAGAATAACCTACATGAAATTATAAGAATACTGCAGAAATTTGGGTGCATGAATCGTCCAACCCACCGCGGAACCGCGGCCGATCCCACCGATCCGCCGTGGATCCGCGGCCGAGTTGAGACCGATTCACCCCAAATCTCCACAGTTATTCTTCTGTGAATATTTTATCTTTTCTGGAATGTTTAATTTTTGCTCAAATCTCAGGTTTACAGAGAAGTTTTGGAGTAGAATTTAATGTGTTTGATCGATCGAAATTATACGATGTTTGCTATTTTGATTATATCTTTAAACTGTATTATGTGTTCGTAAACCTCCCCTAACTGCTAGTATGTCGGTTGGCAGGGGGTTGCACATATCTGTGATGTTTTTTAACTGTTTGTGGATATGAACTATGTTGGACTGTTGTGATGATTAGCCGGGTTTTGTGATGGATTATTGTATTAATTCATTCGATGTAATTGTAATAAGCTGTAATATTATTTTGCGGGGCACATCCAGGTTGCGGTTGTAGCCACCGTTGTATTATTTCTTTTTACTGTTTTTGCTCCTAGGATAGACCCAAGGTGGGGTGCACAAACTACCGGGTATTTCGAAGTGTTTAGTGGCCTACTCACGTTGTTGAGGGAGACCGCTTCACTTCGGGTACTTGGCGGGTAGTTTGCTATACCCGTAGGGGTCTGGGGTGGGGTAATGGCTATTCATCACAACTGTGTAATCCGTCTTTCATTGCAAGCTCAAAAGAAACGCGGATTGCTTGCTAATTCAATAAAGTTTATCTGTGATCTGGAATGCCTATTATTGCGTCTGACGAATGTACAATATCTATATATGATAGCTATTTAGACGTCACTTATGTTTTACACCCGCGCTAGCCCAGCCCCAGCTCTGCCGTTAGTTAAGTAACCTAACGGGTGATGACGGGACCCAGTGGCGAATGCGGATGGCATAAGAGGACGTTGTATTTTCGTTGTTATCTGTAATGATAGGTTAATTGATGGGACGCATTATTATTAATGCAAAGAAAATAAAACCTAAACTGAATCGTTGGAACAATTTCAAAACCACTCGGTTTTCTTCAAAAAGAAAATTTTAAATGCGGAGCTTAAACCACTCCTTTTAAATAAAAGCTATCTTTGTTCCTTCGATCATATCAAGTTCATTACGTTAACGGTTTTTTGCTAAAAACCAGCCGTAACCCTCCGTCGTTTCAGATAGACAGCACATCGTATTCATGCTATGCTTGTTGGCCTACGTCAAGGCATAGTGTATATAGCAGTGTGTTTGCCTATTTGTTGCATAGATAGATGCATTAGTTTAGGACAGACGTACAGCCTTGTTGGCCTACGTCAAGGGCATGTACGATGTACCTAAATTGATCAGGACAACGACGGGTAGAACTTGACTTGCGTCTTATGATTTGTTGGCCTACGTCAAGGTCATAAGTGCTTGGGGTAAAAATCATATCGGGAGTTTCAAACATAAAGGAAACTTGCAGATTTAGCATACCTTCTGGAGTGTGGTGACTAGAGTGGCTTCCATCTAGGGCATCATGCAATGATAGTTGGATCCCGATCCCACTGATGAGTAGGATTACTCTCGGGAATTTTTCTCACTTAACAATCAATGCTATAAACCAAGTAGGTGACTAGAAAGGTGTTAGAGGGGCTACACCTCCAGGGAAAAGAGGTTATTTAATTAAGGAACTTCGCGAAAGCGTTGGAAAACCTCCCTCGAAGTACCAACACTGGCCTGGCTGAAAGGTTAAGCAAGTATTGTGACGTGTGATTAAATCCTGACTAATTCTTCTTTTAGGTTTTGAAGAAGGATTTGAGGAAACAGTGGGAGCCATCCTGTTTAGATAAAGTAATAAACCAATCTGAACTTGCAAGAGCATATGCTGAGTGTTTTCTTTTCTCTCTCTCTGGCAGCTACCATGACAGGACTAAAACTATTACTTGAAAAAAATATACTGACCGGGCAGAACTATAAAGATTGGCTAAGGAACGTCAATATTGCACTGACTTATGACAAAGTAGCATATGTTACCACCGCTGTTCCTCCCCTTATCCCAGGATCAGATTCCTCAGTTATGGACAAGGAAGTTTGCAAAACCTAGGATCTAGATTGTGAGCGAGCAAAGTGTATCGTGCTGGCGTCCATGAACAATGAACTCCAGAAACAGCATGAGAGTATGTATATTATATCCATCTTTCTCCATGTCAAAGAATTGTATGGGGAGCACTCCCGTATCGCGAGGTACGAGACCTCAAGGAAACTCTTCCAGATGAGGTTAGCTCCAGGATCGCCTGTAGGAGAGCACGTCCTCAAAATGATCAGCCTCATTGAGGAACTCGCAAACCTGGGATGCGTGCTAGAGAATGATTTATATATCGACTTGATTTTGCAGTCCCTTCCCCACACCTTCTCTCAGTTCGTGCTGAACTTCAACTTGCACGAAATGGAAGCTGATCTTCCAAAGCTCCTCAATATGTTGAGGGTAGCAGAGACCTCCTTGAAAAAGAAGAAGACCCCCGTTCTGTATATTGGCCAATCATCTTCTTCTAAGTCTAAAGCGAAAGCTAAAGGGAAGAAGAAGATGAAAGCCACCAAACAGAAAGGTGGGGTCAAGAAGGTGCAGGGAACGAACAAGGCAGGAAGGGTGAAGACAGAAAAGAACGAATGCTTCTATTGTCACAAGCAAGGGCACTGGAAGAAGGATTGTCAGGCCTTCAAAGCCAAGGACATGAGGCAAGCGGTTGCTTCTACTTCAGGTGTGTTTGTAATCGAAAATTGTCTTTCAGTTAACTCTACATCATAGGTACTGTTTCCACCAATCAGACGCTTCAAATTCTGAAGCAACGCTTCAAATTCCATGCGCTGCGCGCAACGCGCCACGTGTCAGAAGCTGATACGTCAGCGCAGCGCCCAAGGCAGCACGCCCAATCAGAGCAAAGCTCTATTTAAAACAAAATTAAAGGAAGCAATGCTTCAGTTGCGCTGCGCCGTGCGCTGCGCGACACGTGTCAGCGCAGATGCGCTGCGCCGTGCGCTGCGCGACACGTGTCAGCGCAGATGCGCTGCGCCGATGCGCTACACCGTGCGCTGCGCGACACGTGTCAGCGCGGATGCGCTAGCGCAGTTGCGCTGCACTATGCGCTGCGCGACACGTGTCAGCGCAGTTGCGCTGCGCTCTGCACTGCTCGACACGTGTCATGCATTGGGGCGTTTGCGCCAAACAGAGTTAAATTCTAGCAAGATTTTTTCTGTTCTTGTTAAAACAAGAAGATTGTCTTCTGTAAAACAGAAGCTCTTGGATCAAACATCCAACGGTGGGGAAAATTCCCCAAATCACTCAGAGAAAGATCTCTTTAACAAATTTAACTAATTTATGGGCACTATATAAAGGACCTTAGACCTCAATTCAAGAGGAGGAACGTTATGAGAAATCAAGAACTTCAAACAGAGAGAACTCTGAAGAAATTTCAAGAAGAAAAGGTAAAAACCTTTAAGATAGAAGAATTTCTTTTAATAGATTATTGATCTAAGAACAAGATCAATGATCTCCAATAAAAAATAATAATAATAGTGCTTTGCACTTATGAACCATTGGTTCTGCAATCTAAAAGATTCTCAAATTAATAGTGCCTTGCACTTGCAAAACTGCACTGTTGCGCTCCTGGTTGGCGCAAGCCACCAGAGAGCGCCACGTGTCAGCATCTGACTCACTTGCGCTGTGCGCTTTTAAGATAGAGCTTTGCTCTCTGAAACTGGCGCAACCCGCTAGAGCGCGCCACGTGTCAGCAGCGCAAGCGTAGCGCACTGCGCTTGCGTGACACGTGTCAATACTATAAGCGCTTGCGCTCTCTGATTGGCGTAAAGTGCCTGACAAATGCAATGCGTTTCTTTTGCTAAAAAGCCAGGCCCAAATCAAAAAGACCTAGTAGGCCAAAATAAATTGCAAAGTAACAAATGGGCAGAGCCCAGGTAAAATTGATGCTCTGCATCTTTTATAAAAGGGCAGAGCCCAAGTAAAATTGATGCTCTGCATCATTTATAAATGAGCAGAGCCCAAAACGAATTGATGCTCTACATCCTTTATGGGCAGAGCCCAACCAAAAATAGAAAGTAATGCAATGCATTATTTAAACATGGGTAAAGCCCTAGCACAGGTCTAATAGACCAAAAACAAATAAAAGCGTTGAATATTTTTCAACTGGACTTAGCCCAATCATGGCCGTAAGTCCTCAAATTAAATTGACTAAGCAAAATTGCTCTCCTAAATCAATTTACCTTCGGTTCGAGGGTACATCTCCGAACTCCTCTGACACCTATCGTTGTAATCCTTCAACGACGTCAGAGAGGTGACGGGTCCCGACGACCACACATCAATAAGGACTGCGGGGCCTTTAAACTCGTGGACCGAAACGTCCTTAAACTAATGATGGACCAACATGTCCCTAAACTGGCAATGGACCACCACGTCCCCAAACTGGAACATGGACCACCACGTCCTTAAACTGGCAATGGACCACCATGTCCCTAAATTGGCATTGGACCACTACGTCCCTAAACTGGAACAATAGAGCCCTCAAATGCTCTTTTGCCAGATCTAAATGATCCCGTTTAAGTTGATCTTATCCTTAAACCTGGCTAACGTATCCTTAAACATTCAAATGGACCATAAAACTCCAAACCAACTTTGGTTCAGGGGTACATCTCTAAACTCCTCTGACACATGTCGTTGTAATCCTTCAACGTCGTCAGAGAGGTGACGGGTCCCGCTGGCCATATATATTAAACGGACCACTACGTCCCTAAACTGGAATAATAGAGCCCCTAAATGCTCTTCCCGTTAAGTCGATCTTAGTCTCAAATCAGACTAACGTATCCTTAACGAACGTTTAAGTTGATCTTAGCCTCAAACCTGGCTAACGTATCCTTAAACTAAAACACCAAACTCAAATCTAAGTAACTACGGATTTGGACTAATCTATGTCCTACGGGCGACGGCATAACTTAGTCCCCGTATACAATCCACGGGCATCCACAAACAAAACAAACACACACGACACGAAGTGAAATTCTGGGGAAGGAGAAAGTTGTTACCGCTATGCGGTAGCGTAATTAACTGTAGGGAAGAGCGTCCCCACAATCAAAAAAACCCCTCAAATGAGGGGGAATCTGACGAAATCTGCTACATCGGCCGCATCCGTCTAAACCTCCGATATACGATGCCATAAATCAACTTGGCATCTTCGGAGAGGTGGACGGATAAAACCAAATAGCATCTGCCCCGAATCCCAGGCAAGACGTCCCTACGTCGTTTTGGCCGCCGTTCGGAGGGGAACAGATTCTGGCGCGCCTGGTGGGAATCCTTCCTCTTTCCACTCCACACTTCGTGTGTCGTGTTCGCGAACAAATCGCGGTTTGCTGTGGTTGCCTGTGGATTTAAGATACTTAGATTTGGTGTCTTGCTCCGTGCAGAGAACAGAAGATCGATGGCTTCAAACTGCACTGCCTGCAACTGCGACTCTCGCTCCGTCCCTACTGGAGGAGTGACTTACGGCCCCAAGCGGCCTCTCTTTTCAAGATGCCAGTGGAGCAAGTAACTCAAGCCACCACTGGATTATTCTTCAGGACCATGCTCCCACCAATGAGCTTCAATGCCCCAACGACGTCGCAAGAAGCTCCAAAGAAGTTAGTCTTTGATCGGCTTACTACTGCCGCGGTCCCTCTCAACGGGTCGCCCAACATCAATACCTCAGTTTCTAACAGACTGGGCCAGAACGTCTACAAGCCCGCGATACCCGAAGCTGCCATCCCAAAGCGGATAGTCATCTCGGCTCAAGCGGACGAAATCATTGGAAAGGCTCCTCCTTCTAAGAAGTCAGTTTTTACAAGGCTGGCCATTCCGGTCGCTGCTCTAGGCGAGATCCCCAAAGTTGCTTCCCCTGCCCAGAGAAGGCATGACGAAGTCACCCTTATAGCTAAAACAACTCCATCCGCAAGACACGCTCGACGTCGCCACTGGCGCCGAGTAAGAAAGGCTGGGGGCAACTCCCCCTCTGGGATAACTCCGCCAGCTCCAACGGTGGGGCTCGATGCTGCTGTTCCAACCGGGAACAGCTTTGAATTGCTGAACACGCTGCGCAGAAACTTTCCTACTGCAGTGTTGAAACGAACTCCTCCACCTATGGAGAGCGCTACAAAGGTGAAGCCGGAACAGCCCCCTCAACGGTTGTCCTCTAAAATCTACAAGGTCTGGCATCATGTCCAAGAGACAGTGATCGATCAAGACTACCTCCGCCGACATCGGCTACTCTGTCAAGTCGGAGAAAGCAACAGCTGGATAGGTGCCCATTGCAACGGCTCCCTCAACATCAATCACTCAGAAGAAAATGAGGCCGTAAAAAGCCCTTGTGAATATGGCGAACCGTAAAAACGCTGAACACAGACGCCCCAAGTCTGGGGGCATGGTAGTGCACACTGTTTATATGGCTTCCGGAAAGGAGGAAAGCCGTGCTTTGACGGGTCACCGACCGCTCACCCGATCCGTGACAAAACCCCAAGAGCAGCAACAGAAGCTTCAGGAAATGATGACTGTGATGGCTGCAGTTACCGAACCGAAAGGAAGTTCGGAAGTATCATCAGAGCAGTGTTATGAACAAGAAACTGACGCTGACTATCTACGCAGAGTTCTCGAAAAGAAGGACAAAGAGGCGGCCGAACAAGCTTCCAACATAAAGCAAATGGCGCTCCTCTTCCAAGATATAGTAGGGATGATGTTGCACCCGGACCCTCCAGCTGAAGACCCTCTGATCATTGTTGGAGACGACAGAGGGGAGACACCTAATCCTCCTCCGACTCTTTCAGCGGCCAAGGAAGAAACCATTTCCAAGGCCACACTGGATGACTATATAGCTCAGCAAATACGAGCTCATCAGGCGAGTGAATCGGCTGGGCAAACTGTTAGAACTGGACGACGCTATCCGGGCTGGTATGACCAAATCAGTTATCCGCCGGGATATACGATCCCTAAGTTCCACGTATATAAAGGGACAGGGAATCCACATCAGCACGTCGCTCAATTCAGGGCCTTATGCGGCAACACTGGAGGCGATGACAAACTGTTGCTTCGCTAATTCGTCGGCAGCTTAGCAGAAATAGCCTTTGAATGGTATTCGGAGCTACCTAACGACTCGGTCAAAACATTTGCGAAGATGGAGTCACTGTTTACACAAAGATTCGCGAGTGCTAGTGAACGCATGTTCAGACCATAATATTGCATTTATCATTCCCCTATTCTTATCCTTTTTATAAATAAACAGGTACTCTTGACGCACGTTTGTTGCATATTACAGGTTACAGGTTTCTGGAGCAAATACAGTGAAAAAGACACAAAACAACAAAAAAGGGACTTTTGACCAACAATTAGACAGATCTCAGTCAAGCCCAGTTCATATAGGTGCAAGACAACGCAAGTCAAGGTGAAACGGTTAAAAAGCCCAATACAAGTCTTCACTGAAAATCTGGAGAAGACTCAGAAGTCCAACAGAAGAAAGAAATATAAAAAGACAAAGCCCAAGAAGCCAAGAACATAACCCCAAAGTTTGACAACCCAACACCTCAGTTTGGCCGCGGAACCGCGGCCAAACCCATGCTGGAGCCGCGGTTCCGCGGCCGTTAGGAGCCCGTGTCGGTGCATTTTTCTTCTGCTGGTGCGCTGTTGTGGGTGTTGTGATTTTAAGTGGGCAAATCAGTAATTGCGCATGTGCGAGAGCCTGTAGCCCTAGGTTTTCTATTTTCCTATAAATTGTAATTTTAGATCTAAAAATGGTATGCCTCTTTTCAATAAATAAAATTCAGAAATTCTGGAAGTGACATTCAGATCTGTTCTTTATCGCTTGGAGGGAGCCATCACCATTAGTAAGTGTTTTTCTTTTATTCTTTTAATGTTATTTCATCCCCTAATGAGCGAGTAGTCTCCTCGCTTGTTAGGGCTAGCCTTAGGGAAAGGGTTGAGAGATGAGATCTCTCACCCCTTTCAATGTCATATTAAACTAACCCATTAAGAACTCCATGCATGCGCGCACAACCGCTCCCTGCGGCACCCTACCCCTCGAGGTAACGGTGAACCGCAGTATAAAGGGCCGGTTGCGCGCGTTTTCCATGGGGGTTAGGGTAATTAACGATAAAGGAAGGATACGAATCTAGATGAAGAAAACATCTTCCCAAAAGAGTCGTACCCACTTTATCGATAATTACTATAACACCTAATGGATCTAGAATACGGCATTGAAAGCGGTGAAGGAAATATCAATCTCCAAAACTTCCTCTAAGCCTAACCCTAGCAAGAATTTAAATTAGATTAATTAAGTTTTAGATCTAGATTTTTATAAAACCAAAACGACAAATAGAATCAACTCGTTAAGACACACTAAAGGAATTTACCCGTCTCTGTGGATCGACCCGCACTCACCGGCTAGCTGCGAAGCGACGCCGTTTCTGATTGCGGTAAATACAGTTTTTGACAACAATCAAATGGCGCCGTTGCCGGGGACGGCGTAATCTTTCATTTTGTGAATTTTCGGGTTGATATAAATTTTAAAAATTATAAAAATCTGAAAAAAATTAAAAAAAAATACAAAAAAAAAATTATCAAATTTGATCTGTTTGAAGGGTATATTTTTGAATCTTGCAGGAACAACAACGAATCGTGGATCTGGAATTTTACAGAGGGCAAAACAGAGTTTGGTACATAACAACAGAGAGAAACTGAAAGTACAGAGAAGCACAAAATTTTCCAGAGCCTGATCCCTCTACTAAACCGCGTTTCCGCCGCAGTATGAGGCCCCAGGCCGTGGATCCGCGCTTCCACTGACACGTCAGCACATAATTTTTACAGGGTTTGCTCTCTTTTCTTCCCCTCTGCAACCTCCATATCTCCATCTGTAAAAATTTTCTGCAGGGTTCTTTGCGTAAAAAGTCTTTCTCCCCCTTCTAAATAACAGATTTCTGCAGGTTTCTTTGCGCCGCGCTAAAAAAATTCTGATTGCAAGTGAATTTTTATTTGTTTTGCATAATTTAACCGGATTCTAAGGGGCTAATAGACCAATCTCAGATTGGGTGGGGATTTCATCACCCTTCCCAGGACCCCAGAAAACACCTAAAGTATTTTTGCATCGACCACCTTTAATTAAAAAAAAGATTAGACTCAGACCTAAGGACAGCGAGCTCAATAGGAAAAGGACTAGGGTAGGCATCGGCCGTTTATCCTAACCGACATTGCGGTGTCTAGGCTAGTGGTTATTAATTAGGCCCACTGTAGTGGTGGTTCCTTCCCACTTACCTGGCCGTACTTGTCCGTGAAGAGGCGGTTCGAGGTCTATTTCTAGCCCTAGTTAGGAGCTGTCTAGTAGACCTAGGCAACCCTAGATCTAGGTCTGATGGTGCATGTGTGGTTGACACATTGGTGTCAAGAGTCCCATTTTCTAAAATCTTCTTGCAAAACTCTCCAATAAAAAATTAAAGAAAAATCTTTTTTAAAGAAAAAAAAAAACTTGCAAAAATTTTGTCGCTAAGAAATCCTTGCATTCTTCTATCATGGGTACCCCATATCATAAATCTCTTGCCGAATCTTGGTATCCCGAACCTAACTTTGCGTCGTTCGTCAATTGTTTCGGTCAATTTAAAAACGATCCTTCCTTGCCAAAAATTTCGTTGAAAGATCAAATAGAGGCGTCTAGGAGAAATAGTTTGACTTTTCAACCCACTTCGTGTCAACCGAGTCAACCTTTACAACCTACATATGTTGATACCACTTCTTCAAGTCCTTCTGTCACTCCTAGGCCGATGTCCATTGCTGAGCATATTGCTCAATCTCGCAGTCGATCTTTCACCCCTCTCCACTCATCTAGTTTTAGGGATCCACACGATTATTCACCTTCTTATCCATATGTTGACCCTACTCCTGTCTTACCACCCACTTCCTACCAGTCATACCCGACCTTCCCACCTTCACTAGACACTGTTTCGACACAGCCATTAGGGAGTTTCACATACCCAACTAATTTTGAATCTTTTACTGAAACCCCCTCACCTCCTAAGTCTAGTTTGGAAAAGTCGTTGGAAGCATATATTGCTGTAACAAATAAAATAATGAGGAATGTGGAAGCATCCATGGCCGCCCTTATGCAACCTAGTGAACCGGTAGCTAGTGTCCCGCTAGCTCCGAATTTTTCAATGTATAAGGCGGCAGTTGGACAGAGTGAGAATGAGAGAGGATTTTCAAATCAAACCTACCCTTACCCAATTGAAACCCACAACTCCGGTTTTCCATCTATTGTTCCAAATGATTCACCAGTTGAAAATAAAAATGAGTTGTGCGATTTTGTAGTGTTTGATTTGCCAAATTGTGAGGAACCCCTTTCGAGTGAAACCGCACCTAATCCTTTCGATCTTTACACCTCCACTCTAGAACCTACATTGATAAATATCCATGCTGTGGATGAAGTGTCTAAAGAAATTGATTTTCACTTGATTGAGGATATAGACGCCGGGAATATTTCGGATGATGAACCTGTCGATTTAATAGAAATTTTATGTTCAAATCATCATCCTGAGTTATTAAATGTTTCTCCCGAATCTCATATGCGTCTAGATTTTGATGATAATGGCATGGATGAATTAAATATTGAGGATAGTACTGAGGAGAGTCTTGAGGATAATATCGAGGTTGAACCATTTTTATTTGATGTGTCGGATTTTCCAATTCAGCCTCCTGAACTTTCGACTGTTATATCACCATCCCTCCTTCCTACTGTTCCGACCGAACAAATGACCGTTACGCTTTCATCTCCTATACCAAGTTCGGCGTACCCATGTTTTCTTGCGAATCTTGAGGGATTTGACCCCATTGCACGACGAGTTCATAGGTTAGCGCAATCGCTTTTAACACATCGGTCATCACAAATTGCGCTAATTTATTCACTCAATTTACACCCTCAAGATCGCACTCCACTTCTTTCTTCTTTCCATCTTTCTTCTAACCCACCGAGACCATATTCTACCATTCTTCTTTCCACACGGTCTCGCGTGCTTTTCATCTCTTTTCTTTCCATCCCATTCTTGCACCAACTCTACCATTACCATGATAAGATCTTTGAATGGTTGGTGCTAACCTTTGGCTTGTGTAATGCCAAGCTTAAGTTTGGGGGGAACCTTTGTATATATGTATATATCCTTTTGTTTTCTTTTTCTATAAAAAAAAAAAAAATCAAAACAAAAAAAAAATTATAAATAAATAAACAGGGGAGTATCGGTGTTTAGACCCTCTTGGTTTAGCATGACAGTGAGGACACTGTCAAATTCAAGTTTGGGGGTATGCTCGGTACGTCTTCTTCCTTCGCATTCATTTGTACATATTTTTGCATTTGCATACTTATTTGAAAATCCATAAAAATTGAAAAATTTCAAAAATTATAAAAATTATTGTATTCAATTTTGGCTAATTGACTAGAGTTTGACAGATAGGTTAACTGGCTAGGAACAACTAGATCTTAGACTTAGTGAATAAAAACCCCCAAAAATAACATTCCTTAAAGTTTAACGGTAGAAAGTATATGCCTTGTAGTTTATTTAGAAATAGGCAAATTTTGGGTTCACTTCTTGGGCTAAGTCAAAATGAGGGAAGAGTATTGATGTTCTTATTAGAGTATAAGTTTGAAAAATAGTTCCTAGCTTAAGTCTAAATTCTGAAAATGTATACCCTACAAATTGCACATTCACGCACCTTGAAACTTGGAATAGTAGAAGAGACCTTGAAATGCTCTTGTCTAAAGTCCTTAGTATGAAAATGTGTGAATAAAAAGATAAAAAAATGGACACTGGTTTTTGTAATTACTTAAGGCTGTAAAAATAGAAAAATATTTAGCGAGGGTGCCTTATCACCTAGTGCCTTAGACCAACTGGTTTGGGAGTCACTGCTAAAGCCTTGGGTGTTGCAAAGACCAGGAAGTACGCTTCAAAGTGCAAGCGCATTTTGTAATCGGTCGTTGGTACCTCAAGAAGTATTAACGGTCGCATGAAGGATGTGTAAGCAAATTTCATTTAAATTCACCAACTAATTAGTACTTTGGACAACGGACAAGGGCATGATTGCTTGATTTGAATCTCCAAGTGTAGGGGTGATCTATACACACACGTAGGGGTACGTGATTGGAATTTAGATAAGAGAGAGGAATGAAGAATAGAACTTGTATCTTTAGTAGAGTTGATAGAAATTCCTAAGTGGAGATAAAACCCTAGAAGGAAAACTTAAGAAATGCCGAAAGCTAAGTAGATCTGCAGGATATATATAATCTTAAGTTAAATGATGAGGAAGTGTGAAGAATATGGGTGATAATTTACAAGTAGAAGATAATAGAATTCCTTATTAGAAGACCTAATTGGAGAACAAAAGTCAATGGGCCGAGTTGATAGGATTTTGTGGGTGTAATCCGCTGAAAACCCTCAGGAGACAACACTCCTCCTACTAGGGACACCTAGAGGTTTAACGGCTTGTTGCACATGCTCAGTGCAATCGCGTTTCCCTGCGAAAGTGCGGTTAGGATTTTAGTGAATAAATAATAAGTTTGCTCGAGGACGAGCAAAAGGTAAGTTTGGGGGTATTTGTTCAGACCATAATATTGCATTTATCATTCCCCTATTCTTATCCTTTTTATAAATAAACAGGTACTCTTGACGCACGTTTGTTGCATATTACAGGTTACAGGTTTCTGGAGCAAATACAGTGAAAAAGACACAAAACAACAAAAAAGGGACTTTTGACCAACAATTAGACAGATCTCAGTCAAGCCCAGTTCATATAGGTGCAAGACAACGCAAGTCAAGGTGAAACGGTTAAAAAGCCCAATACAAGTCTTCACTGAAAATCTGGAGAAGACTCAGAAGTCCAACAGAAGAAAGAAATATAAAAAGACAAAGCCCAAGAAGCCAAGAACATAACCCCAAAGTTTGACAACCCAACACCTCAGTTTGGCCGCGGAACCGCGACCAAACCCATGCTGGAGCCGCGGTTCCGCGGCCGTTAGGAGCCCGTGTCGGTGCATTTTTCTTCTGCTGGTGCGCTGTTGTGGGTGTTGTGATTTTAAGTGGGCAAATCAGTAATTGCGCATGTGCGAGAGCCTGTAGCCCTAGGTTTTCTATTTTCCTATAAATTGTAATTTTAGATCTAAAAATGGTATGCCTCTTTTCAATAAATAAAATTCAGAAATTCTGGAAGTGACATTCAGATCTGTTCTTTATCGCTTGGAGGGAGCCATCACCATTAGTAAGTGTTTTTCTTTTATTCTTTTAATGTTATTTCATCCCCTAATGAGCGAGTAGTCTCCTCGCTTGTTAGGGCTAGCCTTAGGGAAAGGGTTGAGAGATGAGATCTCTCACCCCTTTAATGTCATATTAAACTAACCCATTAAGAACTCCATGCATGCGCGCACAACCGCTCCCTGCGGCACCCTACCCCTCGAGGTAACGGTGAACCGCAGTATAAAGGGCCGGTTGCGCGCGTTTTCCATGGGGGTTAGGGTAATTAACGATAAAGGAAGGATACGAATCTAGAGGAAGAAAACATCTTCCCAAAAGAGTCGTACCCACTTTATCGATAATTACTATAACACCTAATGGATCTAGAATACGGCATTGAAAGCGGTGAAGGAAATATCAATCTCCAAAACTTCCTCTAAGCCTAACCCTAGCAAGAATTTAAATTAGATTAATTAAGTTTTAGATCTAGATTTTTATAAAACCAAAACGACAAATAGAATCAACTCGTTAAGACACACTAAAGGAATTTACCCGTCTCTGTGGATCGACCCGCACTCACCGGCTAGCTGCGAAGCGACGCCGTTTCTGATTGCGGTAAATACAGTTTTTGACAACAATCAACGCACCCCGATAACAGCAATGATAAATGCCAGGATAAGGCCCAGCGAAACGTGGGTCCAATACGCAACACAATGGCGGAACCTATGGTCAAAATGCGAACAACGCATAGAAGAGGCACCTGCGGTAGGCATGTTTGTGGGCACTCTTGATCCGCAAGCGACCATCTCGCAATTCATGATATTCTTCAGGCCGATCACCTTCTAGGCCTTGATCGACAAGTTAGCCCAAATGGACCAGATGGGCCATGGAACATCTCCTCCAAAACCAGATTCTCGAAATGAGAAAGGAAAAGGGAAAGCGACCGTCGTCGCCAATGCTCAACAACAGCCGAGCAACTCAAAGCCGATCGTTTGCCAAAATAACGTGCGTCCACGCCCATCCCTCGAGGAGAGACTAGGACGTCCTTATTCATTTCCTCAGAATAAAACGAGAAGACTGTTCGAGCCAGCAGTGCGCAACAGACTCATCAATCTGCCGAGTCCAAAACGTCTGTCGCAGCCAGGCGATCTCAATAATCCCAATTATTGCCCTTACCACCAAACGGTAAGTCACCCGATCGAAGATTGTTTCGTCTTTAAGGGATGGATCGAGGATCAATACCTACAAGGCAAGTTCGCGCTGTCTAAAAACTGGAAGGTAAATCTACCACAGCCGCACACTCCAAGGAAGACAGACACGATGGGGACAGCTTGTTCTTTTGTCAAGGATGAAAATGATGGAGAAGACTCATCAAATGAATCTGAAGACTACGTAGCGAGTTGTCATGTGATCTCTCATTCATTGATAGATGATGAAGAGGCTCCTTGCGCCGAGAAACTGAGGGCGGACCTTGAACCAGAAATTCTGTGGCCGTCAGATGAGTTGATTGATGCCTTCCTGAATGAGATTCGTCTGAAAGTTAAAGCCAATCAAGAGCATGAGATGGCCATACTGGAAGGAGCCAAACACCGACTACTAGACCAAAGAGTCGAGGCACTCCCGTCGAATCAAAAGTCATCTGCTGCGGATAAAAATAAATTCAAGACGATGAAAAGGTTCGCCAAAGCCTTATCGGTGGGAATGAAGCTACCGCCCTCTGAAGAAAATATTCTCGGTAGAGTAGAGATGCATCCTAACTTCTGCTTATATCATCAGAAGATCATACATCCTACCGAAGACTGCGACTCCTTTAAGTATTGGTGGCAAGGATATGTCGCTCAAAAGCAACACTTCAACAGGACAAAGTTTGAAGCTCGTAGACATCGGAAAAATATGATAGATGAGCGCAAAAGAGCCGCCGACGAATGTCATATAGCTGACTCCAAGGGATCGCAAATCATCACCTTTGGAAGCAACTCTGACGAAGAAGTTACCCTCAACCCTCTCCTCAAGGAATCCATTTCAAAAATGAAAGAGTTGAGGAGTTGCGAAAATATTAAGCCGTGCAATCGCCCGCTACTAAAAAAAAATCTCGGCCCCGCAAACAAAGGATCGAGCAAAAAGGATAAAGGAAAGGGGAAAATGACCTTCGTCGCTAACACTCAACAACAGTCGAGTGGCCCTAGACCGGACGTTCGTCAAAACAATATGCGCCCACGCATATCCCTCGAGGAGAGGCTAAGACGTCCTTACTCATTTCCCCAGGATGAAACAAGGAGGCTGTTCGAAGTGGCAGTGCATAACAGGCTTATCACTCTACCGGAGCCGAAACACCGGCTACAACTGAATGATATCAACAGTTCTAATTATTGCCCTTATCACCAAGTATTGGGCCATCCGATCGAAAACTGTTACGTCTTCAAAAACTGGGTCGAAGACCAATACTAACAGGGCAAGTTCATCATCTCCGAGAACTGGAAGGTGAGCCCGCCACAACCGCACGCTCTGAGAAAGATGGATACGCCGGGGGCATCATGCTCAGTCATAGAGAAAGCCCCATAGACTGTAAAGTCAGTAAACTAGAGATTCGCCTCAAATACGGCGACGGCGGACCGAAACGTCCTTAAACTAATTACGGACCGAAACGTCCTTAAACTAATGACGGACCAAAACGTCCTTAAACTAATGATGGACCGCAATGTCCTAAAACTTGCAAATGACCGAAACGTCTTTAAACTACTACCGCGGCATCCTCAAGCTGACGTGATAAAAAAATAAAAAATAAAAACGGTATGTCCATAAGCAAAATGGGTATGGATGAAAACCCGAAAGGGCTCCTTGAGTAAAAACAGCAGGGCTACCGGCGAGTGTTCGTGAAAACCCGAAAGGGCGCGACCTCGTTAGAAAAAAAAGAATAAAAAAAATATAAAAAAATAAAAACGGTATGTCCTTAAGCAAAATGGGCACGGATGAAAACCCGAAAGGGCTCCGTGAGTAAAAACAGCAGGGCTACGGGCGAGTGTTCGTGAAAATCCGAAAGGGCGCGACCTCGTTAGAAAAAAAAAAGGAATAAAAAAAAAAGAAAAAAAAAAGAAGACGGTATGTCCATAAGCAAAAAGGGCACGGATGAAAACCCGAAAGGGCTCCGTGAGTAAAAACAGCAGGGCTACCGGCGTGTGTTTGTGAAAACCCTAAAGGGCGCAACCTCGTTAAAAGACACTTATAGGGTCCTCTCGATCTTGTAAGGAGAAACCACCCGCGTAAGATCCTTACGACTCATAAGGGGGCAACACACTTAGGGATCCCCACGATTCCTAAGGAGAAAATACACTTGCGAGATCCTCACGACTCGTAAGGAGAACTCTCTTATGGGACTCTCACGGCTCATGAGATTTGAAAGTCTTAAGTTACAGAGACCTAAACCTGTGCTTAAGCAACCCCCACAACTTCCGATATTGCCCTACAAGCGGCTCGATACTGACCCTTGTATACAATCCACGGGCGCGAATAGACATTTCCCCAGCAAGGTCCCACCCGTGACTAAGGATATACCCATATGCTGAACAACCCCTGTAAGTCCTCTCGACTTAGGAGGAGAAAACCCTCTTATAAGATCGTTACGACTTACAGAGGAACATACACTTAGGAATCCTCACGATTCCTAAGGAGAAAATACACCTACAAGATCCTCACGACTTGTAGGGAGAAATACCTTTGTGCGATCCTTACGGCTCATGAAGTCAAAAGCCTTAGTCGACAGGACCTTAACCCTGTTAGCTAAGCCACCCTTGTTCGACGGCGACAGAGGCAGATGATGATTCGCTCCTGGCAATATCCCAGTTGTAGCGGTGCTGATGCCGAAATCGGTGTCTAATTTCAGGTTTACAGTGAAAAGCCAGTAGGCCACACATGCATAGGAAATAGCCGAAATGATGGGGCAACTTGCAATAAAAAGCGGCAAGTAAAAATGTATGCATGCAAAATAGCCGAAATGATGGGGCAACTCGCAATAAAAAGCAGCGAATAAAAATAAAATAAATAGCTGAAATGACTGGCCAACTCGCAATAAAAAACAGCGAGTAAAAATAAAATAAACAGCCGAAATGATCGGGCACCGCGAAAAATAGCCGAAATGATTGGGCACATCGCGACCTTCACGATATAAAAGCTGAAATGATAGAGCATCGCGGAAATAAAACAAAAAATATATATATATAACTTTTGCCCTAAAGTTGAGATCACATCGATCCCTGTATACAATCCAAGGGCGCAAACAAAGAAGGAACCACACTCTCCCAGCAGGCTCCGCCAGAAAGCAAAACCAAATCTCGACGGTTCACCAACAGCCTAGAGACAACCGCGACATTCGTCTCGATACAGTAGACGCAGTGCCAGCAAACGAAGCAAAGGCCAAATTCCTAGCTTCAACGGCGAGTCATATAAAGCCTGAAAGACAATCGGAGATCATCTCGCACCAGTGCGGAGCGGTCACCACCTTGACCTTCATCTCGACACAGCAGACGCAACATCATCAAACAAATGGTGCCACGGCAAAATCCTTAGTTCCAAACCTCGACGGTTCACCAGCAACCTAGAGACAATCGTGACGTTCGTCTCGATACAGCAGACGAGATGTCACCCCAGCGTTCTTCCTCCGGCAGGGTTCAGACACGACAATCAAACAAACGGAGCCACGGCAAAATCCCTAGTTCCCACCGCGACATTCGTCTTGATACAGCAGACACGATGCCAGCAAACGAAGCAAAGGCCAAATTCCTAGCTTCAGGGTCTTGACGGCAACTCATATAAAGCTTGAAAGACAATCGGAGATCATCTCGCACCAGTGCGGAGCGGTCACCACCTTGACCTTCGTCTCGACACAGCAGACGCAACATTATCAAACAAATAGAGCCACGGCAAAATCCCTAGTTCCAAACCTCGACGGTTCACCAGCAACCTAGAGACAACCGCGATGTTCGTCTCGATACAGCAGACGAGATGTCACCACAGCGTTCTTCCTCCAGCAGGGTTCAGACGTGACAATCAAAAAAACGGAGCCACGGCAAAATCCCTAGTTCCCACCGCGACATTCGTCTCGATACAGCAGACGCGATGCCAGCAAACGAAGCAAAGGCCAAATTCCTAGCTTCAGGGTCTTGACGGCAACTCACATAAAACTTGAAAGACTATCGGAGATCATCCCACACCAGCACGGAGTGGATATGACTCATCGGGGCTCTCCAAAAGGAGCCTAACCTCAAGTAAAAAGCGGCATGGCAAAATACCTAACGCTTTCTCTTCCGATGGTCAAACTGCCAAGGAGGATTGCTTGAAGACGCCTTGTCCAGCCCCCAAAGGGATCAGAGACACAGCAGTCGCAGGGCCACTCGAACAGCACGATTGCCTATCGAGGAATATATCAGCTTATGCGACGGTACGACGGCCAAAACCCTAAGTACCACAGACCCTAACGGACTTCTGTCGTAAAGAGCAGAGGTTAACTGTGACGTTAGGATATTCTTACGAGAAATGCTCGATTCGTCTCGACTTGTGAAGAAATTGATGTCTTTGCGAGAACTTCTCGATGCGGCTCGACTTGTGAGATAAAGCCTTAGGCAGTAGGCATAAAAGAAACCTATTTCCTAAGCACTGGGACCCTGCAAGTTGGCCCAAAATGGTCTCTTGCATACTATCCACGGGTCTCACTCTCCAAAGTCGAATCTCGACAAGGAGGGAAACAACCGCTTACGGGTCCTCTCGACTCGTAAGAGGGGATAATTCTTCTATAAGATCCTTACGACTTGTAAGAGAAAAACACACTTAGGGATCCTCACGATCCCTAGGGAGAAAATCCACCTACGAGATCCTCTCGATCCGTAGGGAGAAAAATCTCTATGAGACCCTCACGGCTCATAGAGTTGAAAAGTCTTAGGAAGCAGATCTGAACCTACGGCCTAAGCTATCGCTATCTCGTGAAGGAATTAAGATGCTTACTCTATTATCTGTCAATTATGTTCATCAAGACAACATGCTGATAATAAGAGAAAGGGAGAGAGCAAAAGTGCATACAAGACATTGCAAAGAAAAAAATGTGCATATTTATTTATTAATTCAATCAAGTACAAGGTGAAGCGTACAAAAGAATAAAGAATGGATACATATTATTCGAAAAAGAAATTTTTTTTACAAGTATATAGATACAAAGGGAACTACTGGGAAGGAAGCGTCTTGCATAACTCTAGCAATTGTTCGCGCACCTCCTTCCACGCTTTCTCCTGATCGGCCACCACCGCCAGTTCTGCCTCCACTCGAGCCCGCTGCTGCAAGAAAGATGCAAGCTGTTCCCCAACGGCCTGATGAGCAGCTTCTCGGCCTGGGGTGTCACGCTCGGCGACATCAAGCTTTCGCTTCAAGTTTAGCCCATGAGAGATGCGTTCCAGGAGGCCCTCAAAGATAGCATTCACTTGGGCAGCATTCGCCTCAACCTCAGCACGCAGACGAGCCGTCTCGCTCGAGGTCTCTTGGTATTCCCTCAGCCTTAAAGCCGCTTCTTGTTCCAAGTGGTGGACGTAAGAGGCGCTTTGCTCAATCCACGCTGCTCTTTGATTGCTTGTGACTAAGGTCTCGGGAGCGGGGCGCATAAACTCCAGTTGATGCAGGTGGGCCTCGATCTCCCTGCAGTGGTTAACCCAAGACGCGACGATGTCCTCGTTATGAAAGTTCACGAGTATCACCAGCATTGGGTTAACCGCCGTAGCAAAATCTGCGGCAGACGTAGGAGTCTCGATGTCGAGCTCCTCGATGTAGTCGCTCACCATGCGCAGACTATTCGTGGCGTCTTTCGAGGATGGACGTCTCAAGAAAGGGCCTACCGGCATCGTAACGCGAGATTCAAAAGGCGCCGAGATCGGAACGACGGCTGAAGCGACAAAATGTGATTAGATGATGGTTCAAGAAATATGAAAAAGTCATTGATGAGATAGTCTACTATACCAGCTACAGCAGGTGGCAAGGCCGGAAGGGCCGGTGGCGCGGCCGATCTTTCATCCCCTCCTTCGATTTGTAGCACTGCAATCAGGACGAGAAAAAGTTAGAAATAATTCCATCACTGAAAAAGAAAGATATCAGTCGGAAACTACACTCACCAGCGCCACCAGAGGGGGAAGCGAGTTCAGATGGGAAGGAGAAGTGTGGAAACAACACCTGATAAAGATGGTCAAAAAGCACTCCTAAAAAGTCACAACAGTACGACTTTAGTACATAAATTATGCGTCTGAAAGATGAAATTAATAAGTTGCAAACCCGTACCTTCCAACATCTTCGATGGTACAAGGGAGGGCTGAGAGGTGACCACCGCCAAGGCAGTAGTTGACGACGCTCCCTCGAGCAATGGAGCATTGGCACTGGCCGCACCTGCGTTGAAAACAAGGATAAACTTGTCAGAAGCGGTTGCAAGATAAAAAAAGGGGGACTGTAACTCGAGATTTACCTGATGAGTCGCCGGCCGAAGCAGAGGCGTCTCCCTCCTCCATCGACATGAGGCCACCGCCAGTGACCTCATCACCCGACTCAATGGGGGCTGTCGTCGTGCTCGCGCAGCCGGGAGATGGCGGAAGACCGTAGACGGGGAGGGCAATAATCGGAGCATTACCGGACTCTTGAGAAGGAGTGGCTGGCTCTTCCCCAAGAGTCGTGCCCATCTCACCCTCTACTTCTTCGGGTTCAGCGGTCTCCATTGTCTCATTCACCATCACCATGGGGTCACCGGCCTCAAGCGTCTCGTCCACCGCTGCCCGGGGCTCAGTTGTAGCGGTCGTCTCATTTGCCGCCACCTCAGGCTCGGCATCAATGACCTTCTCGGGTGCAGCTCCCTCAGCCCCCAACTCAGGCTCAGCAACCCTGGCGACGTCGTCCACCGTCGGCTCGGGTTCGGCCGGTGCTTCCTCCTCTGTTTCCTTGGGTTCAACGGTCTCTGCCTCCCCCTCGATTGGACTTGGCCCTGCAGGACAAGATATATAAGAATTGGCAAGTTTACAATTCTCACAAATAAATCTTGAAAGATGCGTCACCTGAGGTAGACTTATCGTTAGCGCTCCGAGCAGCACGCGCTACCTGTCTGCGAGCGGTGGATAGGGCGACGGGGGCCTCTTCTGAGGGAGTATCAGCGCGTGGGACGGTGCTTGGGCCCGCTCCCATGGCCAAAGCAGCCCTGCGTGCTTTCGCCTCGTGCCTTAGCCGCTTCCTCTCCTCCCGAGCCGTTGAGACGGACCTCACCAAAGCCTCTTTCATTGAAACGTCCTCGTCCGTGAACAGGGATGCCTCCAAATCCTTCAAGGCATCCCTCGTCGACTTGTCGAGTCGAGGCTCTCGCTGCAACTCCGAAAAGACTGGAACTTCAGTAACAGGCCCGGGGAGAGTCCCCGCATCAACTGGTATAGCCCCTGCAAAGAAACAAAGGAAAAAGGTTAGGTTGGCCATCAGAAAAGATGACGAAAAATTTGATAAGGCGAGACTTACCAACGCTTATTAAAGTGCGCTTCTTCTCCTCCTCCTGGAAGGTTTTTAAAGAGGCAGCAATGGCTTCTTCGGTAGTGACCCCTGTTTAAAAATGGAGGAAAGTATTAGTCAAAGTTAATGGTAAAAATGCTATGAAATGATGAAGAGTACAGCTAATGATTACCTGCTCGAGCGAGTTTATTCAACCACGCTTCAAGTCTGGCTGATCGCTCAGAAGCCGCAATGGCCGCTGCCAGATCGGTGTCTGTGGGGTCTACCGAGAAGCCCTTATTGCTGCCATACTCGCTTATTCCTTCTGTAAGAGGAGCCTCAGGCTCTAAATCGAGGATCGCGTCGAGGGAGAGGAGCGACTTTTTCTTCTTTTGCCCGCCAGCTCTGGATGCACCCGGGATTGATTTACGCTTGGCAGGCACCTTGGGGCGGCGGGTCCCAATATCCACGCCTGCGCCGGACTCCGGCGATACCACATTTACCGCCTTCACTGGAGCACGGGGGGCTGGCGGCACATCCACAGTATCGCGAAGTGGAAATCCGCGCGGAGGGCTCAAGACGCGTAGAGGTCCAACTCCAGCACCTTTCAATGGAGGAATGACCCTGGTCCTCGGCTTCAGGGGAGCCTTGCGATCGCCGCCGGGAGGCGCACCCTTGCGATCAACTAGCATGCGCTTTTCCATATGAATAACTGGACCCATGGCATGCGCATACCAAGCCACGTACGCGTTGAGGACCTTGGGGACGCAGCTCGGCTCGCTGATGAAGAAATAGGAACCTGTGTTAAGCCGCATGAAATGGTGCATTGCGTTCTTTATCCCCTCTCGGCTAACCACGGGCTTTTCCAAGAAAGCTTCCATCGGGATCCCTTGTTTGTAGCTCGATTGCTGAGCAAACCGGTGGGGGTTTGTTCCCCTCCGAACGGCGGCCTGGACTTCGCGTCCGTGCCTGGGGTTCGGGGCAGATGCTATTTGGTTTTATCCGTCTACCTCTCCGAAGATACCAAGTTGATTTATGGCACCGTGTATCGAAGGTTTAGACGGATGCGGCCGATGTAGCAGACTTCGTCAGATTCCCCCTCAGGGTGAGGGGTTTTTGATTGTGGGGACGCTCTTCCCTGCAGGCGCAAGCCCCTGCAGTTAATTACGCTACCGCATCGCGGTAACAACTTTCTCCTTCTCCAGAATTTCACTTCGTGTCGTGTGTGTTTGTTTTGTTTGTGGTTGCCCGTGGATTGTATACGGAGACTGAGTAATGCCGTCGCCCGTAGGACGTGGATTAGTCCAAATCCGTATTTACTTAGATTTGGGTTTGGTGTTTTTTGGTTTAAGGATACATTAGTCGCGTTGCGGCTAAGATCAACTTAAACGTTCGTCAAGGATACGTTAGTCCTGTTTTGGACTAAGATCGACTTGACGTAGTGATTGATTTAATTATCTGGCCGTTGGGACTCGTCACCTCTCTGACGTCGTTGAGGGATTACAACGACAGGCGTCAGAGGAGTTCAGAAATGTACCCTTGAACCAAAGTTGATTTGGAGTTTTATTGTTTATTTAAATATCTAAGGACACATTAACCGTATTTGGGGCTAAGATCAACTTAGAGGGGACCGTTTAGATCCGGCAAAAGAGCATTCGGGCTCTATTGCGCCAATTTAAGGACGTGGTGGTCCATTATTAGTTTAGGGACGTTTCGGTCCGTCGCCAGTTTAAGGACGTAGTGGTCCATCATTAGTTTAAGGACGTTTCGGTCCAATGCCAGTTTAGGGACGTAGTGGTCCATTATTAGTTTAGGGACATTTCGGTCCGATGCCAGTTTAGGGACGTAGTGGTCCATTATTAGTTTAGGGACATTTCAGTCCAATGCCAGATTAGGGACGTGGTGGTCCATCATTAGTTTAAGGACGTAGTGGTCCAATATTAGTTTAAGGACGTCTCGGTCCGATATTAGTTTAAGGACGTCTCGGTCCGATATTAGTTTAAGGACGTCTAGGTCCACGAGTTTAAGGACCCCGCAGTCCATAGCGATGTGTGGTCGTTGGGACCCGTCACCTCTTTGACGTCGTTGAGGAATTACAACGATGGATGTCAAAGGAGTTCGGAGATGTACCCTCGAACCGGATGTAGATTGATTTAGGAGAGCCATTTTGCTCAGTCAATTTAATTTAAGGACTTATGGCCACGATTGGGCTAAGTCTAGTCGAAAATGTCCAACATTTTATTTGCTTTTGCATTGCATTTCTTTTTATTTTTATTTGGGCTTTGCCCAGAAAGGATGCAAAGCATCAATTTGTTTTGGGCTCTGCCCCTTTTTATTGTATTGCAATTTAATTTGGCCTACTAGGCCCCTCTGATTTGGGCCTGGCCCTTCAGTAAAATGCATTGCATTTGTCAGGCGCTTTGCGCCAATCACTGAGCGCAAGCGCTTGTGGTGAGGACACGTGTCATGCTCTGGTGAGCGCAAGCGCAACAGCGCAGTGCGCTGCGCTAGTGCGCTGTGCTGTTGCGCTGCTGACACGTGGCGCGCTCTGGTGAGTTGCGCCAGTTCCAGAGAGCGAAGCTCTATTTCAAGGCGCGTAGCGCAAGTTGTTCTGCAGCTGACACGTGGCGCGCTCTGGTGAGTTGCGCCAGTTCCAGAGAGCAAAGCTCTATTTCAAGGCGCGTAGCGCAAGTTGTTCTGCAGCTGACACGTGGCGCGCTCTGGTGAGTTGCGCCAGTTCCAGAGAGCAAAGTTCTATTTCAAGACGCGTAGCGCAAGTTGTTCTGCAGCTAACACGTGGCGTTCTCTCAGGAGCGCAACAGCGCAGTTTGGAAGTGCAAAGCACTAAGAATCTTTTTAGATTCCAGAACAGAAGTGCAAAGCACTATTTGTTTTCTTTGATCTAATTAGGATCAAAGAAAAATGAGTTTTTCTCTTTATTTCAAGAACCAGAGGTTCATAAAAGTGCAAAGCACTATTTTTTTATTTTATTTTTTTTTGTTTTAAAGAACCAGTGCTTCATACGAGTGCAAAGCACTATTTTTATTTATTTTTATTTTCTTTTTTGTTTTAAAGAACCAGTAGTTCATACGAGTGCAAAGCACTATTTATTATGTGAAGTTCATTGATCAATGATTTATCAAAAGAGATTTCTTTTCTCTCGTGAAGGTTTTTACCTTCTTCTTGAAATTTTTCTCAGAGTTCTCTCTGTTTGAAGCTCTTGATTTTTTTTTTTTCAAGAAATGTTGATGCCTTCTCTTCTCTTCTTGGCTCCTATTTATAGGAGAAGAAAAAGAATCAATTTGTTTAGCAAATCTCTCATTGAAAGATTTGATTTGATCGTTGAGAGATTTGATTTATATTTATCATTAATCTGGGCCTTTAGATCATTCAGTGAATTTTATTCACCGTGGATTTTAAATCCAAAAGATATTCTATTTGTTATTCTGGTGAGATTTTCAGGGAAATCTTTCCTTGTCCAAGATTTTTCCATAAATTGATGATTTTTAATTAACTTTGGATCTTTAATCCAACGGTTCTCATAATCCTTTTCCATTTGGAAAGATTTAGAAGCTTTTAGAATTTTAATTCTATTTCGAAAGATTTTTAGAGAAATTTAGAATTTTAATTCTACTAATCTGTAAGGCTTTCAAAGCCTGTCACGTGCTGGCACGTGACCCTTGGTCACGTGTGAGCACGTAACCTCGAAATTGGTTCCTTTAACAGTCGCTTGTTCATATTGTTGTTTTAACCATCACGTGTCAACACGTGACCATTGGTCACGTGTGAGCACGTGATATTTCATTGAGATAACTTCTGATTTTTAATCAGGGAACAGATTTTAGAATTTAATTCTATTCATTATTTTAGAGGCCTTAAGAGCCCATCACGTGTCTGCACGTGGCCCATGGTCACGTGTGAGCACGTGATGCCCCATTGGGGTCTTTTCTAAGTTTTTATTATATCTTCTAACTCCTCCAGCGGATTCTTAAAAGCCCATCACGTGTGAACACATAATGCCTCATAACTTTTGATCCCGGATGAATTATGAAGCCCATAATATATCAAATCGAAGGGTTTTTTGAGACGCTTTCAATACAATCAGAATTTATCCTTTTCTCCTTCGGGAGTTTGTCAAAAAACAGCCCGGAAGATACTGGTTCGTATTTCCTTAAGCGTATCGCTGCCATTTGATACCTTGGACTCTTTTGCGCAGAAATTTTTGGCGGGAACAAATGCCCCCCACTACTTTGCCCACGTAAGTATGTACGTGGGTGAAGTAGTGCAGAGTTATGCAGAGTTATGCATGGCGTATGACCAGTTTTGGGTTGATGTATCACTTTCAGAATCTTGATCTGAGAAGCTAACGAGCGGACACAAGCGTCGTCATTTATCATTGACTAGAATCTCAACTCTTAAGGGATATAGTTCCAACCCTTAACTCCATGAGCCGCATCCTTCTATTTTTTTTTTTGTCTCACTCTGGCGTGGAGTAGTTCATACGCTTATGTGTAAGTTCTCCATTTCAGTGGCATGTAGCTTTGGCAAGTGTGGCCCATAGATGGTCGGCCCATCTTGACTTCTTTGCAGGGCAGTGATGGCTTAGGAGACAGGGGTAGGATCTGCCACCTAAGGCTTTTCAACTTTACGAGCCGTGAGGGTCTCATAAAGACTTTTCTCCCAACGAGTCGTGAGGATCTCGTAGGTGTATTTTCTCCTTGGGAATCGTGAGGATTCCTAAGTGTGTTTTCTCTTATAAGTCGTATGGATCCTATAAGAGAGTTTTCCCTCTTACGAGTTGAGAGGACCCGTAAGCGGTTGTTTCCCTCCTTATCGAGATTCGACTTTGGAGAGTGTGACCCGTGGATAGTATGCAAGAGACCGTTTTGGGCCGACTTGCAGGGTCCCAGTGCTTAGGAAACAGGTTTTTTAATCCCTACTGCCTAAGGCTTTATCTCACGAGTCGAGACGAATCGAGAAAATCTCGCAAAGACATCAATTTCCTCACGAGTCGAAACGGATCGAGCAGATCTCGCAAGAACATCTTAACGTCGCATTTAACCTCTGCTCTTTACGACAGAAGCCCGTTAAGGTTGGTGGTACTTAGGGTTTTGGCCATCGTACCGTCGCATAAGCTGATATAGTCCTTGATAAGCAATCGTGTTGTTCGAGTAGCCCTGCGACTGCCGTGTCTCTGATCCCTTTGGGGGCTGGACAAGACGTCTTCAAGCAATCCTCCTTGGCAATTTGACCGTCAGAAGAGCAAGCGCTAGGAATTTGCCATGCCGCTTTTTACTTGAGGTTAGGCTCATTTTGGAGAGCCCCGATGAGTCATAACCACTCCGCGCTGGTGTGGGGATGATCTCCGATAGTCTTTCGGGCTTTATATGAGTTGCCGTTAAGACCCTGAAGCTAGGAATTTGGCCTTTGCTTCGTTTGCTGGCATTGCGTCTGCTGTATCGAGACGAATGTTGCGGTGGGAACTAGGGATTTTGCCGTGGCTCCGTTTGTTTGATGACGTTGCGTCTGCTGTGTCGAGACGAACGTTGGGGTGACATCTCGTCTGCTGTATCGAGACGGACGTCGAAGTGGTGACCACTCCACACTGGTGCGAGATGATCTCCGATTGTCTTTTCGGTTTTATATGACTTGCCGTTAAGACCCTGAAGCTTGGAATTTAGCCTTCGCTTCGTTTGCTGGCATTGCGTCCTCTGTATCGAGACGAATGTCGTGGTTGTCTCTAGGTTACTGGTGAACCGCCGAGGTTTGGAACTAGGGATTTTGCCGTGGCTCCGTTTGTTTGATGACGTTACGTCTGCTGTGTCGAGACGAACGTTGGGGTGACATCTCGTCTGCTGTATCGAGACGGACGTCGAAGTGGTGACCACTCCACACTGGTGCGAGATGATCTCCGATTGTCTTTCCGGTTTTATATGACTTGCCGTTAAGACCCTGAAGCTAGGAATTTAGCCTTCGCTTCGTTTGCTGGCATTGCGTCCTCTGTATCGAGACGAATGTCGCGGTGGGAACTAGGGATTTTGCCGTGGCTCCGTTTGTTTGATGACGTTACGTCTGCTGTGTCGAGACGAACGTTGGGGTGACATCTCGTCTGCTGTATCGAGACGGACGTCAAGGTGGTGACCATTTTGTGCTGGTGCGAGATGATCTCCGATTGTCTTTCCGGTTTTATATGAGTTACCGTCAAGACGTCGAAGCTAGGAATATGGCCTTCACTTCATTTGTTTTGGTGTGTCGAAATCCTGTTGGAAGAAGAATGCTGGGGTGACAACTCGTCTGTTGTATCGAAACGAACGTCGAGGAGGTGACCACTTCATGTGAGATGATCTCCGATTGTCTTTCCGGTTTTATGTGAGTTACCGTAAAGACGTTGAAGCTAGGAACGTGGCCTTCGCTTCGTTTGCTTTGTTACGTCCGAATCCCTGCTGGAGGAAGAACGCTGGGGTGACAACTCGTCTGCTGTATCAAAACGAACGTCGAGGAGGTGACCACTTCATGTTAGATGATCTCCGGTGGTCTCTCAGGCCTTATATGACTTGCCGTTAAGACATTGAAGCTAGGAATTTGGCCTTCGCTTCATTTATTCACACTGCGTCTGGTGTATTGAGACGAATGCTGAGGTGGAGCTGGGATTTTGCCGTCACTCCGCTTTGTTTCGACCATGGGGTCTTTTGTTAACTTCGCATGTACACCCTGCTGGACTGCGAAGGAACGCCGTTGTTGACATTGCGTCTGCTGTAACGAGATGAATGCTAAGGTGGAGTTGGGATTTTGCCGTTACTCCGCTTTGTTTCCGACCGTGAGGTCTTTTGTTGACGTTGCATCTGCCTCCGGCTGGACTGCGGAGGAACGCTGTTGGTGATCTCTAAGTTGTCGATGTTGACGTCGAGACCCTGAAGCTCGAGATCTTTGTTTGCCTCATTTGTTGACATCGTGCCTGTAATATTGCGACAAATGTCGAGATGGTCTCTAAGTTGTCTATGAACCGTCGAGATTTGACTTCGCTTTCTGATGGAGCCTATCGGGAAGGTATGGTTCCCTTTTTATCTGTGCCCCTGAACTGTATACAGGGATCGATGTAATTTCACCTGTGGGGCAAAAAGTTTCATTCTTTCATTCATTTTTTTTTGTTCTTTCTGCGATGCTTTATCATTTCAGCTTTTTATATCGCGAAAATCGCGATTGCCCAATCATTTCGGCTATTTTTCGCGGTGCCCAATCATTTCGGCTATTTTTTCTTTTTACTCGCTGCTTTTTATTGCGAGTTGCCTAATCATTTTGGCTATTTATTTTATTTTTACTCGCTGCTTTTTATTGCGAGTTGCCCAATCATTTCGGCTGTTTATTTTATTTTTACTCGCTGCTTTTTATTGCGAGTTGCCCAATCATTTCGGCTATATATATATATATATATTTTACTCGCTGTTTTTTTTTTTGCGAGTTGCCCAATCATTTCGGCTATTTAATATGCATTTTCAGCTCGCTGATTTTTATCGCGAGCGTAGAACTTGGAATCTGGTGCCAATCTCAGTATCAGCATCGCTACAACCGAAATATTGCCAGGAGCGAATCATCATCTGCCATGAAAGGACTTGGAATTTGATACCGATTTAGGCATCAGTATCGCTACAACTGGGATATTGCCAGGAGCGAATCATCATCTGCCTTGAAAGGGCTTGGAATTTGATACCAGTTTAGGCATCAGCATCGCTACAACTGGGATATTGCCAGGAGCGAATCATCACTTGCCTCTGTCGATGTTGAACAAAGGTGGCTTAGTAAACAGGGTTAAGGGTCCTGTCGGATAAGGCTTTTGACTTCATGAGCCGTAAGGGTCTCACAAAGGTATTTCTTCCTACAAGTCGTGAGGATCTTGTAGTTGTGTTTTCTCCTTAGGAATCGTGAGGATTCCTAAGTGCATGTTCTCTTGTAAGTCGTAAGGATCCTACAGGAGGATTTTCTCCTTGTAAATCGAGAGGATTTACAAGGGTTGTTCACCATACAAACATATCCCTAGTCTCGGATGGGACTTAGTTAGGGAAATGTTTATTCGCGCCCGTGGATTGTATACAAGGGCCAATATAGGACCACTTGTAGGGCAATGTCGAAAGTTGTGGGGGTTGCTTAAGCACAGGTTTAGGCCTCTGTAACTTAAGACTTTCAAATCTTACGAGCCGTGAGGGTCCCATAAGAGCGTTCTCCTTACGAGTCGTGAGGATCTCGCAAGTGTATTTTCTCCTTAGGAATCGTAGGGATTCCTAAGTGTGTTGTTCCCTTGTGAGTCGTAAGGATCTCACGCGGGTGGTTTCTCCTTATAGGGTCGAGAGGACCCTACAAGTGTTTCTTAACGAGGTTGCGCCCTTTCGGATTTTCACAAACACTCGCCGGTAGTCCTGCTGTTTTTACTCACGGAGCCCTCTCGGGCTTTCATCCGTGCCCGTTTTGCTTATGGACATACCGTTTTTTTTGTTGTTTTTTTTTTATTCTTTTTATTTTCTTTTTCTTCTCTTTTTTTTTTACGAGGTCGCGCCCTTTCGGGTTTTCACAAACACTCGCCGGTAGTCCTACTGTTTTTACTCACGGTGCCCTTTCGGGTTTTCATCCGTGCCCTTTTTGCTTATGGAGATACCTTTTTTTTTTTTTAATTTTTTTTTATCTCGTCAGCCTAAGGATGCTGCGGTATTAGTTTAAAGACGTTTCGGTCTGCTATTAGTTTAAAGACATTTCGGTCCGCTATTAGTTTAAGGACATTTCGGTCCATTGTTAGTTTAAGGACGTTTCGGTCCGCCGTCGCCGTATTTGAGGCGAACATCTAGTTTATTGATTTTTCGGTCTAGCGTCTCCGTATTTGAGGAGAATTTCTAGTTTACTGACTTTTCGGTCTAGCGTCTCCGTATTTGAGGAGAATTTCTAGTTTACTGATTTTTCGGTCTATGAGTCCTTCTCCATGAATGAACATGATGCCCCCGGCGTATCTATCTTCTTCGGAGCGTGCGGTTGTGGCGGACACACCTTCCAGTTCTCAGACAGCGCAAACTTGCCCTGTTGGTATTGGTCTTCAACCCAGTTTTTGAAGACGTAGCAGTCCTCGATCAGGTGACCTACTGTTTGGTGGTAAGGGCAATAATTAGGATTATTAACATCGCCTGGCCGCAACGGACGTTTTGGACCCGGCAGATTGATGAGTCTGTCGCACACTGCCAGCTCGAACAGTCCCCTTGTTTTATCTTGCGGAAACGAGTAAGGACGTTTCAACTTTTCCTGGAGGGATTGCCGCTTGTTGCTTTGGCAAGCAACCGGTCTAGGGCCACTTGATTGCTGTTGAGCATTGGCGACGAAAGCCGTTTTTCCTTTTCCTTTGTCTTTTTTGTTCGCTCCGTTGTTTGCGGGGCCGGGATTTTTTTCGAGTAGCATGCGATTGCATGGCTGAACATTCTCGCAGCTTCTCAGTTCCTTTGTTTTCGAAATAGATTCCCCGAGGGAAGAGTTGGGGGTAGCTTCTTCGTCAGAGTCGCTTCCAAAGGTGATAATTTGCGATCCCTTGAAGTCGGCTATATGACAGTCGGCGTCGGCTCCTTTGCGCTCATATATCGCATTTTTCCGATGTCCACAAGCTTCACACTTTGTCTCGTCGAAGTGTTGCTTTTGAGCGACATACCCTTGCCACCAACAGTTAAAGGATTCGCAGTCTTCGGTAGGATGTATGATCTTCTGATGATATAAACAGAAGTTAGGGTGCATCTCTGCCTCAGCGAGAGTATTTTCTTCAGAGGGCGGTAGCTTCATTCCTACTGACAGAGCTTTGGCGAACCTTTTCCTCGTCTTGAATTTGTTTTTACCCACAGTGTATGGCTTTTGATTTGACGGGAATGCCTTGGCTCTTTCCAGTATGGCCATTTCATGCTCTTGATTGGCTTTTGCTTTCAGACGAATTTCATTTAGGAAGGCATCGATCAACTCGTCTGATGGCTGTAGGATCTCCAGCTCAGGATTCGCTATTGGTTTCTCAGCGCAAGGAACCTCCTCATCGTCCGTTAGTGAATGAGAGATCACATGACAAGTCGCTATGTGTTCTTTGGCTTCATCTGAAGAATTTTCTCCATCGTCTTTGTCCTCAACAAAAGAGCACGCTGCCCCCGGCGTATCCGTCTTCTTTAGAGAGTGCGGCTGTGGTGGGTTTACCTTCCAGTTTTCCGACAGCGCGAACTTTCCTTGCAGGTATTGATCCTCGATCCATCCCTTAAAGACGAAACAATCCTCAATCGGCTGGCTTACCGTTTGGTGATAAGGGCAATAATTGGGATTATTAAGATCGCCTGGCTGCGACAGACGCTTTGGACTCGGCAGATTGATGAGTCTGTTACGCACTGCCAGCTCAAACAGTCTTCTCGTTTTATTCTGAAGAAACGAGTAAGGACGTCCTAGCCTCTCTTCGAGGGATGGGCGTGGGCGCACGTTGTTTTGGCGAACGACCGGCTTTGAGTTGCTCGACTGTTGTTGAGCATTGGCGACGACGATCGCTTTCCCTTTTCCTTTCTCATCTCAGGAATCTGATTTTGGAGGAGACGGTCTATGGCCCATCTGGTCCATTTGGGCTAATTTGTCAATCAAGGCCTGGAAGGTGGTCGGCCTGAAGAACATCATGAATTGTGAGATGGTCGCCTGCGGATCGAGAGTGCCCACAAACATGCCTACCGCAGGTGCCTCTTCTATGCGTTGTTCGCATTTCGACCATAGGTTCCGCCATCGTGTTGCGTATTGAACCCATGTTTCGCTTGGCCTTATCCTGGCATTTATTAGTGCTGTTATCGGGGTGCGTTCACTAGCACTCGCGAATCTTTGTGTAAACAGCAGTTCCATCTCTGCAAATGTTTTGACAGAGTCGTTAGGTAGCTCCGAATACCATTCAAAGGCTGTTTCTGCTAAGCTGCCGACGAATTGACGTAGCAACAATTTGTCATCTCCTCCAGTATTGCCGCATAAGGCCCTGAATTGAGCGACATGCTGATGCGGATTCCCTGTCCCTTTATATACGTGGAATTTAGGGATCGTATATCCTGGCGGGTAACTGATTTGGTCATACCAGCTCGGATACGGTCGTCCGGTTCTAACAATTTGCCCAGCCGCTTCATTCGCCTGATGAACCCGGATCTGCTGAGCTATATATTCGTCTAGGTCAACTTTGGAGATTGCCTCCTCCTTGGCTGTTGACAGAGCCGGCGGAGGATTTGACGTTTCTCCCCTGTCGTCTTCAAGGACGATCGGAGGATCTTCAGCAGGAGGTTCCGGCTGTAACATCATCCCTACCATATCTTGGAAGAGGAGCGCCATCTGTTTTATATTAGCCGCTTGCTCTGCAGCTTCTTTGTCCCTCTTTTCAAGGACTCTGCGTAAAAAGTCAGCGTCGGTTTCTTGTTCTTGACGCTCATCCGAAGACGTTTCAGATCTTTCTTTTGGCTCAGTGAGTGCAGCCATTGTAGTCATCATTTCCTGAAGCTTTTGTTGTTGCTCCTGGTCACGGATCGGGTGAGCGGTCGGTGGCCCGTAGAAGTGCGGCTTTCCTCCTTTCTAGAAGCCATATAAACAGTGTGCACCACCATGCCCCCAGACTTGGGGCGTTTGTGTTCGGTGTCTTTGCGATTTGCCGAAGACATAGGGGCTTTTTGCGGCCTCCTTTTTTGAGTGGTTGGAGTTAAGGGAGCCGTTGTGGCGGGCACCCAAGTAGCCGTCATTCTTTGTGGCTTGACAGAGTAGTCCTTCTCCTGCCGAACTTTCATCTTTTTCTGTCGGCGGGGATAGTCTTGATCAATCACCGACTCCTGGACCTGTCGCCAGACCTTGTAAATTTTAGAGGACAGCCGTTGAGGAGGCTGCTCCAGCTTCTTCTCTTGAGTATTCTCCACAGGTGAAGGAGTTCTCTTCAGCACTGCAGTAGGAGAGTTTCTGCACACCTTGTTTAGCAATTCAAAACTGTTCCCGGTTGGAACAGCAGCATCGATCCCCACCGTTGGAGCTGGCGGAATTATCCCAGAGGAGGAGTTGCCCCCAGCCTTCCTCACTCGGCGCCAGTGGCGACGTCGAGCGTGTCTTGCGGATGGAGTTATTTCAGCTATAAGGGTGACTTCGTCGTGTCTCCTGTTTTGAGGAGAGACTGTTATTGGTGCTAGCCTATCGAAGGCTGACACCCGTTGAGAAGTAATGTCTAATCTGTCAAAGACAGACCTCTGGGCAGGGGAAGCAGCTTTGAGGACCTCGCCTGGAGCAGCAACTGGAATGGCCAGCCTTATAAAAACTGACTTTTTGGAAGGAGGAGCCTTTCCAATGATTTCTTCCGCTTGAGCCGGGATAGCTATCCGCTTTGGGATGGCAGTTTCGGGTATCACGGGCTTGTAGACGTTCTGGCCCAGTCTGTTGGAAACTGAGGTATTGAAGTTGGGTGACCCGTTGAGAGGGGTCGCGGCAGTGGCGAGTCGATCAAAGACCGGCTTCTTTGGAGCTTCTTACGATGTTATTGGGGCATTGAAGCTTATCAATGGGAGCATAGTCCCGAAGAATAATCCAGCGGTGGCCTGAGTTACTTGCTCCACTGGCATCTTGAAAAGGGAGGCCGCTTGGGGCCCATAAGTCACTCCTCCAGCAATGACGGAGTGAGAGTTGCAGCTGCAGGCGGTGCAGTTCGAAGCCATCGATCTTCTGTTTTCTGCATGGAGAAAGACACCAAATCTAAGTACTTTGAATCCACAAGCAACCACAGCAAACCGTGATTTGTTCGCGAACACGACACACGAAGTGTGGAGTGGAAAGAGGAAGAGGTCCCACCGGGCGTGCCAGAATCTGTTCCCCTCCGAACGGCGGCCTGGACTTCGCGTCGTGCCTGGGGTTCGGGGCAGATGCTATTTGGTTTTATCCGTCTACCTCTCCGAAGATACCAAGTTGATTTATGGCACCGTGTATCGAAGGTTTAGACGGATGCGGCCGATGTAGCAGACTTCGTCAGATTCCCCCTCAGGGTGAGGGGTTTTTGATTGTGGGGACGCTCTTCCCTGCAGGCGCAAGCCCCTGCAGTTAATTACGCTACCGCATCGCGGTAACAACTTTCTCCTTCTCCAGAATTTCACTTCGTGTCGTGTGTGTTTGTTTTGTTTGTGGTTGCCCGTGGATTGTATACGGAGACTGAGTAATGCTGTCGCCCGTAGGACGTGGATTAGTCCAAATCTGTATTTACTTAGATTTGGGTTTGGTGTTTTTTGGTTTAAGGATACATTAGTCGCGTTGCGGCTAAGATCAACTTAAACGTTCGTCAAGGATACGTTAGTCCTGTTTTGGACTAAGATCGACTTGACGTAGTGATTGATTTAATTATCTGGCCGTTGGGACTCGTCACCTCTCTGACGTCGTTGAGGGATTACAACGACAGGCGTCAGAGGAGTTCAGAAATGTACCCTTGAACCAAAGTTGATTTGGAGTTTTATTGTTTATTTAAATATCTAAGGACACATTAACCGTATTTGGGGCTAAGATCAACTTAGAGGGGACCGTTTAGATCCGGCAAAAGAGCATTCGGGCTCTATTGCACCAATTTAAGGACGTGGTGGTCCATTATTAGTTTAGGGACGTTTCGGTCCGTCGCCAGTTTAAGGACGTAGTGGTCCATCATTAGTTTAAGGACGTTTCGGTCCAATACCAGTTTAGGGACGTAGTGGTCCATTATTAGTTTAGGGACATTTCGGTCCGATGCCAGTTTAGGGACGTAGTGGTCCATTATTAGTTTAGGGACATTTCGGTCCGATGCCAGTTTAGGGACGTGGTGGTCCATCATTAGTTTAAGGACGTAGTGATCCAATATTAGTTTAAGGACGTCTCGGTCCGATATTAGTTTAAGGACGTCTCGGTCCGATATTAGTTTAAGGACGTCTCGGTCCACGAGTTTAAGGACCCCGCAGTCCATAGCGATGTGTGGTCGTTGGGACCCGTCACCTCTTTGACGTCGTTGAGGAATTACAACGATGGATGTCAAAGGAGTTCGGAGATGTACCCTCGAACCGGATGTAGATTGATTTAGGAGAGCCATTTTGCTCAGTCAATTTAATTTAAGGACTTATGGCCACGATTGGGCTAAGTCTAGTTGAAAATGTCCAACATTTTATTTGCTTTTGCATTGCATTTCTTTTTATTTTTATTTGGGCTTTGCCCAGAAAGGATGCAAAGCATCAATTTGTTTTGGGCTCTGCCCCTTTTTATTGTATTGCAATTTAATTTGGCCTACTAGGCCCCTCTGATTTAGGCCTGGCCCTTCAGTAAAATGCATTGCATTTGTCAGGCGCTTTGCGCCAATCACTGAGCGCAAGCGCTTGTGGTGAGGACACGTGTCATGCTCTGGTGAGCGCAAGCGCAACAGCGCAGTGCGCTGCGCTAGTGCGCTGTGCTGTTGCGCTGCTGACACGTGGCGCGCTTTGGTGAGTTGCGCCAGTTCCATAGAGCGAAGCTCTATTTCAAGGCGCGTAGCGCAAGTTGTTCTGCAGCTGACACGTGGCGCGCTCTGGTGAGTTGCGCCAGTTCTAGAGAGCAAAGCTCTATTTCAAGGCGCGTAGCGCAAGTTGTTCTGCAGCTGACACGTGGCACGCTCTGGTGAGTTGCGCCGGTTCCAGAGAGCAAAGCTCTATTTCAAGGCGCGTAGCGCAAGTTGTTCTGCAGCTGACACGTGGCGCGCTCTGGTGAGTTGCGCCAGTTCCAGAGAGCAAAGTTCTATTTCAAGACGCGTAGCGCAAGTTGTTCTGCAGCTAACACGTGGCGTTCTCTCAGGAGCGCAACAGCGCAGTTTGGAAGTGCAAAGCACTAAGAATCTTTTTAGATTCCAGAACAGAAGTGCAAAGCACTATTTGTTTTATTTGATCTAATTAGGATCAAAGAAAAATGAGTTTTTCTCTTTATTTCAAGAACCAGAGGTTCATAAAAGTGCAAAGCACTATTTTTTTATTTTATTTTTTTTTGTTTTAAAGAACCAGTGGTTCATACGAGTGCAAAGCACTATTTTTATTTATTTTTATTTTCTTTTTTGTTTTAAAGAACCAGTGGTTCATACGAGTGCAAAGCACTATTTATTATGTGAAGATCATTGATCAATGATTTATCAAAAGAGATTTCTTTTCTCTCGTGAAGGTTTTTACCTTCTTCTTGAAATTTTTCTCAGAGTTCTCTCTGTTTGAAGCTCTTGATTTTTTTTTTTCAAGAAATGTTGATGCCTTCTCTTCTCTTCTTGGCTCCTATTTATAGGAGAAGAAAAAGAATCAATTTGTTTAGCAAATCTCTCATTGAAAGATTTGATTTGATCGTTGAGAGATTTGATTTATATTTATCATTAATCTGGGCCTTTAGATCATTCAGTGAATTTTATTCACCGTGGATTTTAAATCCAAAAGATATTCTATTTGTTATTCTGGTGAGATTTTCAGGGAAATCTTTCCTTGTCTAAGATTTTTCCATAAATTGATGATTTTTAATCATCTTTGGATCTTTAATCCAACGGTTCCCATAATCCTTTTCCACTTGGAAAGATTTAGAAGCTTTTAGAATTTTAATTCTATTTCGAAAGATTTTTAGAGAAATTTAGAATTTTAATTCTACTAATCTGTAAGGCTTTCAAAGCCTGTCACGTGCTGGCACGTGACCCTTGGTCACGTGTGAGCACGTAACCCCGAAATTGGTTCCTTTAACAGTCGCTTGTTCATATTGTTGTTTTAACCATCACGTGTCAACACGTGACCATTGGTCACGTGTGAGCACGTGATATTTCATTGAGATAACTTCTGATTTTTAATCAGGGAACAGATTTTAGAATTTAATTCTATTCATTATTTTAGAGGCCTTAAGAGCCCATCACGTGTCTGCACGTGGCCCATGGTCACGTGTGAGCACGTGATGCCCCATTGGGGTCTTTTCTAAGTTTTTATTATATCTTCTAACTCCTCCAGCGGATTCTTAAAAGCCCATCACGTGTGAACACATAATGCCTCATAACTTTTGATCCCGGATGAATTATGAAGCCCATAATATATCAAATCGAAGGGTTTTTCGAGACACTTTCAATACAATCAGAATTTATCCGTTTCTTCTTCGGGAGTTTGTCAAAAAACAGCCCGGAAGATACTGGTTCGTATTTCCTTAAGCGTATCGCTGCCATTTGATACCTTGGACTCTTTTGCGCAGAAATTTTTTGCGGGAACAGGGTTATACCTCATAAAGAGTGCTGTCTCATTCTGCCTGAACACCAGGTAGCCCGGCCGAATGGAGTAAAGATGGAGGATTTCCCGAGCCTTCAATATGGAAGCCCCGTCTTTAAAATTATCGCGTAGCGGCACTACCGACTTGGTGGTCTCTGAGCCTATTGTTATGACCTTGTCCAAGAAGGAAACCTTCGCTCCGACCAGGTGTGGACGAAGGAGTAGCCCCCTAGCCTCCCGCGGAGGTGCAACTATGATCGAAGCCCCGACCAACCGTATGACCCTTAGGAGTCTGCATTTCTTAAAAAAGGGAGGAATCTTATGGGCGCCGAACACCCCGTGCACGTGCATTTCCATCCAAGAGGTGAAGTAGTGCATTGGGAAGTTAGCTGGTTGCACCCCAGGCTCACTAGCGTCCGCCGCTACGCTAAGTCCATTATAAAGATAAGCCAGCCCGGCAATCCTACTGACAACTGCAAACCAGCCACCATCCGATGCGCCGGGTAGAAAACAGATGGCCGCATATGGCGCGGGTGCATGGGGAGCGCAAAACTGCACAGCCACTGTTAGTTATATGTATGCCCTAGAGGCCATTACTATACATAGGATGTATATTGTAGTGGATGCTTGGACATATATAGGGATGACTTTCTTGCTCGATATGATAGTATGCTATCTGGTTGCTCTTTATCTTAACGTGTACACTGATTGTCTCTCTGTTACATGTTGGTAAAGCCCTTAGGATGTGTACTTGACTACCTGGACTATGATGCGGATCATACTAGCGGGGACATGGTAGTCCATAAGTACATCCTTCAAGGTCCCTAGTCGTGGGTGTATCGAAACGGGGCATCGATATACCAGAGTAGACTAGCGTATACCTTCTCGACCCATACAGATGGGCGATGGATGATCCCATATCCATTGGTGTTTGACATCAGAGATGATATACGGGTGCTCAGTGGAGACTGGGTACACTGGACGGACTCGCCGAGAACTCCCAGATGGTATTATACCTTACGTCAGATGGCAGTTCTCTGGTAACACTGGTACTGGTTAGTCTGTAGACCCGAGATCGTCATAGAGTCTTGTGTGATTCTCACTGTGCTTTGATTTCCACCTTACCACGTCCAAGAAAGCGTGCAAAACGGTGGTTTTTAGGTACAGTCCCGAATCACATAGAGGCAATGAGCAATAGGAGGGGATTCGTTTCTCCCGGTATAGGGAGTTGAAACTTTTCAAGCGCCTTTCATCCTCAAACAGATGGCCTTAGTCTTATAACTGTGTTCGATTGGCTATAACCGGAAATCCCTGGCCAGGGTTGCTGAGATTTACTGGTAAGTGTTACCAGTAGTTTCTTGAACTGTTATAGACCTCATATCGACACGACTTATCGAGCTATTGGGGTCTGACGTTTACCACTCCTAGGCGAGATATGCGACATATCAGACGAACAGACCGGACTGTACGGTAAGTGTTACTGGTTGGATTCACAGGAGTGTGAGTGGGCTTGCTCGTTGATCTTCTGATCGCTCAATACCCGGGTGGCCGTTACGTTTAGCAGACCGCTTGCGGCTTGTGGGTGTTTGATATGATCATCACCTGCTGCCGGCGTATTGACGAGTCTTTAGAGTCCTACACAGAGGTTTCCTGGCTCAAGCGAGACGAAATAGGAGCGCATATGAGATATGTGCGGGACCGAGAATAATGCGTGTATGTGATACCGTATTCTATTCTTGCGATGAATGTATCGATTGGTTGTATGCGATATAACCTAGTTATCGAATCGAGGATTGATTCGATAAGTCGATACATTGGATATTAGTCGGTCATATGTGATATGACCGGATCGTTAAATCAAGTGTTGATTTAATGATTTAATGTATAATTATATATTTGATATATCACTTTACATTAACTAGTATTTGTTCACTTATGATGGATTTTCTCACTTGATGTGCACATTGTATATATGATATAGTTTTGTGCACTTGTTTGTATCATGTTTGATGATACATGCAAACTTGGGTGTATGTTTGCTTTAAACTATGATTAGGTTAATGGTTAGGGTTTGGATTATTTATTTATTTATTTATTTATTCATTTTGGAAAAGATGAAATGGTGGCTTTCTTTTCTTTCTTTGCTTGAAGCTTCTTGAAGCTTCAAAGCATCTTTGAAAGTCTACCATTTTTGTTTTCATCCTAAACCTAACCATTATACCTAACCCTAGTTTAGTCTCTACACTTGTTTGGCTCACCCATGGTTGCATTATGATAGATATCACTTCATTTTTCTTTTTGAGAATAATTGATTCTTTTTCTTCTTCTTCATCTTCTTCTTCAAGTGAAGAAAAAGAAACGCTCTCTTGAAAAATGTCAAGTGATGATTCCAAGTGAGAAATCCAAATCCAAAGTGAACCCACTTTCTATTTCTTCATCCTCTACCACTTGCCATGTAGTATAGGGTGTTTTCTTCACAAGTTTCAAGACTTGGTGAAGTTGGAGCTTGATCTTGAGTTGCCTCGACGTAGATCATCTTCGGCATCGAAGTCGACGACCTAGCCCGATCATTTCTTCGACGAAACCATCGCTAGAGTCCGGGATCCGATGATCGCAGCGGAGGGACGTCATCACGGAGCTAAGGAAGTGGAGGACCGGATCTACAAAAAAGGCTTGGTTGATGCCTTGTGAGACCTCATGGGTGTGCCTAGGAACCCTACAGCCACAAGCCCAGGAACCCTACAAAAAAGGCCTCCTCATCCATGCCCGGGACGACAATTTCTGAGAAAGGGACGACGGCGGCACCGGGGAGATAAAAGTCTTTGTGGTCATCCTCCGATATGGGTCGGCGATCCAAGCCGAATCAAAAAGGGTCATCGAGCTGGGCGAACTTCTCGCTCCGCTCCGATAGGAACTCCGGTCGAATGAAGCGGGCAATAAAATCTGCGAAACTGACGCCCGGGACGCCTGATTCCAGATAGAGTCCCTCATAGATCTCCAGTACCTTCACCAAGCCCGGGAACTGGTGCTGAATAGCGTTCTCCGGCGTCAGATCAAACACCAGCGGCTTGGTGGCAAAGACATATTCATCAGGAGGAAGCAACTCCTCGTAAGGCTCCCCCCTCATCGGCAGACCCGAGATTTCAGCAAACTCCTCCAAGGAGTTAGAGACTTCCCGGTTCGTCATCAGAAAGGTGTGGGTGGGGATGTTCCATTGCTCGATAAAAGCCTTAATCCACCACGTTGGAGGAGAAAGATACTCAAAGAGCGAGACGTAAATTGCCGAGTACAAACCAATCTTCATCAGATGAGTCCTCTTCGCTGATAGGATGTACCGGGCCCACTGCAAATGTCCGGCAGGCGGTCGTGGGATCAATCCAATGTTATAGGCCTGTCCTCAAGGGCGTGCTTCACCCTAACAGATTCGCCTCCCCAGAATGTCTATTGCCGTCGGTGGCTGCACGGGAATGGCACCAATTGCAGGCTGGAGGAGGTCATCCGAATTCCAATTTTTGACCTCCACGGCATACTTCACCGGGGGTTCATCTGCGTAGGGGAGTGAAGATGTTGGCTCGGACGGCGTGGCGGAACTGAAACTTCGGCGACCCTGGATGATCTCATTGTACCACCTACCCCACAAGTGAAGGCTCTTGTGCTCGGGGTCATGATCCTTGATGAGAGAGAGCACCCCTCGGTCTACCGGTGCCTGGGGAAACCCTCCCTCTGAGCGAACAAATGGGAAAGACAAATCAGCAGACATGTTTCCTGCGGAGGGACAAAAATTAGCCGTCAGTGTTGTAATTCCAACGCTTAGCATTTTTAAAAAGATTCTTACACCGCATTGCAATGCAGTGGGTAGGGGACCAAATGGGGACTCACAAAATCTGGATGACAGTGCATCATTTAATAAGACAGCCCCATCATTGGGTGAGACTGTCAATTAATGAAAATATCCCCAAGAGAATATCCTCATTGATGGGAAATCCCTAGAAACAAGGAGAAAATCTCCTCTTTTAGAGCAAAGCACTGTCACAGAGTGACATTTGTCAAACTCTGGTCTCAAGGGAATAAAATTTCCTTAAAAAGAGCCTAGCTCTATAATAATGATGGAAAAATCCATCAAAAAGAAAACTTTAACTCCTAAAGATTGAAAAAAAATTTAAAAAAAAATTTGGGATCTTGAAGATCCATGAAAACTTTTAGGAGTTCTCCATTTTCAGAGCAAAAAAGATCTACATTTGATCCATGAGCAAAGCTCTGTTCATGGGTTAAAACCCATGAACAAGATCTCTGTAGATCTACGAACTTTTGAGACCAAGGCTCTGTTGGTGAAACCCCAAAAGGGTTTTCTTTAGATCAAAGATCTATGAGAGCAAGGCTCTGTTAATTAAATTTTAATTTAATTTTACCTAAAACGATTCTAAATTCTGAACTTTGAAGTTCTTGGAAAGAAACGAGAGCAAGGCTCTAAAATTCTTAAACAAGAGCAAGGCTCTAAAATTCAAGTTCTTGAAAATGGTAAAGAATTACCAAGGACCAAGGGTCCTATTTATAGGCGCCTGCGCCCTTTCACCTCACCGGTTGATCCAATGGCTGAGATCTTGCCACCGCTGCACTCACGTGCGTGCCACGTGAGCGCAACGGTGGGGGGGAATTTGTTTCCACAAATCACAGCAAGGCTCTGTTTGAATTTCAAAAATTCAAATTTTGAAGCAACGCTTCAAATTCCATGCGCTGCGCGCAACGCGCCACGTGTCAGAAGCTGATACGTCAGCGCAGCGCCCAATCAGAGCAAAGCTCTATTTAAAACAAAATTAAAGGAAGTAACGCTTCAGTTGGGCTGCGCCGTGCGCTGCACGACACGTGTCAGCGCAGATGCGCAAGCACAGATGTGTTGCGCCGTGCGCTGCGCGACACGTGTCAGCTCAGATGCGCTAGGGCAGATGCGCTGCGCCGTACGCTGTGCGACACGTGTCAGCGCTAGCGCAGTTGCGCTGCGCTATGCACGTGTCAGCGCAGATGCGCTAGCGCAGATGCGCTAGCGCAGTTGCGCTGCGCGATACGTGTCAGCGCAGTTGCGCTGCGCTACGCTGCTTGACACGTGTCATGCATTGGGGCGTTTGCGCCAAACAGAGTTAAATTCTAGCAAGATTTTTTATGTTCTTGTTAAAACAAGAAGATTGTCTTCTGTAAAACAGAAGCCCTTGGATCAAAAATCCAACGGTGGGGAAAATTCCCCAAATCGTTCAGAGAAAGATCTCTTTAACAAATTTAACTAATTTATGGGCGCTATATAAAGGACCCTAGACCTCAATTCAAGAGGAGGAACTTTGTGAGAAATCAAGAACTTCAAACAGAGAGAACTCTGAAGAAATTTCAAGAAGAAAAGGTAAAAACCTTTAAGATAGAAGAATTTCTTTTAATAGATCATTGATCTAAGAACAAGATCAATGATCTCCAATAAAAAATAATAATAATAGTGCTTTACACTTATGAACCATTAGTTCTGCAATCTAAAAGATTCTCAAATTAATAGTGCCTTGCACTTGCAAAACTGCATTGTTGCGCTCCTGGGTTGGCGCAAGCCACCAGAGAGCGCCACGTGTCAGCATCTGACTAACTTGCGCTGTGCGCTTTTAAGATAGAGCTTTGCTCTCTGAAACTGGCCCAACCCGCCAGAGCGCGCCACGTGTCAGCAGCGCAAGCGCAGCGCACTGCGCTTGCGTGACACGTGTCAATACCACAAGCGTTTGCGCTCTCTGATTGGCGTAAAGCGCTTGACAAATGCAATGCATTTCTTTTGCTAAAGAGCCAGGCCCAAATCAAAAAGACCTAGTAGGCCAAAATAAATTGCAAAGCAACAAATGGGCAGAGCCCAGGTAAAATTGATGCTCTACATCTTTTATAAAAGGGCAGAGCCCAAGTAAAATTGATGCTCTGCATCATTTATAAATGAGCAGAGCCCAAAACGAATTGATGCTCTGCATCCTTTATGGGCAGAGCCCAACCAAAAATAGAAAGTAATGCAATGCATTATTTAAACATGGGTAAAGCCCTAGCACAGGTCTAATAGACCAAAAACAAAGAAAAGCGTTGAATATTTTTCAACTGGACTTAGCCCAATCATGGCCGTAAGTCCTCAAATTAAATTGACTAAGCAAAATTGCTCTCCTAATCAATTTACCTCCGGTTCGAGGGTACATCTCCGAACTCCTCTGACACCTATCGTTGTAATCCTTCAACGATGTCAGAGAGGTGACGGGTCCCGACGACCACACATCAATAAGGACTGCGGGGTCTTTAAACTCGTGGACCGAAACGTCTTTAAACTAATGATGGACCAACATGTCCCTAAACTGGCAATGGACCACCACGTCCCCAAAAGGGAACATGGACCACCACGTCCTTAAACTGGCAATGGACCACCATGTCCCTAAACTGGTATTGGACCACTACGTCCCTAAACTGGAACAATAGAGCCCTCAAATGCACTTTTGCCGGATCTAAATGATTCCGTTTAAGTTGATCTTAGCCTCAAACCTGGTATATAAAACATATGAAATATTGGATATACTAGGACGGCATATGAAATATTGGATATACTAGGACGTCCGTGTTTTCAATACGAGCCAGTATAAAACACGGATTCCACGGTCGCGATGAATAGCCAAACCCACACCCCTAGACCCCTATGAGAGCGGCAAGCAACCCTACCAATTCTACAGTTAGGAGACCCGGACTCGACTCCTCGAGTTGGTCTCCCTCTGGACTCCAGAACCCGATTACTTGTGCCCTCCTCCTTGGGTCTATCCTAGTGCGGAAAAATAAATAATATACAAAAGGTGACATCTTCCGCAACCTGGAAGTACCCCAATAAAAGAATATTACATACAAGTTTTTACATGAATGAAAATGAAAAACACTCATCTGACATAAACCCCTCCCCCGGGCTATTCAAACACGACGATCCAATATAACATATCCAGCAACACATAACATCACATGTCATCAACGTAAGTAAATATGCGCATCCCAATTGTCGTTGACATATAGCAACGAAACCGGCGATATCACATATTACACTTACGGTCGCAGAAAAGAAAGTGTAAAACTACAACAGTTGGAATCCGCAAACTCTTTAGACATCGCATGCCTAACCAAATGAATTCCTTAGACATCGCATGCCTAACAATTATAAACCCCGCATTTCAGTCTCATTATCGAAAACATTTTTCAATATCATGTCGGACAATTCAACAAGATTCCCGACATTCTGATCGAATGCTCGTCGCAAACTTTAGTAGACAGCCGCACCCCCGATACCGTCGACGAAGTGCACCAAGGCGGAATACCGCTACCGCGAGCACCCGAACGGATGCTTTCAGCGACGGGGATTTCCTACAGTCACTTGGTCGGGGCTAAGGTGTCACGACCCGAAAGTACGGAACGTGACCGGCACTTAGATTACGAAGCGTCTAGAGACGCCACGTGACCCAAGTAAGCCGAAGCCCAGAAATCTAAACCATAAAAGAAGAAAACAAGAAAAAAAAAGAAAACAAGAAAAAAAAAAAACATCAGCAAATTTTACCAAAAATTTCGGCAGAGTCTCCTCTATAAAAACTGGCCCCCAAACGGGTACAACAAGTATAATATACATAAACAATAAAAAGCATCCCCAACGGGTGCTAGCTCGACGCCAACAGGCGGAGACAACCACAACAATCACAATAATATACAACGCCAAAGGGCGAGGCTCAAAGCTCAAAAGAAAACAAAACCACAAGATCAGGATAATACATACGCAACTCTAAGGTCGAATTAAAAGACTGGTCCACTAACTTATCAAGTAATACAAGTATGGTTGATGGAGTTTACTAGATACAAATGAAAGAATAAAAATACAATGGTGGTTCAGATACAAGTGAACCAACCTACCGTGCAAATCACCCTGAAGAAAAGATGTGCCAACAAGATGCCACGGAAAACTGTACATCGAACCTGTAAAGAATTTGGCACAACGGGGATGAGTTGCCAACTCGTGAGTAGAAGACATCTACGAAAAGAAATCGAATGCACGACGCTATCCTAGGTCATAATAATACACTACTATATCCCAACATCTAGTAACAGCAGGGTAATACTACGTGTAAGTGAAACTACTCCGTGTCGTGTCAGTACCTCATATAATACTATGTCATATGAATGAAATGCATGCACCATGAATGTAAAGTGACAAATCCTGAAATCCAGATATATATGTATAAGAAATCTTTAGCTGTTATCATAGTAGAATGTGTATAAGAATCTGAAATCTCAATAATGAAATCCATGGAAATCCGTGTCAAACATCGACACAACACATGTAATCTCAAGTCTCAATATCTCGGGCTCCGTCAGTCCGGATCGGCCCATATCATCAAATCTCACGACAACGGTCGGTATCCTCCGGATATCCGCCGCGCCAGACATCACCGGTAGGTAGCCTTCCCCTGCCAGGCTCATCGTCTACAACTCGATCTTCTTGCCCCGGGGTACCATACCGGGCCCACCATGTACCCGAGACGGTTCATCCACTCCTCGAATCGGGTCTCGAAATCCATCAGAAAACATGAAATACTCATGGTGGACGACACATACATCACGATAAAACCGCATCTTATTTTAAAAAGAGAAGAGGAGAGAGAGAGAATTTTTTATATATTTTTGCGGTTTTCCCCAAAAATCCAGAAATCTCATAGAAATCCAAATCTCAAAATCATAAGTAACTACATGATAAGTGTCGGCATATGCCCATAATACTGCATGATAACACAAAAATATGAATGCATGAATGTCTAAGGAATGAATATCATGTCTTATACTTGACATCAGAGAGTGATCACAACATTATATCGGTTTAGTTGTTAACTGATTCTATCAATAAAAGATACTATGATCTAAAGTGTACGTGACATAGCAATTACCGATGATGATGTGTGTGAGCCGGCAAATAAGTGTGCGTGGAATATGCGCATCATCGGTAATGGTGCTGGTGTCCTAACAGGTAAAGTTTATACTGATTATAGCAACATATAAAAGAACATGCACCATGATGATTACAGTATGAATGTAAATACAGATGTGCATTATCCACTCCTCTGCGATATACGAGTATAACTACCACTATGTGAGTCGAACCTAACTAGTGTCCATCTATTATCCTAAGGAACTAACCTAAGAAACTAGTCAAAAGAAACAAGCATCTACCTAAGGTCTGAACCAATGTCTCTAATAGTCGGCGATCTAGCCTCAAAAGCGTCACGTACGTAGTACGGCTTCCTCGACCCAAGAGTGCGGATCAATCATCATATCTAGGCCTCGTACGGTAAAATCCATCGTACGGCATCCCAATATCGGGGTACGGGTCAAGTATCTCCTAGGTGTCTCATCATTCGTATAATGTCATCATCAACACATCTCATGATCAAGGTTCTAAACTATAATCGCATACATCAATCGTATATCATTGCCATCATAGAATAATCCTTAGTTTATCCTCAGAAATATCATGTCACATGTATCATATAGTGATTAAGTCATACTTATATCATATCGTGATCAGTCACGAGTTACAGTTCGGGTTCTATTCTAGAGTCCCATGTACCTCAATATCATCACTACCCATTATAATTTACGTATACCTGTTCATTATCATTTTCTACTGATCCGCTAACCCTTTATTACGACTGTAGTCAAGAATCACGGCATCAAGCCCAGTTATACAGTTTCATCATACCTCGGATATCATATCACATCAATGAATCACCTATATGTGTTGTATATATATGTATACACCTATACCTAGTTCTATATATATACACATACACGTACCCCATGTCGTGTTTCAGTGTGTGCGTGGGTGTGTTTCTATCTGAAACTTACGAACCTCTTCCAAGGTACTCATCCTCTGATATGGTTTTCCTAAATCAGTCTAGTCCAGCCTAGGGTCAATACTAGGGTCCTACTAGGGTCACGTCTGGTTTTCTAATATCGATAAGTACTATTCCTATTCTACATTGCGGGGGTGCTAAACGCCATCCACCCGACTTCCCCCCGTAGATATACATCTACTCACCTGGTCCATGTCTGCCGAAGACGGTGTCGCCATCCTCCTCTTCATTGCCCGCAGTCCACGTGGGGGGATACCTAGACGCAAACATATAAATAGCATCGTAAACTGAATCACATACGAAAGTCAAACGATCTAAAGGAGCAAGCATAGGTTAAAACCTATGTCCCGTCCACGCAAAAGAACCAAATACCGCTCGATATCGGCGTACAAACTCCGATGGATCGAGATAACATCATCAAACAACTTGTAGTTTTAAAACACATTACTTATACCATAAAACACGATTAAATCCATCGAAACCCTAAAATCTATCAAACCGTCCAATTTCGCAAAAACCCGAAAATGCCAGTATACCGTTTTTCATCAAAACTTGACATTTAAATGAAACTAATGGTCATAAAACTCATTAAATAGCATTACTAGACTATACAAACCATTACTATATTTTTATTACACAATTTTTGCATTTATTTGAAATTTCTAGTTTGCAACTTTTAACAATTTTAACATTTTTCAAGCAAAATATCACAATTCCACCGCAATACGTGATTTTGCATAAATTAATGTCTTAAACTACAATTTATGATGATAATAATATAATGAAACTATAATTTAAATTTTTACTCTCGGTTAATTAAGAATTTCCAAGAACTAGTTAGCAAAATAGCAATTTTCATCATAATTTATCCACTATCAATAAAACTAGTAACTAAATTGAGTTTTTCATTCCACCAACAAGTTAAAATTCTCTTAAAAATCACACTCTAGTGTTATAAACATTAGTTGTAAATTTATCTCACTAATAAATATATTATTCATAAATCTAGTTTGCAATAAAATCGCTTGATTTAACAATTTGATTGAGCAAATTACAATTCAACAACCATACAAGATTTTTCTCATTCTAAAATTGTTAAACTAGTTATTATAAGCCTAATTAATTAATAAAAATCATAACTTGATTTTACCACCCTAACTTGAATTTTTAAAACTTGGAAATAGAATTAATTTATTAATTATAATTATGCTAGAATGAAACATTAAATAAAAAATAAACAAAAGAATGAGATTTATACCTTCATGACATGAAACCTAAGCATGAAATAAGCCTCCAAAATAATGGTTTCCATCTCCAAGATCCATGCCCAATAGGTTAAAGAATATTGGGTAAAGATTAAATATGGATTTTGGGGTTTATTTTGGAATTTTTTGATGGAATTTGATGATTTTAAATGCAAGTGAAGTGGGGAATTTTTTTTGGGGCAGCCATGGGGTGAGGAGGCCGGCCACTTTGGGGAGGAGAGGGAGAGAGAGAAAAGAGTGAGAATGATGTAGAAAGTTCCCCACAAATATCCACCTCTTTATGTCATTTCAACATTTTAATCAATTTCTTTTATTTCATTTCTAACACAACTCAAGAAAACTCTAGAATTTTCAAAAAATTTGCAAATAAATTTTGCATGATATACACTAAATTATAATATGCCATGGTTCATTTTTACAAATTAAAACCATTCAAAATTGTAATTCATACTAATTTAGTGAAAAAATAAAGTTTATGTTAATATTTAAAATAATTAATTTAGGAAAAATATTTTATTAAACTAAAAATTTATAAGTGGCTAAATAAACACCATTTACTAGTAATTACATAATTAAATAGGTATTTTTGAATTTATAATGAAAAACAATTGCGGTTTGATTTTTCGAAAAATACATTTTGCTTTACCGAAAATCATAAAATTCACTTAAACAATTTTATTTATTTAATTATTTTTAAAAACGTTACATAAGGGTTGTAGCTTTCTATTAAGTTTATCCGGCGAGTATCCGCGTACGCTACGTGATTGCGACGGACTTTTGATCACATCAAAATTCCGTGGCAACCGATCAAGTGAGACTAAACTGCTATGTTTATAACATCCATATTAGTTATCTCATAACTACTTGTGAATTCCAAATATTGTATCAAATTCCAGATAAATAGAAAATGTTAAACTTTTCGATCGAACAATCAAACACCCAAGTTTTCCCGAAACAACTCAACAAATGAAATATGTTTAAAAACATTGACTTCATGCCTCAGTACCAACGGTCCAGCCGTAGAAGGGTCAAGCCAACGCCTCACATGTGGCACGCCGTACCGCCCCAAACCTTAAGGTTCAAAGGGCAGTTCAAGACGGTCACATAATCGAGTTAAGGTTTGTTGTCTTCTAGAGGGTCCATCGCGTTACTTGCACTACTTCGAACGTTCTTAAACTACGGAAAGATCCAACAGTTGGAAATTTCCCGACAGGGGAAAAATTGGGTATTTATATCCGGTCGAACGTTTCAAGATTTTCTAAATTACCCGGAAAAATACATAGACGCAGTTAAAGATTCCGATCGAATCATCGAGCCCCAATACAACCCAGAAAACTCAACTCTTGAGTATAGATTAAAAATACCCATAAAACAGAGGAAACTCAAAAAGACATTACTGTGCAAAAATCAATAAATGATGTGACTGTATGGCCGCACCGCCGCATAAGCCATGCTCTTGCAGCGGTTCCGCGGCGCTTTAGTCGACTCAGGAGCTCGTTTTGCACAGTAACCCTTAGAAACCCTGCTTATTTTTCTGCATATTTTTAATTTGGAAAAATCCACTGTTTTGAAAAATGTACATAGAAGGGTTAAATCTAGGGTTTCGGGGTTCGATCGGGTTTCTAACTTCGTCTACACATCGCCTAAAGCTCTAGCTAGGCTCTGATACCACTATAGGGTTCCTAGGCACACTCAAGAGGTTCCAAAAGGCATCAACCATGCCAAAATCAAATTTTTCTAGGTGCCGAGAAACCCTAATGAAGATAGTTAACTAGAGATCCGGTCCACCACTTCTTTAGCTCCGTGATGACGTCCCTTCGCTGCGATCACCGGGATCCCGGACTGTTGCGATGGTTTCGTCGGAGAAATGAGCGGGCTAGGTCGTTGACTTCGATGCCGAAGATGATCTACGTCGAGGAAACTCAAACTCAAGCTCTACCTTCACTAAGTCATGAAACTTGTGAAGAAAACACCCTATACTACATGGCAAGTGGTAGAGGATGAAGAAATAGGAAGTGAGTTCACTTTTGATTTGGATTTCTCACTTGGATTCATCACTTGAAAATTTCTAGCAAAGGTTTTCTTTCTTCATCAAGAAGAAGAAGAAGAAAGAAATGAAAAATGAATGAATTAATAATATAGAAAATCAAGTGATGCCTTATCATAATGCAACCATGGATGAGGCTAACACATGTAGAGAATAAACTAGGGTTTAGGTTTAATGGTTAGGTTAAGACAAAAGACAAAATGACTAGACTTATGAAAGCTTCATGAAGCTTCAAGAGAAAAACAAAGAAAGCCACCATATTTGTTTTTGCCAAAATGAATAAAGAAAATAAATAAAGATAACAAAACCCTAACCATTAACCTAAACATGGATTAAATCAAACATACACCCAAGTTTGCATGTATCATCAAACATGATACAATCAAGTGCACAAAAATATATCACATATACTACTTGTGCACATCAAGTGAGAAAATCAATCTTAAGTGAACAAATACTAGTTAATGTAAAGTAATATATCAAATATATAATTATACATCAAATCATTAAATCAACACTTGATTTAATGATCCGGTCATATCGCATATAACCGACTAATATCAAGTGTATCAATGTATCGAATCAACACTTGATCCGGTAACCCGGCTATATCATATATAACCGTCCAATGATACAAATCGCGAGAATAGAATACAGTATCACATACTGGTATTATTCTCGGTCCCGCACATATCTCATATGCGCTCCTATTTCGTTTCTCTTGAGCCAGGAAACCTCTGTGTAGGACTCTAAAGACTCGTCAATATGCTGGCAGCAGGTGATGATCATATCAAACACCCACAAGCCGCAAGCGGTCTGCTAAACATAACGGCCACCCGGGTATTGAGCGATCGTAAGATCAACGAGCAAGCCCGCTCACACTCCTGTGAATCCAGCCAGTAACACTTACCGTACAGTCCGGTCTGATCGTCTGATATGACGCATATCTTTCCTAGGGGTGGTAAACGTCAGACCCCAGTAGCTCGATAAGTCGTGTCGATATGAGGTCTATAACAGTTCGATAAACTACTGGTAACACTTACCAGTAAATCTCAGCAACCCTGGCCAGGGATTTTCGGTTATAGCCAATCGAACTCAGCGCAACATCAACTCCCTATACCGGGAGAGACGAATCCCCTCCTATCGCTCATTGCCTCCATGTGATTCGGGACTGTACCCAAAAACCACCGTTTTGCATGCCCTCTTGGACGTGGTAAGGTGGAAATCAAAGCACAGTGGGAATCACACAAGACTCTGTGACGATCTCGGGTCAACAGACTACTCTGTACCAGTGTCACCAGAGAACTGCCATCTGACGTGAGGTATAATACCATCTGGGAGTTCTCGATGAGTCCGTCCAGTGTACCCAGTCTCTACTGAGCACCCGTATATCATCTCTGATGTCAAACACCAATGGATATGGGATCATCCATCGCCCATCTGTATGGGTCAAGAAGCGTACGCTAGTCTACTCTGGTGCATCGATGCCCTGTCTCGATACACCCATGACTAGGGACCTTGAAGGATGTACTTATGGACTACCATGTCCCCACTAGTATGATCCGTATCATAGTCCAGGTAGTCAAGTACACATCCTAAGGGCTTTACCAACATGTAACAGAGAGACAATCAGTGTACACGTTAAGGTAAAGTGCAACCAGATTGCATAATATCATGTCGAGCAAGAAAGTCATCCCTATATATGTCCAAGCATCCACTACAATATACATCCTATGTATAGTAATGGCCTCTAGGGCATACATATAACTAATAATCTCCCACTTGCACTAGGGTCATCTGATAGCAGTGGTTGTAGTATCTCATACTCAACCATCCCATAAAAGTCTCTCTCTGGGAAAAGGCCTTTGTGAGTGGATCCGCCGTGTTGTCCTCTGAGTCTACTCTCCTGACCTCGATCCCTTGGAGATCAACCATCTCCATGATCAGGTGACACTGCCTCAGAATATGTCTGGATCACTGATGGGACGGGCATTCCTAGGCATAAGCCACAACTCCATTGTCTCACAATGGGAGGAACTAAGTTCATCTCATGAACAAATATACACCCAGACAGCCTCTTTGGTAGCATCTTAAGTAGCAATGTATCCAGCCTTTATCGTCTAGTAAGCCACGGTATCTAGCTTGGAACTCTTCCAACATACCGTCCCTTTACTAAGGGTAAAGACAATGCCTGTGACTGACATTCAGTCATCCTTATCATCCTGGAACACTTCCAGTGATTCTCCCCAGGATCGATTGATACCATCTCACTACATCTAGTGAGAATCCTAACATCCATTTAGATCTATCTCATAGATCCAAAACCCAGGATTTAGTAGGTATCACTTTGATCCTATGTAGAGAATCATTGTGATAAGCGGAGATTGACTGAGCGTAGCATAGGAAACTCCTTCCCTATAAAGAGTATGTCATCCGCGTACTCTACGAGGATCACCACCATACTCCCTACTACCTTTTTGTATATACAAGGTTCATCTACCATTTTGATGAAGTCAAACTCTTTGACTACCACATCAAAACAGACGTTCCAACTCCGTGATGCCTGCTTTATCCTATAAAGCAACTTGTGCACGTTTCCGCTGCTCCCACTGTCTACGAAGCCCTCTGGCTGTGTACTTATAGACGCCCTCTTCTAAAACATTATTTAGAAAAGCTGTCATGACACCCAACCACCAGATATCGTAGTCATGGTATGTAGCCGTGGCAAGTAGGATCTGGATGGACTTAAGCATAGGCCCCATAAAAGGTTTCATTATTAGCCACAACTGATCTACGATGCAAACCTTTAACAAGTCTAGCTTTGAAAGTCTCAATCTTTCCATGTACACCAAGTAATCTTCTCAAGATATACTTGCTCCTGATGGGGATTTAACCCTTCAGATAAAGCAACTTAAGTCCATACTTTGTTGGTGTACATAGATTCCATCTCAGATCACTAAGCATCCAGCCATTATTACAGAGTCCCACTCCTGATGGCCAGCTCAAAACTAGTTGGGTCATCATCTCATGATGCAATCCTCGCTCCCACTGTCATAGAGAAACCGAAGTATCTCTCAGGTGGGTGAGGAACCCTACTAGATCGGCGGAGAGGCTGAGGTTCGTTGGTAACTATTGAATCCTTTGGTTCTATCAAATCATCTGCTGTAATTTGTATAACTAGAACCTTTCCAGTTCTACATTACAGACCTTGCCTCGAGATTGTCCGGATTTTGCTTTTAGACATAGGCCAATCAACCCCAAATCTTAACCAGCTTAAGACATGGGCTCTTCCCATACCATATCTCATATGGAGTGGTAGACTGTGATCTGATTCGAACCTAATTCAATAGGTATGCAGCTTCTCAAGTGCATAACCCCCAAAAGGAAACAGGTAACTCAGTAGTACTCATCATAGAGTGCACCATATCGAATATGGTGCAGTTGCTCCGCCCCGATATACCATCGTGCTATGGTGTATACAGAGAAGTAATGCTGAGTGAGAATCTCATTCTCCTTTAGAATAGTCCAGGAATTCTATGCACAAGTATTCTCCTCATTGATCTCATCAAAGGACATAATACTTATACCCGTATTGGTTCTCTACTTGTAACTTATATTCTATGAATATCTCAAAAGGTTCGGACTTGTGTTTCAACAGGAACATATGACTGAGTCTTGAGAGATCATCAGAGAATGTAATGAAGTACAAAGAACCGGTCCTGGCATGTGTAGATGGGGGACCTTACATACATCAATATGTATCAATCCCAAGAGTTTACTAACTCTTTCTCTGTTTCCAGTAAACGGAGCTATGGTCATCTTATCTTTGTGACGTGACTGGCAAGTTTCACAAGATGTAAATTCAAACTGATTTAAATATGTATCTATATGTAACTTCAGCTAGTCGGGTCGCATTGATATGACCTAGTCTACAATACCTCAAGAAGAATTCGTTCATTTCTGAACTCTTCCTCTTGTGTGTGTTCTGTATACAAGGAACTGTAGTTTGATTTAGAACGTCAATGCTTTTAGATAACGTGCCTGAACCGATCAACTTTTGATATAGGAAATGTTCAAAACATTATCCAACAATACAAAATTACATCTATCTTTACTTATAAAGAGACTGATATGATTTTGTATATCAGGTTCGGTATCTAATAGCATTTGTTCAGAATCAATGTATTTGGAAATACAGGGTGACAGTGACCAACAGACTTGGCTGCAACACTTGCACCGTTTTCTGTCTCATGAAACTTATCACCCGTCCTCAGTTCTCTACCTATTTGTAGCCCATGTAACAGATTACATATTTGGGATCCTGATCTGGTATCACATACCCAGGACATAAAGGATACTGAGAAACAGTTCTCTGTAATGAACATACCCGAAGAAGATGCATCAGCATGCACTTTCTTCGTTTGGGTGGCATAGGAATTCTGGTATTCCCCAATTTCCTGCTCTGTCTTATAACAATTATAAGTTGGAGCGGGACCAACGTTCCCCAGCTCAGTATAATAAGCGGGTTCGGTCAATAATCCGTATTATTATCTTGATTAAGGCGTGATATGGTCGCTACCTGGAGAGAGAGAGAAGAAAACACTCAGCGTGCGCTCTTGCAAGAATAGATTGGTTATTATTTTATCTAATCAGGATGGCTCCCACTGTTTTTATCAAATCTTCCTTCAAACCCTAAAAGGAAAGACTAGCCGGGATTAATTACACGCTACAAGTTCGCCAATCTTTCGGCCAGGCCAGTGTCGGTACTTTGAGGGAGGTCCCCCGTGCTTTCGCACGAACCTAATTATGGTAAACCTCGTTTTTCCAGAGGCGTAACCTCGTTAACACCTTTCTAGACACCTACTTGATCGGCTAATTATAATGTGTAAAACTCTCCCAGGAGTAACTCTTACTCGCAGTGGGTATCGGGATCCAACTATCTCATAGAAGGTATGCAATCTCATTGCAAATTTCAACACTTGAAATTCCCGATAATATTTTACCCCTAGCGTCTTATGACCTTGACGCAGGCCAACAAACCATAGTCCGCTAGTCAAGTTCAACCCGTCATTTCTTGATTGAATTAAACCCACCCGCACGACCCTTGACGCAGGCCAACAAAGTCGCACGACTACCCTAATCCAATCTGCATCATATGCATAAACAGATAAATACTAGTTAGCTACAGCACACTACGCCTTGACGCAGGCCAACAAACGTAGCACGAATACTAAGTAGGACTTATCTGAAATGACGGAGGGCTACGACAGGTTTTTTCTGAAAACCTATTGCGTAATGAACTTGATATCGTTGTAGAATCAAATGATTTTAAAATGGAGTGTTTTTTAGGCTTTTCTAGTTTTGCTAAAGAGGTCACTCCCGGTGAAGGGATCATCGGCCCTTTTCTCGTCGAATGAGGTGCGGGATATATCATATTTATCACTGTGCAAAGCAAGAACTATAGAAGCAATCAAAAGACAAACCGAGGAGTGTAGCATCTGCCAGTTATTGCTAAAGGGGTCACTCCCGGTGAAGGTATCTCGGCCCTTTCCTCATCGAATAAGGTGCAGGATGTTCTACAAGGAACACCACGATGCAAAGCAAAAACTGTAGCTACCAGTTTTTGAAAATTCGATTCCACAACATCTTTAGGTTTCTTTTTCTTTCATTAATCATATTAATGAAGTCCCATCATTTAAGTCACCTAAACATCACAGATAAGTAGGACATACACTTATGCCATCTGCATTCGCCTCGATGTCCCCTCGTGCACCGTTAGGTTAGGTGACTAACGGCAGAGCGGGGCAGGGCTAGCGCGGGTGTAAAACATAAGTAACGTCTATATAATAAATCATATATACTATATACAGTATCTATCACAACATATCAAATGATCACATCACAGATATCACAGCAGAAGAAACATATGAAATATTGGATATTCTAGGACGTCCGTGTTTTCAATACGAGCCAGTATAAAATACGGATTTCACGGTCGTGATGAATAGCCAAACCCATACCCCTAGACCCCTATAAGAGTGGCAAGCAACCCTACCAATTCTAGAGTTAGGAGACCCGGACTCCACTCCTCGAGTTGGTCTCCCTCTGGACTCCAAAACCCGGTTACTTGTGCCCTCCTCCTTGGGTCTATCCTAGTGCGGAAAAGTAAATAATATACAAAAGGTGACATCTTCCGCAACCTGGAAGTGCTCCAATAAAAGAATATTACATACAAGTTTTTACATGAAAGAAAATGAAAAACACTCATCTGACATAAAAAAACCCCGGCTATTCAAACACGACGATCCAATATAACATATCCAGCAACACATAACATCACATATCATCAACGTAAGTAAATATGCGCATCCCAATTGTCGTTGACATATAGCAACGAAACCGGCGATATCGCATATTACACGTACGGTCGCAGAAAAGAAAGTGTAAAACTACAACAGTTGGAATCCGCAAACTCTTTAGACATCGCATGCCTAACCAAATGAATTCCTTAGACATCGCAGGCCTAACAATTATAAACCCCGCATTTCAGTCTCATTATCGAAAACACTTTTCAATATCATGTCGGACAATTCAACAAGATTCCCGACATTCTGATCGAATGCTTGTCACAAACTTTAGTAGACGGCTGCACCCCCGATACCGTCGACGAAGTGCACCAAGGCGGAACACCGCTACCGCGAGCACCCGAACGGATGCTTTCGGCGACGGGGTTCTCCTACAGTCACTTGGTCGGGGCTAAGGGGTGTAGCTGTCTATTAAGTTTATCCGGCGAGTATCCGCGTACGCTACGTGATTGCGATGGACTTTTGATCACATCAAAATTCCGTGGCAACCGATCAAGTGAGACTAAACTGCTATGTTTATAACATCCATATTAGTTATCTCATAACTACTTGTGAATTCCAAATATTGTATCAAATTCCAGATAAATAGAAAATGTTAAACTTTTCGATCGAACAATCAAACACCCAAGTTTTCCCGAAACAACTCAACACATGAAATATGTTTAAAAACATTGACTTCATGCCTCAGTACCAACGGTCCAGCCATAGAAGGGTCAAGCCAACGCCTCACATGTGGCACGCCGTACTGCCCCCAAACCCTAAGATTCAAAGGGCAGATCAAGACGGTCACATAATCGAGTTAAGATTTATTGTCTTCTAGAGGGTCCATCGCGTTACTTGCACTACTTCGCACGTTCTTAAACTACGGAAAGATCCAACACTTGGAAATTTCCCGACAGGGGAAAAATTGGGTATTTATATCCGGTCGAACTTTTCAAGATTTTCTAAATTACCCGGAAAAACACATAGACGCAATTAAAGATTCCGATCGAATCATCGAACCCCAATACAACCCAGAAAACTCAACTCTTGAGTATAGATTAAAAATACCCATAAAACAGAGGAAACCCAAAAGGACATTACTGTGCAAAAATCAATAAATGATGTGACTGTATGGCCGCGGAACCGCCGCATAAGCCATGCTCTTGCCGCGGTTCCGCGGCGCTTTAGTCGACTCAGGAGCTCGTTTTGCACAGTAACCCTTAGAAAACCCTGCTTATTTTTCTGCATATTTTTAATTTGGAAAAATCCACTGTTTTGAAAAATGTACAGAGAAGGGTTAAATCTAGGGTTTCGGGATTCGATCGGGTTTCTAACTTCGTCTACACATCGCCTAAAGCTCTAGCTAGGCTCTGATACCACTGTAGGGTTCTTAGGCACACTCAAGAGGTTCCACAAGGTATCAACCATGCCAAAATCAAATTTTTCTAGGTGCCAAGAAACCCTAATGAAGATCGTTAACTAGAGATTAGGCAAAAAGCAAACAACTTTGCTACTAAGTGAATGGAAATACAACCTTTGTAGATCCGGTCCACCACTTCTTTAGCTCCGTGATGACGTCCCTTCGCTGCGATCACCGGGATCCCGGACTGTTGCGATGGTTTCGTCGGAGAAATGAGCGGGCTAGGTCGTTGACTTCGATGCCGAAGATGATCTACGTTGAGGCAACTCAAACTCAAGCTCCACCTTCACTAAGTCATGAAACTTGTGAAGAAAATACCCTATACTACATGGCAAGTGGTAGAGGATGAAGAAATAGGAAGTGGGTTCACTTTTGATTTGGATTTCTCACTTGGATTCATCACTTGAAAATTTCTAGCAAAGATTTTCTTTCTTCATCAAGAAGAAGAAGAAGAAAGAAATGAAAAATGAATGAATTAATAATATAGAAAATCAAGTGATGCCTTATCATAACGCAACCATGGGTGAGGCTAACACATGTAGAGAATAAACTAGGGTTTAGGTTTAATGGTTAGGTTAAGGCAAAAGACAAAATGGCTAGACTTATGAAAGCTTCATGAAGCTTCAAGAGAAAAACAAAGAAAGCCACCATATTTGTTTTTGCCAAAATGAATAAAGAAAATAAATAAAGATAACAAAACCCTAACCATTAACCTAAACATGGATTAAATCAAACATACACCCAAGTTTGCATGTATCATCAAACATGATACAATCAAGTGCACAAAAATATATCACATATACTACTTGTGCGCATCAAGTGAGAAAATCAATCTTAAGTGAACAAATACTAGTTAATGTAAAGTAATATATCAAATATATAATTATACATCAAATCATTAAATCAACACTTGATTTAATGATCCGGTCATATCGCATATAACCGACTAATATCAAGTGTATCAATGTATCGAATCAACACTTGATCCGGTAACGCGGCTATATCATTTATAACCGTCCAATGATACAAATCGCGAGAATAGAATACAGTATCACATACTGGTATTATTCTCGGTCCCGCACATATCTCATATGCGCTCCTATTTCGTTTCGCTTGAGCCAGGAAACCTCTGTGTAGGACTCTAAAGACTCGTCAATACGCCGGCAGCAGGTGATGATCATATCAAACACCCACAAGCCGCAAGCGGTCTACTAAACGTAACGGCCACCCGGGTATTGAGCGATCAGAAGATCAACGAGCAAGCCCGCTCACACTCCTGTGAATCCAACCAGTAACACTTACCGTACAGTCCGGTCTGATCGTCTGATATGTCGCATATCTTGCCTAGGGGTGGTAAACGTCAGACCCCAGTAGCTCGATAACTCGTGTCGATATGAGGTCTATAACAGTTCGATAAACTACTGGTAACACTTACCAGTAAATCTCAGCAACCCTGGCCAAGGATTTCCGGTTATAGCCAATCGAACACAGCGCAACATCAACTCCCTATACCGGGATAGACGAATCCCCTCCTATCGCTCATTGCCTCCATGTGATTCGGGACTGTACCCAAAAACCACCGTTTTGCATGCCCTCTTGGACGTGGTAAGGTGGAAATCAAAGCACAGTGGGAATCACACAAGACTCTATGACGATCTCGGGTCAACAGACTACTCTGTACCTGTGTCACCAGAGAACTGCCATCTGACGTGAGGTATAATACCATCTGGGAGTTCTCGGCGAGTCTGTCCAGTGTACCCAGTCTCTACTGAGCACCCGTATATCATCTCTAATGTCAAACACCAATGGATATGGGATCATCCATCGCCCATCTGTATGGGTCAAGAAGCGTATACGCTAGTCTACTCTGGTGCATCGATGCCCTGTCTCGATACACCCACGACTAGGGACCTTGAAGGATGTACTTATGGACTACCATGTCCCCACTAGTATGATCCGCATCATAGTCCAGGTAGTCAAGTATACATCCTAAGGGCTTTACCAATATGTAATAGAGAGACAATCAGTGTACACGTTAAGGTAAAGTGCAACCAGATAGCATACTATCATGTCGAGCAAGAAAGTCCTCCCTATATATGTCCAAGCATCCACTACAATATACATCCTATGTATAGTAATGGCCTTTAGGGCATACATATAACTAACAGTTGCCCCATCATTTTGGCTATTTCATATGCATTTTTGGCTCGCTGATTTTTTTTTATTGCGAGTGTGGAACCTAGAATCTGATGCCAATCTTAGCATCGGCATCGCTGCGACTGGAATATTTCCAGGAGCGAATCATCGTTTGCCATGAAAGGACTTGGAATTTGATACCGATTTAGGCATCAGCATCGCTACAACTGGGATATTGCCAGGAGCGAATCATCATTTGCCTCTGTCGATATCGAACAAAGGTGGCTTACCAAACAGGGTTAGGATCCCATCGACTAACGCTTTTGACTTCATTAGCCGTAAGAGTCTCATAAAGTTGTTTCTCCCTACGAGTCGTGAGGATCTCGTAGGTGCGGTTTCTCTTTAGGAATCATGAGGATTCCTAAGTGTGTGCTCTCTTATAAGTCGTAAGGATCTTATAAGAGTGTTTTCTCCTTATAAGTCGAGAGGACTTACAAGGGTCGTTCACCATGTGAGCATATCCCTAGTCACTGATAGGACTCTGTTAGGAAAATGTTCATTCGTGCCCGTGGATTGTATACAAGGGTCAGCACCGAGCCGCTTGTAGGGCAATCTGGGAAAGGTAATGGCTTAAGAACAGGTTCAGATTCCTATAACTTAAGGCTTTTGGAACTTATGAGCCGTGAGGGTCTCATAAGAGGGTTCTCCTTACGAGTCGTGAGGATCTCGCAAGTGTAATTTCTCCTTAGGAATCATGGGGATCCCTAAGTATGTTTCTCCTTTGTGAGTCGTAAGGATCTCACGCAGGCGGTTTCTCCTTATAGGGTCGAGAGGACCTTGCATGTGTCTTTTAACGAGATTGCGCCCATTCGGATTTTCACAAAACTCGCCGGTAGTCCTGCTGTTTTTACTCACGGCGCCCTTTTGGGTTTTCATCCGTGCCCATTTTGCTTGTGGACATACCATTTTTTTATTTATTTTTATTTTTTTTACGAGTCTGCGCCCTTTCGTATTTTCACAAACATTGCCGGTAGTCCTGCTTTTTTTACTCACGGCGCCCTTTCGGGTTTTCATCCGTGCCCATTTTGCTTGTGGACATACCTTTTTTTCTTTTTTCTTTTACCACGTCAGCCTTGGGATGCTGCGGTCTGTAGTAGTTTATAGACGTCTCGGTCAGTTGCAAGTTTTAGGACATTCCGGTCCATCGTTAGTTTAGGGGCGTTTCGGTCCGCTGTAGCTTTGAGGCGAAGTTTCGCCGGATGCTTTATGAATAAGTAAGTTTCTCCTTGATAGACCATGTCATATAATCCAAGGGTTTTGGCACTGCTCCTGCCCCCAGCTCCTCTTCGTTATCTCCTAACGCTGAGTTAGCTGCTTTGTTACTTAACGATAAATGAGCGATCATATGGCAACTTGCCACATAATCTTCGGATTCTTTTGACAAGTCGTCTCTTATCTTCATTCTCAATGATGTGATTGAGGAACTCTTGAAGCGTGACTGGGGTTCGCGCCCTCTGGCTATATTATTCCAGTACGTCAATATGCTTTTGCAGATCCGTGTGCTTGTCGTTAGACAGCGCGGGCTTTTTGGTCTTCTTCTTTTTCTTCGAAGACCGTGACGGCTGTTCCTGGGTGCTTTGCCCATTGCTATTAATTCCCGATGTTGGGCGTGGTTTCAGCATCCCGTCGATGATCTCCGGCTCTTGCGGGCTTTTCTACCTGATCGCCGGACATATTTGAAGGTCTTTCAGCATTTTTTTAGTTTTTTCCGAAAGAACAACTTCCCATGGAGCTTCCTTTATGAATGAGCACGATGCCCCCGGCATGTCCATCTTTTTCGGAGCATGTGGTTGTGGCGGATTTACCTTCCAGTTTTCGGACAGCGCGAACTTGCCCTGTTGATAGTGGTCTTCAACCCAATTTTTAAAGACGTAGCAGTCTTCGATCGGATGGCCCAATACTCGGTGGTAGGGGCGGTAATTAGGATCGTTGATGTCGTTCGGTTGCGGTGGGTGTCTCGACTCCAGTAAAGTAATGAGCCCATTGCGCACTGCCAGTTCAAACAGTTTCCTTGTTTTATCCTGGGGAAATGAGTAAGGACGTCTCAACTTCTCATCGAGGGACTGCCGCTTGTTGCTTTGGCGAACAACCCGTCTCGGGCCACTCGGTTGTTGTCAAGCGTTGGCGATGAAGGTTGCTTTCCCTTTGCCCTTTTCATTCCAAGGCTCCGTCTTTGAAGAGGAAGGCCTATGGCCCATCTGGTCCATTTGAGCCAGCTTGTCAATCAAGGCCTGGAAAGTGGTCGGCTTGAAGAACATCATGAATTGGGATATGGTCGCTTGAGAGTCAAGAGTACCTACGAACATGCCTACCGCAGGCGCTTCTTCGATGCGCTGCTCGCACTTCGACCATAGATTCCGCCATCGTATTGCATACTGGACCTATGTTTCTCCAGGCTTCACTCTGGCATTGATCAATGCCGTGATTGGAGTACGTTCGCTAGCGCTCGCGAAACGTTGGGTAAATAGCAGTTCCATCTCTGCAAATGTTTTGACAGAGTCATTCGGGAGTTCAAAATACCACTCGAATGCTGTCTCCGACAAGCCGCCAACGAATTGGCGAAGCAGTAGCTTATCGTCACCTCCAGTATTACCGCACAGAGCCCTAAATTGAGCAACATGCTGGTGTGGATTCCCCGTCCCCTTATATACATGGAATTTGGGGATCGTGTATCCCGGTGGGTACTTTATTTGGTCGTACCAACCCGGATAGGGTCGTCCAGTCTTAACAATTTGCCCAGCCGCTTCATTCGCCTGGTGAACTCGTATCTGCTGAGCGATGTAATCATCTAGGGCAGCTTTGGAGATTTTCTCCTCCTTGGCTGTTGACAGAGCCGGCAGAGGGTTCGATGTCTCCCCTCTGTCATCTTCGAGGACAATCGGAAGGTCTTCAGCCGGAGGATCCGGTTGTATCATCATCCCGACCATGTCATGGAAGAGAAGCGCCATTCGTTTTATGTTGGCAGCTTGTTCTGCTGCCTCTTTGCCTTCTTTTCGAGGATTCTGCGAAGGAACTCAACATCAGTTTCTTATTCACGACGCTGTTTTGAGGACGTCTCTGAGCTTGCTTTTGGTCCTGTAAGTGCAGCCATGGCTGTTAGCATCTCTTGGAGTTTTTGTTGCTGCTCTTGGGTTTTTGTCACGGATCGCGTAAGCGGTCGATGACCTGTGGAGATACGGCTATCCTCTTTTCCGGATGCCATATAGACGGTATGTACCACCATGCCCCCAGACTTGGGGCGTTTAGGCTCAGTGCCCTTGACATTTGTCGCAGACATGGGGATTTTCTCCGGCCTTCTCCTCTTATGGGCGGTCGAAGTTGAGGGGACCGTTGTAGTGGGCACCCAAGTAGTTGTCGCCTTCTGTGGCTTGACAAGATGGTCCTCTTCTCACTGAACTTTCACCTTTTTCTGTCGGCGAGAGTAATCTTGATCAATCACCGAGTCCTGAACCTGTCGCCAAACTTTGTAAATTTTAGAGGACAGCCGCTGAGGGGGCTGCTCTAGCTTCAGCTTAGTAGCGTTCTCCATGGGTGGAGGAGATCTCTTCAGCACGGCAGTCAGAGAGTTTTTGCGCACTCTCCTTAGCGGTTCAAAACTGTTCCCAGTTGGAACAGCAGTATCGATTTCCACCGTTGGAGCCGGCGGAGTCAGTCCAGAAGGAGAGTTGCCCCAGCCTTCCTTACTTGGCGCCAGTGGCGACGTCGAGCGTGTCGAGCCGTTGGGATTATCTCAGCCGTAGGAGTGACTTCCTCATGCCCCCTGTGTTGTCAGAAGTTGTCGTTGTCAGCTTATTAAAGACTGATGTCCGCTGAGTGGGGATGGCCAACCTATCGAAAGCAGACTTCCGAGCAGGTGAAGCAGCCTTGACGATTTCGCCTGAAACGGGAGCTGAAACAGCCATTCTTGTGAAGACCGACCCTTTGGCGGGAAAACCCGCTTTGTCGACTTCGAGAGCAGGAATGGGTATCCTTTTTGGCATAACCCTTTATGGTATCACGGGCTTCTTCATGGGCCCAAATGAGCTTTGGCCCAGTCTGTTAAAGACTGAGGCACTGGATTTAGGCAACCCGGTAAGAAGGGCTGCTGTAGTTGCAAGCCGATCAAAGACCGACTTCTTGGGAGCTTCTTGTGATGGTACAGCGGCGTTGAAGCTCATCGGTGGGAGCATGGTCCCGAAGAACAATCCAGTGGTGGTCTGAGTCACCTGTTCCACGGGCATAGCGAAGATGGAGGCCGCTTGGGGCCCGTAAGTCACTCCTCCGGACGGGACGGAGCGATAGTTGCAGTTGCAGTTAGTGCAGTTTGAAGCCATTGATCTTCTGTTTTCTGCACAGAGCAAGACCCCAAATCTTAGCACCTCGAATCCACAGGCAACCATAGCAAACCGTGATTCGTTCGCGAACACGACACACGAAGTGTGGAGTAGAAAGAGTAAATGGTCCACCGGGCGTGCCAGAATCTGTTCCCCGCCGAAAGACGCGGCGGACGTCTTGCCTGAATTTTGGGGCAGATGCTAATTGGTGCTATCCGTCCACCTCTCCGAAGATGCCAAGTTGATTTATGGCACCGTATATCGAAGGTTTAAACGGATGCGGCCGATATAGCAGACTTTGTCAGATTCCCCCTCGTTTGAGGGGTTTTTGATTGTGGGGCGCTCTTCCCTGTAGGCGTAAGCCCCTGCAGTTAATTACACTACCGCATCGCGGTAACAACTTTCTCCTTCTCCAGATGGTCACTTCGTGTCGTGGGTGTTTGTTTTATGTTTGGTTGCCCGTGGATTGTATACGGAGACTAATTTATGTCGTCGCCCGTAGGGCGTGGACTAGTCTAAATCTGTATCTTCTTAGATTTGGGTTGGGGGTTGGGTTTAAGGATACGTTAGCCTCATTTGGGACAAAGATCAACTTAAACGTATGTTAAGGATACGTTAGTCTAATTTTAGACTAAGATCAACTTAACAGTTTGTTAAGGACACGTTAGTCTAATTTTAAACTAAGGTCAACTTAACCATTTATTAAAGATACGTTAGTCTAATTTAGACTAAGATCTACTTAACGGGATCATTTAGATCCAACAAAAAAGCATTTGGGCTCTATTGTTCTAGTTTAGGGACTTTGCGGTCAATTGCCAGTTTAAGGACATGGTGGTCCAATGGTAGTTTTAAGACATCGCGGTCGAGGTTAAGGACATCATAGTCCATGAGTTTAAAGACCTCACAGTCAACGTTAAGAACATCATAGTCCGTGAGTTTAAAGACCTCACAGTCAAGGTTAAGGACATCATAGTCCGTGAGTTTAAAGACCTCACAGTCAAGGTTAAGGACATCATAGTCCATGAGTTTAAGGACCCCACAGTCCAGTTTAGAGACGTCATAGTCTGTGAAGTGTGTGGTTATCGGGACCCGTCACCTCTCTGAAGACGTTGAAGGATTACAACGACAAATATCAAAGGAGTGAAGAAATGTACCCTTGAACCAAAGTTGGTTGGGGATCTGTAGTCCAATTTGGAACTAAGATCAATTAATTAGATTATGAGCACATTGGCTCAGTTAAATCTGAATTGAGAACTTATGGCCAACTTGGGCTAAGTCCAATTACATTTGAAGTGTTGGCCCTTTATTGGACCATTAGACATTTGTCTGGGTTCAGCCCCTCATTATTTAGCAATGCTAAACAAGAGTTTGAAGGCTCTGATGACATTTTGTCTTTGTTGAGTGCTGGGCACTCATATGCCATATGAGATGATCAATCTTGGAAGACAAGGGTATATTTGAGGCTCAGTCAAAGGGGAGTCTTGCCTCAGAAGGACTTAGTCAATGTAGGCTAGGGTTGATTTGAATATAGTGTTAAACACTAACATATATTTTATGGTCACTTGTTCCCACGTGATGCGCTGAAAATAGTGTTAAACACTAAGAGCAAAACGCTTCAAAAATAGTGTTAAACACTAAAATGGGATTGGTCATGTGGGGCCATGTGAGGCATCTGAAGGTGGGGACCAGTCTTCCTTTATTTTGTTCTCAGAATAAATAAGTGTTAAACACTTTTAGTCTTTAAGGCCGTCACGTGTGAGCAGGTGATGGGCATCCATCCATTGGATATTAAAGGGATTTGTTAAGGGTCACGTGGGGACACGTGAGGGCGCCCTAATATGTGGGTCCAGATCTCCTTTGTTTTATCCTCAAATCTGCGAATAAGTGTAAACACTTTTAATTTCCTGGCCATCACGTGTGGGCACGTGATAGGCGTTCATGCACTGACTCGTTAAGGCATTTATTAGGGGTCAGGTGGTAACAAGTGAGAGCGCCCAGAGCCAACATTTCCTTTGCTTTTATACTCTTTGTTTTGGAGGTCACGTGGGAGCACGTGAAGCATTGCCTCAAAGCTTTTTCCTTCTCATTTTTGGGGATCTTTTCAGGGGTCACGTGGGGACACGTGACCTTAGTTCTTTTCATGCACAAATATCTTTTAAGTCTCCTTATTTTGTTTTGAGAATTAAATTCTCTGTAGGGTTAAACCCTAATCATGATTTTGGAGGAATTAAATTCCTAATTAAATTCTTATGTAGGTTTAAACCCTAATTTCTTTTAGAGAAATTAAATTCCCATATATGTAAAAGAATTAAATTCTTGTATAGGGTAAGACCCTAATTTCATTTAGGAAGAATTAAATTCCTGTGAATTTGGGAAAATTAAATTCTCAATTAGGGTTAAACCCTATTTCTGTCCATCTTGAAGGAATTAAATTCCTATAATTTTAGGAGAATTGAATTCTCATATAGGTTTAAACCCTAGTTTTGTTTTGAGAGAATTAAATTCTCGAAACTCAATTCCCCCTCTAAGTTTTGGATCTGCATGGCAGGATCTCAACCCGATGAGAATTAAATTCTCAACCTATGGGGAGATGTGCTTCTGCAGATCTTCAACTAGAGGAAGAACTATGTTCTTTTGCAGAAGAGTTAAACTCTTAGATTTGAGAATTAAATTCCTTTTTTTTTTGAAATTTTGATCCTCTTTCCCTTTCTCACCTAGGGTTTTCTTTCTTGAGAATTAAATTCTCCTTTCTTTTCTCTCTGCTATTTGCCCTTTAGAAAATTTCAAGATCCCAAAATTCTATCCCTCCTTTCTTCTCCTCTTGGCTCCTATTTATAGGAGAGGGAAAAGAATCAGTTTGTTTGGTAAATCTTTCATTGAAAGATTTTGTTTGTTTTCATAATTAATATGAGCCTTTAGATCATTCAGTGAATTTTATTCACCGTTGGATTTTTCAATCCAAAGATATTCTGTTTATTATTTTCGGTGAAATTTAGGGAAATCTTTCCTTGTCTAAAATCTTTCCATAAATTGGTGATTTTTAATCACCATTGGATTTTTAATCCAATGGTGCTCTAATTTACAGAGCACCATATTTTTTGTTTGGAAAGATTTAGAGAAATATTTTTCCTGTTAGGGTTTTTGATTCCCTCTTAATTAGAATTTAATTCTATTAATTTATATATCCTTAGAAACCCATCACGTGTTGGCACGTGACCCCCTGATTAAGCATTTGACCAGAATTTAATCTGTTGTTTTAAAGAATTCAGGAATTATCACGTGTCAGCACATGGCCTTTGGTCACGTGTTGGCACGTGATGCCCCATTGGGATTTTTCCTTATTATTTTATTATACCTTTAATTCTTTTCAATGGGTTTAAGGCCCATCACGTGTTGGCACGTGACCCCACAGATTAATTATTTCCAATTATTTATTTTATTCAGTGCCTACAGGCTTTGCCTGTAAATAGTCACGTGTCTGCACGTGATGCCCGGTCACGTTTGGGCACGTGATGCCCGGTCACGTGTGAGCACGTGATGCCTTATAACTTTTGATCCCGGATGAATTATGAGGCTCATAATAAATCAAATCGAAGGGTTTTTCGAGACGCTTTCAATACCATCAGAATCTAGCTATTTCTCATTCAGGAGTTTGTCAAAATGTAGCCCGGAAAATACTGGTCCGCATTTTCTTCCACGTATCGCTGCCATTTGATACATTGGGTTCTTTTGCGCAAAAAAATTTTTTGGCGGATACAAATGCCCCCCGCTACTTTGCCCACGTAAGTATATACGTGGGTGAAGTAGTGCAGAGTAACTCATAGCGTATGACCGATTTCAGGTTGGTATATAATTTTCAGAATCTTGATCTGAGAAAATAACGAGCGGACACAAGCGTCGTCATTTATCATTGACTCAAATCTCGACTCTTAAGTGACATAGTTCCAAACCCTCAGCTCCATGAGCCGCACACTTCTGTTTCTTTATGTCTTACTCTGGCATGAAGTAGTTTATATGCTTCATGAGTAACTTCTCCATTTCAGTGGCATGTAGCTTTGGCAAGTGTGGCCCATAGATGGTAAATAACAGTTCATCATGAACTCTTTATAAGGTAGCGATGGCTTAGCAAACAGGGTTAGGATCTGTTGCCTAAGACTTTCCAACTTTATGAGCCGTGAGGGTCTCACAAAGGCTTTTCTCCCTACGAGTCGTGAGGATTTCGTAGGTATTTTTTTTCCCTTAAGAGTCGTGAGGACTCCTAAGTGCGTTTTCTCCTGAGAATCGTAAGGAGCCCACAAGGGAATTTTCTTTATGCTTAGGGGCACTAATTTCCCCGCAAGTTGAGACGAATCGAGAGATTCTCGCAAAGACACTGATTTCCTTGCGGGTCGAAACGAATCGAGAGGTTCTCGCCAAGGACGCTGATTTCCCTGAATCGAGATAAGAAGCGATGGATTAGGAAACAGGTTTAGATCTGCCGCCTAAGACTTTTCAACTTTATGAGCCGTGAGGGTCTCATAAAGATTTTCTCCCTACGAGTCGAGAGGATCTCATAGATGTATTTTCTCCTTAGGAATCATGAGGATTCCTAAGTGTGTTTTCTCTTAAGAGTCGTAAGGATCTCACAAGAGAATTTTCTTTATGCGTAGGGACACTAATTTCCCGCAAGTCGAGATGAATCGAGAGATTCTCGCGAAGACACTGATTTCCTTGCGGGTTGAAACGAATCGAGGGGTTCTCACCAAGGACGCTGATTTCTCTGAATCGAGATTTGGCCAAGGACATTGATTTCCCTGGAGGTCGGTTGACTTGTTTCCGAGATGGAGCGTTGATCCGGCGGGGAAGTCATTGGTTGACTCTAGGTTGTCTGTGGACCGTAGAGTCTTGGAACTAGGACTTTTCCATGGTTCCGATTGATGGTGTAACATCTGTGTCCTGCATGGCTCCGTTTCGTTGCGACTCTGAGGTCGGTTGTTGACGTCACGTCTGCATCTGGTTGGAGTGGGAGAAACACCGTTGGTGATCTCTAGGCTGTCTGTGAACCGTCGAGATTTGGAACTATGGGACTTTGCCATGGTTTCGTTGTTTTGACCTTGGGGTCATTTGTTGACGTCGCATCTGCATCCTGCTGGAGTAAGGAGAAACACCGTTGGTGATCTATAGGCTGTCTGTGAACAGTTGAGATTTGGAACTAAGAGACTTTGCCATGGTTCCGTTGTTTTGACCCTGGGGTCATTTGTTGACGTCGCATCTGCATCCTACTGGAGTAAGGAGAAACGCCGTTGGTGATCTCTAGGCTGTCTGTGAACCGTTGAGATTTGGAACTAGAGGACTTTGCCATGGTTCCGTTGTTTTGACCCCGGGGTCGTTTGTTAACGTCGCATCTGCATCCTGCTGGAGTAAGGAGAAACGCCGTTGGTGATCTTTAGGCTATCTGTGAACCGTTGAGATTTGGAACTAGGGGACTTTGCCATGGTTCCGAGATTGATTTTCGCGTCTGAATCCTGATGGAATGAGGAGGAACGCCATTGTTGTTCTCTAGGCTGTAGACACGGCCGTCGAGATTTGGAACTAGGGACTTTGCCGTGGCTCCGAGATTGATTTTCGCGTATAAATCCTGCTGGAATGAGGAGGAACGCCATTGTTGTTCTCTAGGCTGTAGACATGGCCATCGAGATTTGGAACTAGGGACTTTGCGGTGGCTCCGAGATTGATTGTCGCGTCTAAATTCTGCTGGAATGAGGAGGAACGCTGTCGTGGGTCTCCAGACTGTAGATGTGGCCGTCGAGACTTGGTTCTTTATCTGATGGAGCCTGGTGGGATGATATGGTTCCCTTTTTGTTTGTGCCCCTGGATTGTATACAGGGATCGATGTGATCTCACCTGTAGGGCAAAAGTTTCATTTCATATGTATATTTTTTGTTTTCTTTCCGCGATACTTTATAATTTCAGCTTTTTGTATCGCACAAGTCGCGATTGCCCAATCATTTCGGCTATTTTTCGCGGTGCCCAATCATTTCGGCTATTTGTTTTATTTACTCGCTGCTTTTTATTGCGAGTTGCCCAATCATTTCGGCTATTTTTGTATGCATACATTTTTACTTGCTGATTTCGTTGCAAGTTGCCCCATCATTTCGGCTATTTCATATGCATTTTTGGCTCGCTGATTTTTTTTTATCGCGAGTGTGGAACCTGGAATCTGATGCCAATCTTAGCATCAGCATCGCTGCGACTGGAATATTTCCAGGAGCGAATCATCATTTGCCATGAAAGGACTTGGAATTTGATACCGATTTAGGCATCAGCATCGCTACAACTGGGATATTGCCAGGAGCGAATCATCATTTGCCTCTGTCGATATCGAACAAAGGTGGCTTAGCAAACAGGGTTAGGATCCCGTCAACTAAGGCTTTTGACTTCATGAGCCGTAAGGGTCTCATAAAGGTGTTTCTCCCTACGAGTTGTGAGGATCTCGTAGGTGCGGTTTCTCCTTAGGAATCATGAGGATTCCTAAGTGTGTGCTCTCTTATAAGTCGTATGGATCTTATAAGAGTGTTTTCTCCTTATAAGTCGAGAGGACTTACAAGGGTCGTTCACCGTGTGAGCATATCCCTAGTCGCTGATGGGATTCTGTTAGGGAAATGTTCATTCGTGCCCGTGGATTGTATACAAGGGTCAGCACTGAGCCGCTTGTAGGGCAATCTGGGAAAGGTAATGGCTTAAGAACAGGTTCAGATCCCTGTAACTTAAGGCTTTTGAATCTTATGAGCCGTGAGGGTCTCATAAGAGGGTTCTCCTTACGAGTCGTGAGGATCTCGCAAGTGTAATTTCTCCTTAGGAATCATGGGGATCCCTAAGTATGTTTCTCCTTTGTGAGTCGTAAGGATCTCACGCAGGCGGTTTCTCCTTACAGGGTCGAGAGGACCTTGCATGTGTCTTTTAACGAGATTGCGCCCATTCGGGTTTTCACAAAACTCGCCGGTAGTCCTGCTGTTTTTACTCACGACGCCCTTTCGGGTTCTCATCCGTGCCCATTTTGCTTGTGGACATACCGTTTTTTGTTTTTTTTTATTTTTTTTACGAGTCTGCGCCCTTTCTGATTTTCACAAACATTGCCGGTAGTCCTACTGTTTTTACTCACGGCGCCCTTTCGGGTTTTCATCCGCGGCAACAAGGTGGATTTGGCGGCGGAACCGCTGTGGTATTGAGGGATCATGCACCCAAACTTCTCTGGTATCTTCTTCATATCTTTCTCTCTCCTCTGAGATCCAATAATTTTATTTTCTGCAGGATTCTTTGCAAAGTATCGCCGCTCAAAAATCTTTTTGCGTGTTTTGATTTTCGGGTTGTTTTTGCATATTTTAAAAACTGACTTTAAGGGGCAATAACCCAAATTCAGATTAGGTGGGGATTTCATCACCCTTCCTAGGCCCCACAAATCACTAAACGTGCATGCGCATAACACTATATTAATTAAAAAATATCTAGACCAAGCCCTAAGGATCGTCGCTGCTCAATTAGGACAGAGAAAGGTCGTGGGTAATCTATCGCTTATCCACATTAATTTTGTGGTGTCTAAGACAAGTGTGACTAAGGAAAGTGGTTACTTAATTAGACCCGCAATTTCGGAGATTCGTATAGTGGATACCTCCTACTTTGTAACAACCCTAAACTTCCTGTACAATTTTCTGTACAGTTTTTCAAAAAAATACAGAAAGAGGTATTTTTGCCCGAGCACAAGTTATAAGTTTGTTTTGCTTTTTAATAGCACAAAGGAGCTTGTAGCTCATTGGTAAGACCTGGCATTGCTGAACCAAGCCACCAGAGTTCAAATCCCATACCCCACAGTATTTTTTAATACTGTTTTATTTTGAACTTTTAGAATACCAAGGATTTGCACGTGTATAACTCGTAAAAACCCTGCTACACATGTTAAACAAACTGACTCAGGGGTTACACCAACCGAAGACGGACCCAGGGGACCCCCGAATCGGCCTGACTCGGCCGACTCGGGCCGGCGGCAGCGGTGACTCGGCCGGCGGCGGCGGTGACTCGGCCGGCGGCGCCGGCCGAGTTGGCTCCAATGTTGAATCGGTCAACATGAAAAGTCCGCCTCTTCACCTCCCTATCACTCTGCACACTTTATTTCTTTGGATCGGTTCCAGAGCCTCTTTAAAATCCTATTTACTCCATTTTCATACAATTTAACACATTTTTTCAATTCAACCTTTCACCTACCCCAAATCCTAGCCTTACCCTATAAATACTACCCCTAAACACACACCCCTCACTCCAAAATTCTGATCAAAACTCTCAAGAAATCCATAGAAGTTTAGTGTGCTTTTGGAGTTAGCAAAGAGGCGAAACTCCGACGATCTTCCGACGACGTTTCAAGGAGCAACCGGCGAAGAAACGACGCACCGGTGATTCCTCTCTCACCCTCTATCTCCTCTCCTTCTTTTTAGTGAGTAAGTCCCAATTCCTTCTTCACTTTACTATTCTCAAAATCCGTATTTTTAAAACCCGACGGAAATCGGAGTTATCCGCTCTCCGATTCGGTTTTTCCTAAAAACTAATTTTTTTTCTTAAACAACAACCATATCAAACTCTATCATGTTGAGTAGTAATCATTAACAAACAACTTGAACAAGTTTGATAACAAATTATTTCATTTTGTACTTTTTACCGCTCTTTTTCAGTAAAATACCATGTAATTTCATTTCGACATTAAAACATCACAATCTTGCCATACCTTTAAGTAGACCACGAGGTAATGACCTATCTCCTCACAACACTCATATGCAATATAGCACAATACTTTTGGAAACCCAGAATACGGGAAAACGAAACCTTTCAAATAAATACCATTTACTAATAAAACCGTTTTCTAAAAAGAGTAAGTATTTTACAAATCTTTGCAAAGCGCCGCTACAACCCATTTTCGGGAACCCGACAAGGACGGTGCGGATTATCGCATATCCCTGGGCTTAGTAGTGCGAGATGCAGACCTCCGCAAGGAGCATTCGGTCTTGAAAGATTTAAAATACAAATATCTTAAGAAAATGAGATTTCTAGAAATATAATATATATTAAAATTATTCTTATATAAATATATATATATGTATCATTAAAATATCTATTTTATGATAATATGAATATTCCAATTTTTTCCTAAAAACAAAAAGGATCACTTTACATTAAAATACCATGAAATCCATACAAGTTCAATATTACAATTTACCATGTATTATGAAAAATAGGTTATTTTCACTAGAAATGTCACAAATATAAAATCTACATTTATTACAACTCTAAAGACGATAAATAAACTCTTGGGGTGTATTTTGAAAATTATACAAAATTATTTTTGCATAAAACCCGCTTAAGTTCTATAAATTACCCTAAGGACCCTAGTAAATATAGGTTTAAGCGGGACCAATCTCTTGAGCCTAAGGAAGCAGGAGAAGTGGGTGCTTGCCTATTTATGGTAGACAATTTAACAACGGTGTTATCAACACGGTAACTTTGAAAAGACACAAATCCTGCCGCCCATGTGCAGCGGTTACCGATAATATCAAAACTTAATTCAGGATTTCAATTTCTTTTCTAATTGTTCTGACTCAGACTGAGTCTCATTATAAATAATCTGACTTGAATATGATTCAAGTACAAACTACAATTCAATATGAATCCATGAATCCATATATTCAATCTGTTCAATCTATCAATTTATACAACTTGACTGAACCGAACCATGGATATACTTCCATTTACATGATTCTCCAGTTACATCCATTTACTGATATCATGATTTCAACAAGTCATCCAATTATACAATTTATATTACAAGACAATACAACTTGCAATACAATTTACAATACAAACAAAACATCCCGGGGTTTAAGAGGTAAATTAGTACGGAAGGTGTTAAAAGTGGCACGAGACTGCAAGATTAAGACACCTAAGCTGAATCCAATTGCCGTTGTTCCGAGTTATATAACGGAGCCTTGTACATTCCGTTTGCCCTACTCTCTAGCATATAGAGACTCCTCTCGTATACACTGGCATCCTTCTGTACCAAGCTATAAATAACAGCGTTAACACTAAATACAACATTATAAAAATATAATACAACTTTAAAAGCTACTCTCTCCCTCTGTCTATTCTATTTCTTCCTTATCTTTGGGACTTACCGAGCGATTTATTCGCTCACGACATTCTCGTTCTTTCTTCTTTGAATGTCGTCAGGTGATTCGGATCTTCCAGAGATCGAGCCTACTAGCGAGGACTTGGACCAGCTTGCATACGATCCAGAGCTCTAGCTACATTGTACACTTTTATTTCAGTACTTTTCCTTTTCTGTTATGCCACTGTTTATGCATTGCTTTCTTTAATATGTATTTACTTTTCCATGCATTGTACAAAAAGAATGTGAATAAATAAAATTGTTGTTCAATTATATCTTGTCTCTTGTGCATTTATTTTTATATTGCTTAGATACGCTTAGCGTATTTACTTCAGAGTAAATACGTAGCGGCCTCATCGCGCCCTCCTCGCCGTATACCGGGAAGCGGGGCGTGACAGGTTTTGTTGGCCCATGCAGGTCAGAGCTATATGGAACCCTACCATGCAGTTATGTTCTGCGTGAACAACCTAAGCAATATAAACACAAGAACCAGCCACTGAAAAATATTATTTACAATTCATACTCCTTAAATCTTGCAATTTCATATACTTTGAATCTGTTCTAACCCAAAATTCCCTCATCTCTTTTACAATCTTACCGAAACCTTCGCATTCTTTCACATGTTTTTCATACACTACCAATAGTTCTATCACCAAATTTTCCTTGAATCTGTTACACTTTCCTTCTAAAAATATCAAGAAAGAAATTTTTATAAGGAGGGTAGAATGTAACAACCCTAAATTTCCTGTACAACTTTCTGTACAATTTTTCAAAAAAATACAGAAAGGGGTATTTTTGCATGAGCACAACTTATAAGTTTGTTTGGCTTTTTAATAGCACAAAGGAGCTTGTAGCTCATTGGTAAGACCTTGCACTGCTGAACCAAGCCACCATAGTTCAAATCCCATATCCCACATTATTTTTTAATATTGTTTTATTTTGAACTTTTAGAATACCAAGAGTTTGCACGTGTATAACTCGTAAAAACCCTGCTAAACATGTTAAACAAACTGACCCAGGGGATACACCAACCGAAGACGGACCTAAGGGACCCCTGAATCGGCCTGACTCGGCCGACTCGGGCCGGCGCCGGCGGTGACTCGGCCGGCAGCGCCGGCGGTGACTCGGCCGGCAGCGCCGGCCGAGTTGGCTCTAATGTTGAATCGGTCCACATGAAAAGTCTACCTCTTCACCTCCCCATCACTCCTGCACACTTTATTTCTTTGGATCGGTTCCAGAGCCTCTTTAAAATCCTATTTACTCCATTTTAATATATTTTAATACAATTTAACACATTTTTTTCAATCCAACCTTTCACTTACCCCAAACCCTAGCCTTACCCTATAAATACAACCCCTAAACACACAACCCTCACTCCAAAATTCTGATCAAAACTCTCAAGAAATCCATAGAAGTTTAGTGTATTTTTGGAGTTAGCAAAGGGGCAAAACTCCAACGATCTTCCGACGACGTTTCAAGGAGCAACCGGCGACGAAACGACGCACCGGCGATTCCTCTCTCACCCTCTATCTCCTCTCCTTCTTTTTAGAAAGTAAGTCCCAATTCCTTCTTCACTTTACTATTCTCAAAATCCGTATTTTTAAAACCCGACGGAAATCGGAGTTATCCGCTCTCCGATTCGATTTTTCCTAAAAACTAATTTTTTCTTAAACAACAACCATATCAAACTCTATCATGTTGACTAGTAATCATTAACAAACAACTTGAACAAGTTTCATAACAAATTATTTCATTTTGTACTTTTTACCGCTCTTTTTCAGTAAAATACCATGTAGTTTCATTTCGACATTAAAGCATCACAATCTTGCCATACCTTTAAGTAGATCATGAGGTAAAGACCCACCTCCTCACAACACTCATATGAAATATAGCACAATACTTTCGGGAACCTAGCATACGGGAAAACGAAACCTTTCAAATAAATACTATTTACTAATAAAACCGTTTTCTAAAAAGATTAAGTATTTTACAAATCTTTGCAAAGCGCGGCTACAACCCGTTTTGAGGAACTCGACTGGGATGGTGCGGATTATCACACATCCCTGGGCTTAGTAGTACGAGATGCAGATCTCCGCAAGGAGCATTCGGTCTCGAAAGATTTAAAATACAAATATCTTAAGAAAATGAGATTTCTAGAAATATAATATATATTAAAATTATTTTTATATAAATATGTATATATGTATCATTAAAATATCTATTTTGTGATAATATGAATATTCCAAATTTTTCCTAAAAACACAAAGGATCACTTTACATTAAAATACCATGAAATCTATACAAGTTCAATATTACAATTAAATACCATGTATTATGAAAAATAGATTATTCTCACTAGAAATGTCACAAATATAAAATCTACATTTATTACAACTCTAAAGACGATAAATAAACACTTGGGGTGTATTTTGAAAATTATACAAAATTATTTTTATATAAAATCCCCTCAAGTTTTATAAATTACCCTAAGGACCCTAGTAAATATAGGTTTAAGCGGGACCAATCTCTTGAGCCTAAGGGAGCAGGAGAAGTGGGTGCTTGCCTATTTAAGGTAGACAATTTAACAACGGTGTTATCAACACAGTAATCGTGTTTGAGAAAGACACAAATCCTGCCGTCCATGTGCAGCGGTTTCCGATAATATGAAAACTTAATTCAGAATTTCAATTTCTTTTCTAATTGTTCTGACTCAGATTGAGTCTCATTATAAATAATCTAATTTGAATATGATTCAAGTACAAACTACAATTCAATATGAATCCATGAATCCATATATTCAATCTGTTCAATCTATCAATTTATACAACTTGACTAAACCGAACCATGGATATACTTCCATTTACATGACTCTCTAGTTACATCCATTTACATGATTCTCCAGTTACATCCATTTACTGATATCATTGTTTCAGCAAGTCATCCAATTATACAATTTATGTTACAAGACAATACAAGTTACAATACAATTTACAATACAAACAATACAAACAAAATATCGCGAGGTTTAAGAGGTAGATTGGTACGGAAGGTGTTAAAAGTGGCACGAGACTGCAAGATTAAGACACCTAACCTGAATCCAATTGTCGTTCTTCCGGTTTGCCCTACTCTCTAGCATATAGAGACTCCTCTCGTATACACTGGTATCCTTCTGTACCAAGCTACAAACAACAGCGTTAATACTAAATACAACATTATAATAATATAATACAACTTTAAAAGCTACTCTCTCCCTCTGTCTATTCTATTTCTTCCTTATCTTTGGGACTTACCGAGCGATTTGTTCGCTGACGACATTCTCGTTCTTTTTTCTTTGAATGTCGTCAGGTGATTCGGATCTTCCAGAGATCGAGCCTACTAGCGAGAACTTGGACCAGCTTGCATACGATCCAAAGCTCTAGCTATATTGTACACTTTTATTTCAGTACTTTTCCTTTTCTGTTATGCCACTGTTTAGGTATTGCTTTCTTTCAGATGTATTTACTTTTTCATGCATTGTACAAAAAAAATGTGAATAAATAAAATTGTTGTTCAATTATATCTTGTCTCTTGTGCATTTATTTTTATATTGCTTAGATACGCTTAGCATATTTACTTCAGAGTAAATACGTAGCGACCTCGTCGCGCCCTTTTCGCCGTATGTCGGGAAGGGGGGTGTGACAGGTTTTGTTGGCCCATACAGGCCAGAGCTGTATGGAACTCTACCATGCAGTTCTGTTCTGTGTGAATAACCTAAGTAATATAAACACAAGAACTAGCAACTGAAAACATTCTTTACAATTCATACTCCTTGAATCTTACAATTTCATATACTTTGAATCCGTTCTAACCCAAAATTCCCTCACCTCTTTTACAATCTTACAAAAACCTCCGCATTCTTTCACATATTTTTCATACACTACCAATAGTTCTATCACCAATTTTTTCTTGAATCTGTTACACTTTCCTTTTACAAATTTCGAGGACGAAATTTTTATAAGGAGGGTAGAATGTAACAACCCTAAACTTCCTGTATAATTTTCTGTACATTTTTTCAAAAAAATACAGAAAGGGGTATTTTTGCCTGAGCATAAGTTATAAGTTTGTTTTTCTTTTTAATAGCACAAAAGATCTTGTAGCTCATTGGTAAGACCTTGCACTGCTAAACTAAGCCACCAGAGTTCAAATCCCATACCCCACATTATTTTTTAATATTGTTTTATTTTGAACTTTTAGAATACCAAAGGTTTGCACGTGCATAACTCGTAAAAAACCCTACTACACATGTTAAACAAACTGACCCAGGGGATACACCAACCGACGACGGACCCAGGGGACCCCCGAATCGGCCTGACTCGGGCTGGCGGCGGCGGCGACTCGGCCGGCGGTGCCGGCCGAGTTGGCTCCAATGTTGAATCGGTCAACATGAAAAATCTGCCTCTTCACCTCCCCATCACTCCTGCACACTTTATTTCTTTGTATCGGTTCCAGAGCCTCTTTAAAATCCTATTTACTCCATTTTAATACAATTTAACACATTTTTTCAATCCAACCTTTCACCTACCCCAAACCGTAGCCTTACCCTATAAATACAACCCCTAAACACACAACCCTCACTCCAAAATTCTGATCAAAACTCTCAAGAAATTCATAGAAGTTTAGTGTACTTTTAGAGTTAGCAAAGGGGCGAAACTCTGACGATCTTCCGACGACGTTTCAAGAAGCAACCGGCGACGAAACGACGCACCGGTGATTCCTTTCTCACCCTCTATCTTCCTCCTTCTTTTTAGCGAGTAAGTCCCAATTCCTTCTTCACTTTACTATTCTCAAAATCCATATTTTTAAAACCCGACGGAAATCGGAGTTATCCGCTCTCCGATTCGGTTTTTCCTAAAAACTAAATTTTCTTAAACAACAACCATATAAAACTCTATCAAGTTAACTAGTAATCATTAACAAACAACTTGAACAAGTTTCATAACAAATCATTTCATTTTGTACTTTTTACCGCTCTTTTTCAGTAAAATACCATGTAGTTTCATTTCGACATTAAAACATCACAATCTTGTCATACCTTTATGTAGATTACGAGGTAATGACCTACCTCCTCACAACACTCATATACAATATAGCACAATACTTTCGGGAATCTAGAATACGGGAAAACGAAACCTTTCAAATAAATACTATTTACTAATAAAACCGTTTTCTAAAAAGATTAAGTATTTTACAAATCTTTGAAAAGCGCCGCTACAACCCATTTTGGGGAACCCGACTGGGATGGTGTGGATTATCGTACATCCCTGGGCTTAGTAGTGCGAGATGCAGACCTCCGCAAGAAGCATTCGGTCTCGAAAGATTTAAAATACAAATATCTTAAGAAAATGAGATTTCTAGAAATATAATATATATTAAAATTATTCTTACATAAATATATATATATGTATCATTAAAATATCTATTTTGTGATAATATGAATATTCCAACTTTTTCCTAAAAACACAAAGGATCACTTTACATTAAAATACCATGAAATCCATACAAGTTCAATATTACAATTAAATACCATGTATTATGAAAAATAGGTTATTCTAACTAGAAATGTCACAAATATAAAATCTACATTTATTACAACTCTAAAGACGATAAATAAACACTTGGGGTGTATTTTGTAAATTATACAAAATTATTTTTATATAAAACCCTCTCAAGTTCTATAAATTACCCTAAGGACCCTAGTAAATATAGGTTTAAGAGGGACCAATCTCTTGAGCCTTAGGGAGCCGGAGAAGTGGGTGCTTGCCTATTTAAGGTAGACTATTTAACAACGGTGTTATCAACACGGTAATCGTCTTTGAAAAAGACACAAATCCTGCCGCCCATGTGTAGCGGTTATCGATAATATCAAAACTTAATTCAAGATTTCAATTTCTTTTCTAATTGTTCTGACTCAGACCGAGTCTCATTATAAATAATCTGACTTGAATATGATTCAAGTACAAACTACAATTCAATATGAATGTATGAATCCATATATTCAATCTGTTCAATCTATCAATTTATACAACTTGACTGAACCGAACTATTGATATACTTCCATTTAAATGATTCTCCAGTTACATCTATTTACATGATTCTCCAGTTACATCCATTTACTGATATCATGGTTTCGGCAAGTCATCCAATTATACAATTTATATTACAAGACAATACAAGTTGCAGTACAATTTATAATACAAACAATACAAACAAGACATCGCGGGGTTTAAGGGGTAGATTGGTACGGAAGGTGTTAAAAGTGGCACGAGACTGCAAGATTAAGATACCTAACCTGAATCCAATTGCCATTGTTCCGGGTTGTATAACGGAGCCTTGTACATTCCTTTGCCTTAGTCTCTAGCATATAGAGACTTCTCTCGTATACACCGGCATCCTTTTGTACCAAGTTACAAACAACAACGTTAACACTAAATACAACATTATAACAATATAATACAACTTTAAAAGTTACTCTCTCCCTCTGTCTATTCTATTTCTTCCTTATCTTTGGGACTTACCGAGCAATTTGTTCGCTGACGGCATTCTCGTTCTTTCTTCTTTAAATGTCGTCAGGTGATTCGGATCTTCCAGAGATCGAGCCTACTAGCGAGGACTTGGACCAGCTTGCATACGATCCAGAGCTCTAGCTATATTGTACACTTTTATTTCAGTACTTTTCCTTTTCTGTTATGCCACTGTTTAGGCATTGCTTTTTTTCATATGTATTTACTTTTCCATGCATTGTACAAAAAGAATGTGAATAAATAAAATTGTTGTTCAATTATATCTTGTCTCTTGCGCATTTATTTTTATATTGCTTAAATACGCATAGCGTATTTACTTCAGAGTAAATACGTAGCGGTCTCGTCGCGCCCTCTTCGCCGTATACCGGGAAGCGGGGCGTGACACACTTACCTAGCACTTACCTAACCGCAAGAGTGATAAAGAGGTGGTAGAGGATTGATCCTGCGGCTTGTCCTTTGGAAGTCTAGGAGCGGTCTAGTACTTGACCTAGGTGACCTTAGTTCTAGATTTGCTTGTGCATTTTGTGATTTGTTGAGTCAACCCTCAAGTCTTTCTTTCAAAGCAAAACAATCCAAATAGAGCTTAAATATTTCCCCTTCCTCCTTTCTTTTCACCTTCTTATAATGGATAATCTAAATAGAAGAACTCTTGCCAAGTTTTGCTATCCAGATCCAGAACCAGATATTTCTTATTTTCGTAATTACTTCGGTCAAAAATTTGACTCTACCATGTCTTTAATAGATAGGATAGAGCAAGCGGAAAGAAACAGTTGGACACCTCACTCCAGGTCCTATCAACCGCATCAAAATTCTACCACTTCTTATGTTTAAAGCGAGTGAGGATACTTCTAAACGCATGTCTATTGCTGAGTATATTGCGAAGACCGAATCCCAAAGTTTCAATCCGGTCAAACCCTTAGGACAACAAACACTATCATTTCCTGAAGAAAGTATTGCTACTCGTTTTGCGGTGTATTTGACATCTGTTACCAGTCGCTGACCAACCGACCAATCTCATTATTCTTCTTATCACAATGTTGATCCTACTTCTGTCCATTTTTCACAACCATTCGATTCCTATTAATCCTACCCGACTTTTTCACCTTCTCTAGATATTTCTTCCGAACAGTCATTTGCGAGTTTCACCTATCCACAAGAAATTCAATCTTCTACTTAAACCCTTTCACAACCCATGTCTAGTCTTGAACGGTCATTGGAAGAATTTCGGGTAGCGTCGCGTCAGATAGAAGAATTGAATGCATCCATGGCCGTCCTCATACAACCCAACAAACGAGCAACTAATTTCCAACTAGCTCAAATTTTTCCAATGTATGATACGGCAATAAGACAAATTGAGAATTTTAGTAGTGAGAGAGAGCAGTACACCTTTCCAAATCAAACCTCCCCATCCTAAATTGAAATCCACAACTCCAGTTTCACAAATCTATCGAGTACACCAAATGATTCACCAATTGAAGATAGAATGTTTGATGAGTTGTGGGACTTTGTAGTGTTTGATTTACCCGATTGTGAAGGGTCCATTTCAAGTGAAACGACACCTAATCCTCATGATATCTACACCTCCACTCTAGAACCAAAATTGATTGAAAATCATGCTTTTGATAAGGTGTCTGAGAATTTTAACCTTCACTTGATTGAGGATATTGACGCCGAGAATATTTTGGATGATGAACCCACAATTTTGGATGAGTTTTTCTCACCAATTCATTAGGTCCTTTCACTTCCGTGTGGACATCATCTCGAACCATTAACCGTTTTTCCCGAACCCCATATGCGTCTGGAAATTGATGATAAATGAATGACCGAAAAGCTGAACGATATTCAGCCTTCATTTCCCACATCTGGTTCAACAATGCTCAACACACAAATTTGTTTACCCATTTCATCACCCATTTTCTTTGGTTCTTCTTCTGATCTTTCTTTAATTCTATCGAGTTTTGATCAATCAAACTCCGATATTTCGAGTTCGATAATTCTAGAAAGACGACTTGATTTAGACTCTTTTGAGAATAAGGTAGATAAGTTTTTCGAGTCTCCTACTGCCATAATTTCTGACAAATCAAGTGTGTTGAATTCAGGCACGAAACAGATTGACATTGAAACATTCACTCGGACTATCGATGAAAGTTTCGAAGATATTTTCGCCGACGAACTCACATTCCTAAACGACACGGATTTTGTGATAAATTAACTTCCACTCGAAGAAGTTGAACCACCACCATTTCTTCTTATCCCATACGAGAATATGACTATTCTACCCATACCTACTCATTCACATTCTCGTTTTCGTTCACCATCACTGTTCCGTCTCTACCAACAGAGATGTAAACCCGATCGATTCCGCCAACTATCTCCCCACTTCCTCAAAGCTCTGATCTTCCACCAACTATATTGTTACATTGATAAATTCTTTGAATGGTTGGTGTTGACTTTTGGTCTTTGTAAAGCTTTGCATAGACCAATAGCTTTAACCCCCTTATAATTTTAAATGCTTAATACTATTTTACTCAAGTTGGGGGGGAAATCTTTTGGCTCTTGAAAGAAAATAAATTTTTACAAAATTGCGAGCCAAAAAAAATAAGTTTGGGGGAGGACTTCACTGTCATTATTTCTTGTCCCTTTTACTAACTTTTCCTCCCAAGTCTACAGTTTTTCTAGCTTAACAGATGACATCAGTGAAGACATTGCTGCAAACAGGTTTGGGAGAGCTTTGTGCTTATTCACGCATTATTTTGCATTATCAGAAATATAAGCACAATTTTTTTTTTTTGATAATGAAAGTTTGAAAGTGAAAAATTACATATGAAAGATAGGAATAGTTTGAGAAAAATAAGAAAGTTAGATATTTTCTTAAACGGAACTAGTAATAAATAGTTATGAGCTTTTGTCCCAAGGGTTAGTAAGATGAAGGAAATTACTAATCTTAGGATAAAAATAAGTCTGAAAAATAGTCTCTATTCTTGAGTCCAAACATTTGAACGTTGATATCCTACTATACGCACTTGCACACATCTTGAAACTTGGTATAGTAAAGAATACCTTGAAATGCTCTTGCCTAAAAGCCTTGGTATGAAGAAAAATATAAATATAAATTAAAAAATGGTAAAGAAAAATGAACACTAGTTTTGTAATTGCTTAAGGCAGCATAAAAAAAATATAGTGAGGGTGCGTTATCACCCAGTGCCTTAGACTAACTGGTTTGGGAGCCACTGCTAAACCTTAGATGTTGCAAGATGAGGATAATTACACCTAAATGAGGGAGCACATTTTGTAATCGTTCGGTTAGTACCTCAAGAAGTATTAACGGTCGCATGAAAGATGTGTGGGCAATTCCATCTGATAATGTTCACCGACTAAAAAGTACTAAGGAAGATGGACAAGAGTATGATAGCTTGAATTGAATTCTCTAAGTGTAGGGATGTGTTTTACACACACGTAAGGGTATATAATCGATATTGGGAAGAAACGTAGGGAGGAAGACTAAAGGCGATCTTTTATCGAGGGATGATATGATTTCTAATATCTTTTCACTACCATTAAGATAGGGCTCATGGCAACTGAAAAGCTGGTGTAGTTGGAAACTCTTATTTTCAAGTTCTTTTTTTTTATAGTTCTTATCTTTGTACGTAACTTTCATTTTCTTTCTTTTATTATGGGATTTTATGGGTGTAATCCGCTAAAAACCCTCAGGAGACAACACTCCTCCTACTATGGACACCTAGAGGTTTAAAGGTTGTTGTACGTGCTCAGTGCAATCGTGTTGCCTACAAAAGTGTGCTACTTCGGTTTTTCTTTGTCTCCCTCTCTTGAATAACTCGTTTGCTTGGGACGATCAAAGTTAAGTTTGGGGGTATTTGTTCAGTTGAAAATATTGCACTTTTGATATAACATTTTCCTTACTTTTCTTAAATATTTAAAGGTGTTTTTTTATAAATATAGAATATAAGTGGGTTTATCTGCAAAATACTCTTTACCATATGTTTATATATTATAATTAACATTATGAAGGAAAATATATGCATATAATATTTATAAGATATTTTGGTAATTAAAATATGCATATCATATCAAATAATCTTAATCAAATTTCTTAAAGATTTATTAACATATAAAATGATTAAGATTATATCTCTAATATAACAAATATTACTAATATTATTCATAGAGATATTGTGCAGATTTAGCTCAGGTCAGGAGATCAGATATTCGAGATGTCGAGAATCAAAAATCTGCCGATGAAGTTTTATTAAATCATAAAATCAATACTGGCAGAGACTCGGAAAGGATTTGAAGAATCCAGACATCACATAAATCTCCACGTGTCAACATGAGGAAGCAACAGAAATCACAAACCCTAATTCCTCTAATTCGCCGCCCAACTGCGGCCAAACTCTACATATTGCGGCGGATCCATGGCTGTTATGTGGATTTGGGATTCAAGATTTGGTGGGTAGGATCACAATAGGAAATCACCATATTAGGTAACTAGGGTTTCTGCTTCTAGTTCTATATAAAGGACCGAGAGCTAAAGTTAAAATCATCACCTTTAAGACGAAGCAAATCACTGTCAAAAAACAAGAGATCCACGACAGGTCCACGATTCGACGTGATAGAGCGACGTGAATATTGACGGAGCAAATACTTCCTACGAGGCAGAAATCAAGAGCAACTTCTTTTTCTTGTAATCTAAATTCGAAGGATTTGTACTTATAACGTTGATTAATAAAGGTTGATCATTAGTTTAATTATTTCGCATTTAAATTTCTGCATTATGATTTCCTTTTCTATCCCTTCTTCTTCTTTTATCTCAACCATGCATGAGTAATTCCTAGCTTGCTAGTGTTCGTAAGATTATGGTAGATCAATGGATGAAAAAAATATTATTAACATCTTTTACATCTTATAAAGTTTGTAAACTTTAGCAAAATAATCGTTAACATCCTTATCGAGCGCGCTACCAATTTATTGATAGTCTCGACCGCGATTTGAGATTAGATTAATAATTATTTTGGTAAAGACTAGACATGAATAGAGATCGACGCAAGGATAAGGTTTAAGAGTATGGAAACCCTAGCTTCTTTCAAAAGAACCCTAATCCACATTCATCACTATCGATCTAGTTTTAAATCTATTAAAAAATAAAATAAGCCATCTCTAATTAATCATCCATTACTATTAAATTCTATGAACCCTACAAGGCTCTTCTTTATAGATTCTACATTCGTATATCATAAATCTACAACCAATCTCCCATTCATTCAATAAACTTGTCTAAAACAAGATTAAAAGTTCCACGCATCCCTGAGGACGACCTGTACTCATATCGGCTAGCTACACACGACACCGTTATTGATTATGGTTAACTACAAACACTTCTTTCACACCAATCACCCGTATATCTTCGATCCCTGACCCCTACGAGCGCGGCAAGCCATCCTCTAATCCTAGTAGTGAGGCAATCCGCACTCAATATCATGAGTGGGCCACCCATCTCTATGTAGAACCTGGTAACTTGGGAACTCCTCCGTGGGTCGTACTTAACCCCCTTCAAGTGTGGCGAATCACTTTCCAATTCGAGAATAGGATCTCAACTTCTTGAGATTTCCACCCGCTGTATTTTATAATCCGATGATCCGTGCGCTTCTCTGCAGGATATCTTAGTACATGAATCGAAAATATATATATCAAGTGGCGACAACAAGCTCAACCCGGAAGTGTCCCAATGAAAAATATACAACAATTGGTAATGACGACCACAATCCGGTCGCTCATTCTAAAATAATGAAATATATATATATATATATATATATATATATATATATGCATGCATCTCACACGAGGGGTTATTCATCGCGATGATCCGATATACCATAACACAACATGAAGATATCACAACATCGCAAATAACTAGTGTGTAACCCCGTCGAATTGATCGCATCAATTCGGCGACGTTTAGAAACACAAAACTTTATCCGCGAAACTTAAACAAAGATACGGTTTCGATCACAAAACTTTCCAAACACTAAATCGATTGTTCAGTTGATAAAACTGCACATTTGTATTATATTTTTCCTACCATTTTCATATTAAAAAGGACTTTAGTATAATATATCACACATATGAGGGTTTATGTGTAAAAATACTATTTTCCATGTGTTGATATATTGTAATTAGCATTTGGTAGGAAAATGTATGCAAATAATATTATTGACCAAATCCTAGTAGAACTAAGTCTACTAAATATTATTTGTTAAGTTGTTGTGCAGAATTTGCAGGTCTAAAATCAAGGAAATCAAGTTGTTAAAGTAAACCTGCCTAATTAAGGAATCAAAACTTGGAGATCAAGTCTGGCAGCAACTACGAGAAGATTTCCAAATTCTGAAGGTACCAGAGATAGCCACATGTCGCAAGGAGAAAGCCACAGAGAAATGATCAATTGATCTTGACTCTTGGCCGCGGATCCGCGGCCAAACCCCCCTGTTGGCCGCGGATCCGCGGCAGTATAGAGAAGATAGAGTTGGAGATTTTTGGGGGTGAATCTTTGCTGTTAAACTTCCATATTTGGAAGCAAAGGTTCTGGCTTTGGGACTATAAATAAAGGCACCGAGAGCCTCTTGGAAAATCATCAAGCCGACGAGATCACGAAGCCCCAGACGCTCACGCATCCAGGCTGGTCATCAACTGTTCATCTACCTCCTTAGGAAAGATCGAGAAGCAACTAGTTTGTAATCATTTTCTACGGAATAAAGTGTAGATTGTTCAAGTGATTAATAAAGGTAGTTATTTTATTTAATTCTTTTGCATTTTATATTATGTTTTCCCTCTCTGTCTTTTCATCTTCTTCTCCCAACATGCGCGAGTAATTCTCCACTTGTTAGGGTTCGTAGGATTAGGGTAGGCTAATGGATGATGAACATCCCTAAACCCTTTTTAAGTCCTATAAAGTTTATGAACTTTATCAAAAGAATCATTAACATCCTAATCGGGCGCGCTAGCAATTCTTTGCTAGTTCCGACCGCGATTAGAGATTAGATTAATGATTGTTTTGGTAAAGGCTAGATAATGAACGGAGTTCCGTGTCGAGATAAGGGTTAAGAGTGGGATTCCTTTTCCCTCCAGAAACCCTAATCTACACGCATCACCGTCGTTCTAGTTTTAAATCTATTAATGGATAAAAAGGGTAACTTTTAATTAATCGTCCATGACTACTAAATCCTAACGAACCCTACAAGCCTTCTTATTATATTATCTACATCTCTAAAATAATCTAGATCTATATTTTTGCATTCTTGCTTAACGTAGATCTAGAAACTTTTCACAAAATTCTTATTTCCTCCCCTCTTTCAACACATCTAACGTAAGAGTAAAAGGTTCCACGTTTCCCTGAGGACGACCCGTACTCACCTCGGTCTAGCTATGCGCGACACCGTTCTGATTGCGGTTAACTACAAACAAACACACTTTCTCGAACCAATCAAATGGCGCCGTTGCCGGGGATACGTGCGTAATTTTTTATTCTTACTATTTGTGTTGAATTCTTAGACGATTCATATCATTATTAAAACAAAACTGCAAATTTCATATTTAACGATTTGTGTGTTAATTTTGCGAGGGAATCTGGAGTCACGGACTTGAGGGAACAGGAGATCTAGGGTTTCACACTTCTCAGGTATCTTTCTCAACTCCTTCTCTCTCCCCTCAAATCCAATAAAATCTATTTTCTGCAGGATTCTTTGCAAAATCGCGCCGCTCAAAAATCTTTTTGCAAAAGTTTTGTGATTGGTTTTGTTTTGCATATTTAATACGGATTTTAAGGGGCAAAGACCAAATCAAGATTAGGTGGGGATTTCATCACCCTTCCTAAGCCCCACAAATCACAAACCGAGCATCTAGATCTACCATTCATTAATTTAAAAAATATCTAGACCAGACCCTAAGGACTGTCGCGCTCAATAAGGACAGAGGAAGGTCGTGGGTAATCTATCGTTTATCCGCATTACTTTTGTAGTGCCTAGGCAAGTGTGTCAAAGGCTAGTGGTTTTTAATTAGGCCCACTACTGTGGTTCCTTCCTACTTACCTGACACTTACCTGGCTACAAGGGTAGTACGGAGGCGGTAGAGGATTTATCCTGCGGCTTGTCCTTTGGAAGTCTAGGAGCGGTCTAGAGACTGGACCTAGGTGACCTTAGTTCTAGGGTTGCTTGTGCATCTTAGGGTGATTTGTCTTGAGTCCCACTTTTTCAAAACAAACCAATTATTTTTCCCCTTCCCCCTTCTTCTCTTCTTATAATGGGTGACCCAAACAGACGATCTCTTGCCGAGCTTTGCTGTCCACAACCAGATATCTCTTGTTTTCGTAATCCCTTCGGTATACCGTCCGGCTCTTCCATGTCCTTAAGAGATCATATAGAACAAGCAGGAAGAAACAGTTGGCCACCTCAGTCTAGGTCTTATCAACCGTATCCTAATCCTACACCTGTTTCAGTTGATACCCAGAGTGAGGAAGCTCCTAGACGAATGTCTATTGCTGAGCACATAGCTAGGTCTAGAGGCCAAAGTTTCAACCCGGACCAATATCAACCTTCACCACCACTGTCCAGAGAAGAGTTTGATATGCGGTTTGTGCCATATAAGATGTCTGTTGAAAATAGCCTACCAACCAACCCATATCAATATTCTTCTTATCATCCTACTCCTACCCAAGTTCCGCAACCATTCTATTCCTATCAATCAAATCCGACTTTTCCACCTACTCTAGACAATTCTTCTAATCAGTCATTTGGGAGTTTTAATTATCCACAGGAATTTCAATCTTATACTGAAACCCCTTATCAACCCAAGACTAGTCTGGAGCAGACATTAGAAAAATTTATGGAACTGTCGAACCAAATTATGAAGGATTTGGGTAGTAAGACAAAACTGTACACCCTTCCTAATCAAACCTCCCCATTCCAAACTGAAATCCACGACTCCAGTTTCATAGATTCATCAAGTACAATGTCTGATAAGTTGTGTGACTTTGTAGTGTTTGATTTACCCAACTGTGAAGGGTCCATTTCAAGTGAAACCATACCCAACCCTTGTGATCTCTACACCTCCACTCTTGAACCAAAACTGATCGAAAACCATACTTTTGATGAGGAGTTTGAGAATTTTAACCTTCACTTAAATGAGGTGATTGACGTTGGGGATATATTGATAGATGAACCCGAAATTTTGGATGATTTTGTCCCACCAATTCATCAAATCCTTTCACTTTCTTGTGGTCATCATCTTGAGCCTTTAATTCTTCCCGAACCCCAAATATGTCTTGAAGTTGATGATAATGGTATACCCGAAGATCAGACCGAAATACAGCCTCCATCTTCCACATCTGGTTCAGCAACACTCGACACACCAATTTGTTTACCTATTTCACCTTCTACTTTCTCCGGTTCTTCTTCTGTTTCTATAATTTCAGTGAGTTTTGATGAATCACAATTCGTTAATTCAAGTTCAACAATACCAGAAATTCAACTTGATTTGGATATTTTTGAAAATGAGGTAGATGAGTTTTTCGAGTCCCCTACCTCAATGATTTTTGATAAATCAAGTAGGATAAATTCTGGCACAAAACTCTTTGACAGCAAAATATTCAATCACACCATTGATAAAAGTTTTGAAGAACTTTTTGCTGACGAACTTGAATTTTTAAAACAATACGGATTTTGTGATTGATCAATCTCTACCTATAGAGGTTGAACCGCCACCATTCCTTCTTCCTAATCATTCACATTCATCCTTTCTTTTCTCTAATTTCAAACCCTTTCCAAACCACCTCTTATCCCTTCCCCATTTTTTCTTGACTCGATACAATACATTCTTCCACCAACCTATACGCTATACTGATAAAATCTTTGAATGGTTGGTGTTAACTTTTGGTCTTTGTAAAGTCTTACTTTGACCAAATGACTCACCCCTTCTTAAAATGCTTCGTATTGTCTAACTCATGTTTGAGGGGGGGTATATTTTTGGCTCTTGAACATAACTTTTGTCCTCAAATTTGTGAGCCAAAAATAAGTTTGGGGGAGGATTTGTGCTTACAGGTTTTTGTGATCAAATGACTTCTTACCCCCATTAATAATGACCTCCCAAGCTTACAGGTTTTTGTGATCCAGCAGATAGCAACAGTGAGGACACTGTTGAAAACATGTTTGGGGGAGGTTTGTGCTTATTTACACATCAATTTGCATCATATTTTGCATAAGCACAACATTTTCAAAAATTTTAAAAAAATTTTCTTTTATAACAAAAGAGTAGAAAGTGAAAAATTACATCCAAAAGATAGGAATAATTTAAGAAAATCAAGAAAATTAGAAGTTTTCTTAAACGAACTAGTAATAAGTAGTTATGAGCTGTTGTCCCAAGGGTTAGTAAGATGAAAGAAGTCACTAATCTGAGGATAAAAATAAGTCTGAAAAATAGTTTCTATTCTGGAAGCCAAACATTTGAATGTTGAAACCCTACTATATGCACTTACACACGTCTTGAAACTCGGGATAGTAGAGAATACCTTGAAATACTCTTGTCTAAAAGCCAAAGTATGAAGGAAATGAAAAAAATTGAAGAAAATATAAATGGTGAAAAGAAAAATGAACACTGGTTTTGTATCGCCAAGGCAGCAATAAAAAAATATAGCGAGGGTGCCTCTTCACCTAGTGCCCTAAGGCCAACTGGTCTGAGAGTCGCTGCTAAGCCTTAGGTGGTGCAAGACGAGGAAAATATTATCACCTAATCAGCAAGCACATGAGTAATCGTTTGGTTAGTACCTCAAGAAGTATTAACAGTCGCATGAAAATGTGTGAGCAAATCTAAATATTCATCAAATTAAAAGTACTAAGGTAGATGGACAAGAGTATGATAGCTTGAATTGAATTCTCCGAGTGTAGGGATGTCTATTGCATACACGTAGGGTTAGATGATCGATGTTTGGATGAAAGGTGGGAATGAAGAATAAAGACGATGTTTTATTGAGCGATAATGTGATTTCTAACATCGTTTCATGACTATTAAGATAGGGCTCATAACAACTGAAAAGCTAGTATAGTTGGAAACTCTTATTTTCAAAGTCTTTCTTTTATGGTTCTTATCTTTATATGTAAATTTCACCATCTCTCTTTTATTATAGGATTTTATGGGTGTAATCCGCTGAAAACCCTCAGGAGACAACACTCCTCCTATTAGGGACACCTAGAGGTTTAACAGCTTGTTGCACGTGCTCAGTGCAATCGTGTCTTCCTACGAAAGTGTGCTTAGTTTTCTCCTTTCTTTTTCTCCTCTTGAATAAACTAGTTTGCTCGGGACGATCAAAGATAAGTTTGGGGGTATTTGTTCAGTTGATAAAACTGCACATTTGTATTACATTTTTCCTACCATTTTCATATTAAAAAGGACTTTAGTATAATATATCATACATATGAGGGTTTATGTGTAAAAATACTATTTTCCATGTGTTGATATATTGTAATTAGCATTTGGTAGGAAAATGTATGCAAATAATATTATTGACCAAATCCTAGTAGAACTAAGTCTACTAAATATTATTTGTTAAGTTGTTGTACAGAATTTGCAGGTCTAAAATCAAGGAAATCAAGTTGTTAAAGTAAACCTGCCTAATTAAGGAATCAAAACTTGGAGATCAAGTCTGGCAGCAACTATGAGAAGATTTCCAAATTCTGAAGGTACCAGAGATAGCCACATGTCGCAAGGAGAAAGCCACAGAGAAATGATCAATTGATCTTGACCCTTGGCCGCGGATCCGCGGCCAAACCCCCCTGTTGGCCGCGGATCCGCGGCAGTATAGAGAAGATAGAGTTGGAGATTTTTGGGGGTGAATCTTTGCTGTTAAACTTCCATATTTGGAAGCAAAGGTTCTGGCTTTGGGACTATAAATAAAGGCACCAAGAGCCTCTTGGAAAATCATCAAGCCGACGAGATCACGAAGCCCCAGACGCTCACGCATCCAGGCTGGTCATCAACTGTTCATCTACCTCCTTAGGAAAGATCGAGAAGCAACTAGTTTGAATCATTTTCTACGGAATAAAGTGTAGATTGTTCAAGTGATTAATAAAGGTAGTTATTTTATTTAATTCTTTTGCATTTTATATTATGTTTTCCCTCTCTGTCTTTTCATCTTCTTCTCCCAACATGCACGAGTAATTCTCCGCTTGTTAGGGTTCGTAGGATTAGGGTAGGCTAATGGATGATGAACATCCCTAAACCCTTTTTAAGTCCTATAAAGTTTATGAACTTTATCAAAAGAATCATTAACATCCTAATCGGGCGCGCTAGCAATTCTTTGCTAGTTCCGACCGCGATTAGAGATTAGATTAATGATTGTTTTGGTAAAGGCTAGATAATGAACGGAGTTCCGTGTCGAGATAAGGGTTAAGAGTGGGATTCCTTTTCCCTCCAGAAACCCTAATCTACACGCATCACCGTCGTTCTAGTTTTAAATCTATTAATGGATAAAAAGGGTAACTTTTAATTAATCGTCCATGACTACTAAATCCTAACGAACCCTACAAGCCTTCTTATTATATTATCTACATCTCTAAAATAATCTAGATCTATATTTTTGCATTCTTGCTTAACGTAGATCTAGAAACTTTTCACAAAATTCTTATTTCCTCCTCTCTTTCAACACATCTAAAGTAAGAGTAAAAGGTTCCACGTTTCCCTGAGGACGACCCGTACTCACCTCGGTCGAGCTACGCGCGACACCGTTCTGATTGCGGTTAACTACAAACAAACACACTTTCTCGAACCAATCATCGATCAAATCAAAATCTGGGACAAAATAAAGCATCCCAAAAATCCCATTTCCAAACAATTGACCCACTGTATGAACACGAGCCTAAAATTCTAACATTAAGCCGCCAAAAAACCGCCATTAACAGCCAAGAAGACGAATTGTGGCCCGAGTTCATGTCACATCATGTCCAAAACATTTTCAAATCTCTAGTATCATTTAAAAAAAATTCAGGTCGCGTTTTTGAAAATGAACAATGGCTTAATTTTTAGAAATAAAATACGAAAAATTTTCATGATTGAAACTATAATTTCGTCTAAACAAGTTGTAGTCTTTTGGTATGGCTCTGATACCACTGCTGGGATGCTAGGCTCACCTAGTATGGTTTTAAAGCGCAGCGGAAGCGGTAATTTTAAAAAACTAGAGAGCAATTGCAATCTCAAACCAAGAATCAAACCAAAAGACTAAACATGACACTAAACTAGTAACTTAAAAGAAGAAGTGTAGCGGACTACAACCTTTATAGCCACCCTCCTTGAACTCCGGCTAGTCTCCACTAGGTCTAGAATAGGCTCGCTCGGTGATCTCCTTACCGAAAATGATCCACCTTGAGATCCTTCCATCAAAAACTATATTTTCGCTTGATCACATCATATGTGAAGTAACTCACTAATCAAACTTGCTAAGAATGATTAGTATGTGATGCAGAATAATTTGCTCACTGATTTTCTTCTCTTTTCTTTTCTTTCTCACTTGAATAAAAACTCAAGAGATATAGAGTCATGGTGAGAATGAAATGATCATTCAAATGAGTCCAAAAGAAGTAGCCATTTATAAAAACATAAGTTCAAGATTTTTCCACAAAATACCACACACTTCTTTTATCAATGACTCATTTTCTTTTCAAATAAATAAAGAAACAAATGAATTATCATCTCACTTTCCTTGTGCATCCCATATACACTACTATCATGTATAAGCTAAACTTGTGTGTGCATCTCATGCACACAACTTACATGTATAAGCTAACATGATACATATATTTATATCAAATATAAATATATATAAAGAGAAGTGATTGATGCAGAAGAACCGCGATATGTGTTATGATATGCGTTCTATTTTATTCTCTACTTACCGCAATCAAGACAGTTTCTCTTGTAGCTAGCTGGTTGAGTACGAGTCGTCCACTAAGAGATGGTTCGTATTTGAGTTCTTGCTTTAGACGGGTTAATGAAGATGTATATGTGTATGTTCAATTCTATCCTAAGTGTCGTATTTTATGTTCAAGTAAACTTGTTAGGGTTAAGCTTGGTTAGTAGAGTTAGGATTAGTCTTGTGCTTGTATTTTGCCGTTCTTGAATTGATGTTGGGATAATCAGAAGTAGCGGGGATCAGGAGAATATAGGAATGGGATTTGCGAGTTTAAGTAAGCTTTCCAACGATAAATCCATTCTTAGTGCCCCTTGTCCGTCCGCTACATGCGCTTATTTCCAACCTTCGGCTAAACATACGCAACCATATATCCAATTAAATCACAACTACATATCATGTTGTAGTGCGCCTAAAGGAATTCTCGACTTAGGTCGCGGCTATATGTGACGTATAGTACGTCTAAGTGAGGGGGTTGTGTTTGTTTGGTCTAGATTCATTTTAAGGTGTTAAGCGAAGGGAAGCACAGGTGATTTTTCCGTTCCTCATACCAAGCTTCCTTAGCCCTAACAAGTATGGAATTTATTCACACATTTAAAAGAAGAAAAAAAACAAGAAAGAAGAAAAGCAAGAAAGGAAAAAATACGGTTTTACAAAATGGTAGCAAGCTAACTACTTGGGCCATCACCTAAGTAAGGGACTCCATAGAGTATCATGGCTTGAAAATACGGTTTAGAGAAGAAAAATAAAACAAGAAAAGAAATGAAAACCAACAATTACTTAACACCAAATAATAAAAGTTACACTAGGAATTAAAATTACAATACAAGAAAATTAAAGATACGAGATAATAAAAACAACCCTCATCTTCATTGATCTTCCACTCAAAAGCTCTCACTACAATTTCATGGAGAATAAATGAAGAGGAAGAAGAAGATACAAACTAATCTACACTAAATCCTAATAAAGAAAAGCCTTCTTGGTTGGGCTCAAAACTGGAGTATTTATAGGCAGATAACTGAAACCCTATGGCCATATTCTGAGCCCTTACATTATTACCAAACTACCCTTAAAAGACGGTCAAGAGATGACACGACATGGCCGTGGAACCGCCACGGAACCGCCGCAAAAACCCACATTTGGCGGCGGTTCCGCTGCCATTTTGTGGAATTGGGGTCTCGTTTTTCTGTGCTTCCTCATGTTGCTATGATCTTCGGTTTGAAAGGTCCAAAATTGCAAAATGGTTTCAAAATATCTTCAAATTTTCAACAGTCCAAAATGACTACACTTTTAATCATTTTGACCTTTATCTCTCTCAAGCTCCGTGCACCTCTTGATCTTTGTGCTGCCCCTCTCATACTTTGTGCTTGACCGAGACACGAATGGCCACTGTTATTTGTCTTGTTTCTTAAACTAGTAAGCGGCACTGGACGGATGTGGATGAACGGAACCCGGATTTTATCTGTTTTTGACAGATGTTCTGGATTTTGGCATAACTGTGGAGATTTTGTATGATTTGCATTATTTTGGACCAGAAACCCGTGACATGTAATTATGTAGCAAACACAGATCAAAAGCACCTGTTTATAAACAAACGAGCAGAAGAATGGGCGGTATTAAATGCAATATTCTGGTGTGAATAAATACCCCCAAACTTATCTTTTGCTCGTTCTGAGCAAAACTATTTATTCATAAAAAGACCTAAGCTTACTTTCGTAGGCATCACGGTTGCACTTAGCGTGTGAAACAAGCCGTTAAACCTCTAGGTGTCCCTAGTAGGAGTGTTGTCTCTTGAGGGTTAGCGGATACTACCCACAAAATCCTGTCAAGCTAGTTTCACGAGTTAACGTTGATTCTAATCCTACGGTTTAGCATCTAAGTTAGAAATTCTATCATCCTAAGTTAGAAATATCCATCCTTTATTTTTCACACCTCCTATCTATTCAACTTAAGATTCTATACGTTTTGACAGTTTAGAAAGATTTCGGTTTCTCTTGAGTTTTCCTTCTAAAGCGCAGTCTCCAATCCGGAATTTTTATCATCTTTACGGAATACATAAGACTTATTCTTTATCCCTATTTTTCCTCCAAACATCGATCGTATACCCCTACGTGTGTGTAATTTTGCACCGTTACACTTAAGAATTCAATTCAAGCTATAGTACTGTTGCCCTAATATCTAATACTACTTCTTTTCATTAAAAATGGAAAAATTTGCTCACACACCTTTCATGCGACTATTACTGCTTCCTGAGGCACTAATCAGCCGATTGCTGAATGTGTGGTCTTAAAGCGTAAATAGTAGTTTCCAGGTCTTGTAATTTATTATTTTTTTCTCTTTTTTTATTTTTATTTTTCCTTTCAAGACAGGATATATTTTTCAATGATGCTCTTTTGGTGGTTAGCTTTAAATACCGTTTTTCTTCCATACTAGTTTTTCAGGCAAGAGTATTTTTAGGTAGCCTCTACTATCCCAAGTTTCATGGTGCGTGTAAGTGCAGTTTGTAGGGTATATACTTTCTGAATTTGGACTTAAGAATATGAACTATTTTTCAGACTTATCCTTCAATAAAGCTTTCAATACTTTCTCTTAATCTCGACTTAACTCAAGAACCCAACTCAAGATTATATACTTCTAAAAAAACTGCAAGGACGTATATTTACCAAGGTTAAACAGAAAAAGGGTTATTTTTAGAATTTTCAATTCCTACGCCTAAGATTTAGTTATTTCTAACCTATCAAGCTAACTTTTCGGAATAAAAATCTAAGTTACCCTACTGGCTAATTTGACGATAAAGTTTTTATATTTTTGTAAAAAATTTCGATTTTTATGGGTTTTTAAAATAAGTATGCAAATATAAAATATACACATGAAATGCAAAGGTAGAAAGCTTACCGAACATACTCCCAAACTTAAACTTGACAGCGTCCTCACTGTCATGCAATATCAAGAGGGTCAAAATTGTTGAGGGGTCAAAATCTGTTGGTGCTCTCATGTTTTTTTTATATAAAAGAAAAAACAAATAAAATATATATACACAAAAGGTCCCCCCAAATTTAAGTGAAACAGTGTTGCCACTATTTAAGCGTTAAAGTTCAGAGTCAGAGGGAGAGAACCGTTTCAATCTATACAAGGCCTTACAAAGACCGAAAGCTAACACCAACCATTCAAAAATTCTATCTGATAATAAAGCGGTTGGTGAAAGAACGCATAAAGGAAAGAGATGAAGAATAAGCGAGACCGTGTGTGGATGGAAGCGGGATACGGTCTCGGTGTAGGAGAAGAATAGTGGAGGGGAGAAAGAAATGGAATACGAACTTGAGGGTGGAAGTGGATTGAATAAATTAGTACAATTTATAATGATCGGAGTGAAAGAATGAAGTGTATTAATCTATCAACATGTCGAGAAATGGGGTCAAACCTCTCAAGATTCGTAAGAATACATGGGCCGACCGGATTTGGTGAACCAGATGCAAGAAAGGAAAGTGATGCGGTGTCTTGCAAAGTGGGAACGATGGAAACGATGGAATGAAATGATTGAGGAATGGTATCGGTTAACCGTTCAGGAGGGTGTGCACAGTCAATGAAAGAGACATGATAAATTGGAAAATTCGACTCATCTAGTAAAACTGGTTCATCTTCGAAATTCTCCTCAAAATTCAACTTATCCATACAATCATCATCAATTTCTAGACGCATATGAGGTTCGGGAAAAACAGTTAATGGTTCGGGATGATGTCCACACGGAAGTGAAAGGACATGATGAATTGGTGAGAAAAACTCATCCAATATTGTGGGTTCATCATCCAAATTATTCCCAGCGTCGATATCCTCAATCAAGTGAAAGTCAAATTTCTTTGACACCTCATCAAAAGCATGGTTTTCGATCAATTGTGGTTTTAGAGTGGAAGTGTAGAGATCAAAGGTATTGGGTGTGGTTTCACTTGAAATGGACCCTTCACAATCGGGTAAATAAAATATTACAAAGTCGCACAACTTATCAAACGCTCTATCTATAATTGGTGATTCATTTGGGACACTTGATAGACTTTCGAAACTGGAGTTGTAGAATTCAATTTGAAATGGGTAGGTTTGATTTGTAAGGGTGTACTACTCACTCTCACGACACAAATCGTCAAATTGTCGTATCTCCTCATCATACATTGGAAAATTCGGAGCTAGTTGGAAACTAGCTGCCGGTTCGTTAGGTTGTATGAGGGCGGCCATGGACGCATTCAAATCTACCATCTGTTGGCACGACGCTACCCGAAAGTCTTCTAATGACTGTTCAAGACTAGACATGGGTAGTGAAGGGGTTTCAGTAAAAGATTCAAAGTTATCTGAATACGTGAAACTCCCAAAAGGCTGTTTAGAAAAAATGTCCAGAGAAGGTGTAAAAGTCAGGTAGGATTGATAGGAATCGAATGGATGTGAAAAATGGACAGATTTAGGATCAACATTCTGATAAGAAGGTGATTGGAATTTTTGTCTAACGAATTTGGAGTGGTGAAAGGAATGAAAGATCGGCTACGGGATTGTTCAATTCTGTCAGCAATGGACATGGGTTTTGGAGTCACAACATGGCTCTCAAAAAGAGTATCAATGTAAGAAGGTGGGGGAGTTTGAAACGGTTGATACGAAGTGGATTGCATAGTCCAATTGTTGGTCCTAGACGCGTCTATCCGATCTCTCAAGGAAATTTTGGGCATGAATGGATCGTTCGAAGTTCGATCGAAGCAAGAACTGTATGAAGAAATGTCTGGTTGTGGCTACCAAAGTTCAGTAAGAGTTGGTCATTTTGAGGTACCCATGTTATGAAAAGAGTGGAGGGTGGAAAGTGGGTGAATTTTTATAAATTTTATAAATTTTTTTTGTTTTTAGAGTTTTTGAAATTGTTTGTTTTGGTTTTTGAAAAATACGGAATTATGGGACTAAACTTTACATAAACACAATCACAATCTCAATATGCACAAACAATACCTAGAGCTTGAGTCTTCAAAGTCCAACCAGACCGCTCCTATACTTCTAAGCGACAAATTGCAGGATAACCCTCGAATCGTCTCTTCACTGCCAATTATGGCCAGGTAAGCATAAGTGAGGTAAGGAGCGTTCCGCTCACGAATCACCGTGAGACGGGTCTTTTTAAATTACCTCCTCACTTGTCTAGCCTAGGCACCACAAAGTCAAATTTAGATAAACGACCGGTTCCCCGCAACCTTCACTCGTCTTTAATGAGCGCTACAAGTCCTTATAAGTTTGGTCTGGATATTTTTTATTAACTCAAGGTAATGCGTATGCTTTTTGTTATTTGTGGAATCTTAAGAAGGATGATGAAATCCCCACCCAATCTTAATTTGTGTTATAGCCCTTTAATGTTCGTATTATTATATGCAAAGCGTTTAAACAAACAAAATCTAAAACAACAAATAATTTATTTGGCGGCAGCGCAATTTTGTGCAAAAAACCTGCAGAAAATACAATTCAGTGGAGTTTATAGAGATGATTGGAGAAATAGAAGGGGTGAAAAAAGTTTAGGCTTAGAAAGCACAGAAAGACCACGGAACCGCCACTATAACCTAGTTTTGACCGCGGTTCCGTGGTGGAATGGTTGACTTGGGGCTTCAAGTTAGTTCTGTGCACTCCCCTCTTTCCTCTCTTCTGTATCCAAGCATCTTTTTCTTGAGTTGATCATTGTACTTACTCCAGATTTGCCTGCGCACTTGCACAAAAAATACCAAAAATAACAAAATGGTTTTTACTATATTTATGTATTTTTTTTACATATACAATTTATATATATATATATATATATATATATTAACCCGAATAATAAGAAAGAAATACGTTACCGTCTTCCCGGCAACGGCGCCATTTGATTAATGCAGAAGAACCGCGATATGTGATATGATATGCGTTCTACTTTGTACTCTACTTACCGAAATTAAGACGGTTTCGCTTGTAGCCAGTTGAGTACGAGTCGTCCACTGAGAGATGGTTCTTATTTGAGTTTTTGCTTTAGACGAGTTAATGAAGATGTATATGTGTATGTTCAATTTTATCATATTTTATGTTCATGTAAACTTGTTAGGATTAATATTGGTTAGTAGAGTTAGGATTAGTCTTGTGCTTGTCTTTTGCCATTCTTGAATTGATGTTGGGATAATCAGAAGTAGCGGGGATTGGGAGGACATAGGAATGGGATTTGTGAGTTTAAGCAAGCTTTCCAACGCTAAATCCATTCCTAGTGCCTCTTGTTCGTCAGCTACATGCGCTTATTTCCAACCCTCGGCCAAACATACGCAACCATGTATCCAATTAAGTCACAACTACATGTCACGTTGTAGTGCGCCCAAAGGAATTCTCGACTTAGGTCGCGGCTATATGTCATGTATAGGGCGCCTAAGTGAGGGGGTTGTGTTTGTTTGGTCTAGATTCATTTTAAGGTGTTTGGCAAAGGGAATCACAAGGGATTTTTCCGTCTCTCATACCAATCTTCCTTTGCCCTAACAAGTGTGGAATTTATTCACATGTAAAATAAAAACAAAACAAGAAAGAAGAAAATCAAGAAAGGAAAAAATACGGTTTTACAAAATGGTAGCAAGCTAACTATTTTGGCCATCACCTAAACAAGAGACTCCATAGAGTATCATGACTTGAAAATACGGTTTAGAGAAGAAAAACAAAACAAGAAAAGAAAAGAAAACCAACAACTACTTAACAACAAATAATAAAAGTTACACTAGGAATTAAAATTACAATACAAGAAAATTAAAGATACAAGATAATAAAAACAACCTTCATCTTCATTGATCTTCCACTCAAAAGCTCTCACTACAATTTCATGGAGAATAGATGAAGAGGAATAAGAAGATATAAACTAATCTACACTAAATCCAAATAAAGAAAAGCCTTCTTGGTTGGGCTCAAAACTGGAGTATTTATAGGCAGAGAACTGAAACCGTAGAGCCATATTCTGAGCCCTTACATTATTACCAAACTATCCCCAAAAGACGGTCAAGAGATGACATGACATGGCCGCGGAACCGCCGCAAAAACCCATATTTGGCGACGGTTCCGCCGCCGTTTTGTGGAATTGGGGTCTCGTTTTTTCTGTGCTTCCTCATGTTGCTTTGATCTTCTGTTTGACAGGTCCAAAATTGCAAAATGCTTCCAAAATATGTTCAGATTTTCAACAGTCCAAAATGGCTACACTTTTAATCCTTTTGACATTTATCTCTCTCGAGCTACGCGCACTTCTTGATCTTTGTGCTGCCTCTCTCGTGCTTTGTGCTTGACCGAAACACGAATGACCACTGTTATTTTTCTTGTCACTTGAACTGGTAAGCGGCACTGGACGGATGCGGATGACCGGAACCCGAATTTTATCTGTTTTTGACAGATGTTCTGGATTTTGGCATAACTGCGGAGATTTTGTATGATTTGCATTATTTTGTACTAGAAACCTGTAACCTGTAATTATGTAGCAAACACGGATCAAAAGCACTTGCCTATAAACAAACGAGCAGAAGAATGGGCGGTATTAAATGCAATATTTTGGTGTGAACAAGAAGAAATAAAGTGAACATGATATTAGCTTAATATATATCTATATCATATATAAATATATATCTAATTACTAAATCAACATTTGATTTAATAATCCGGTTATATCATATATGAACCGGCTAATAACATTAAATACCCGATTAAAATACGTACACGTGTTTAATCGAACTCCTGCACATATCCATATACATGCCCTACATCGTTTCGCCTGTGCCGGGAAACCTCTGTATGGGATTCTAAAGACTAGACAATACGCTGACAGTAGGTTAGGATCAAATCCATAGCTCACGAGTACGTCAGCGGTACTAGCTGCACGTAACGGTTACTTAGGTATTGATCGAAAGAAGGTCAACGAGCAAGCTCATCTGAACCCTACAAAATCTATCAGTGACAATCACCGTACAATCCGGTCTCTTCATCAAAGAGTGTCGCATACTGGGTCTGGTAGGTGGAAACCGTTAGACTCCAAATAACCCAATAAGTCGTGTTGATCATGAACTTATAACCACCCGAGAAACTACTAATAACACTTATCAATAAATCTCAATTTCCTTGGCCAAGGACTTATGGTTATAATTGATCTGTCATAGCACGACCTTGACTCCAATATGTGGAGAGACGAAATCCCTTCGATCGCTCACTGCCTCCATGTGCTTCAAGACTGTACCCAACTGAAACCTGTTTGCATGACTTTTTAAAGCCGTGGTAGGGTAGTAATCAAAGTACAGTGGGAACACACACAAGACACTACGTTGATCTTAGGTCTATAAATTACTCTGTACTCTTGTCACATGAGAACTGCTATCTGATGATAGGTACAATACCATCAGGAGTTCTCAGGTGAGCCCGTCCAATGAAACCCATTCATCTAATGAGCACTTGTATATAATTTTTGGTATCAAACACCGATGGTTATGGGATCAACCATCGCCCCGGTCAGGGTCAAGAAACATAATCACTAGTTTAATCTGGAGCATCGATGCCTAGTCTCCATACTCGCTTGACTAGGGACTTTTAAGATATGCTTATAAACTACCCATGCCCCACTAGTATGATCTATATCATAATCCTGGTAATCAAGCAAATATCCTACTGGCTTTATCTTTATGTATTAGCGATACGTGATAACAAGTACAACGTATACACATGAATGATAAAGACAAATCAGATAGCATACTATCATATCGAGTAAGATTGTTCTCTCGTATAGATCCTCCTTCAATTACAATAATTGCCTTGAGGGCACCTATATCCAAAAAAATCAATGTGAGTACTCGTGACTATAGAAACCATCACATTAAACTCTTGCACACACTCTTTGTATGATTTGTGAAACACTTGGTGAAAAACTTGCGTTGGTTTTCGTTTAAAATCTTTTTCAAAAACTAAGTTCAAATTTGTTTGAAAAATCCTTCTTCACATGTCTTTACTATTGAATTTCAGACGCCAGTCCTGTTTTCCAAAACATGCTCAAGTTTTAAAATATCAGTTTCTTGCTTCAAAACAAAGTCTGAAGCTTACCAGAACAAACGTCTGGATGTTCTCTGAGCTTTCATTGTTTAAAACTTTTGACAAAACAGACGTCTGTTAAAGGTTCTTTATACGTTTGTTTGTTCTCTGGATTTTCATTGGCTTAAAACTTTTTATAAAAAAAAACGCCTGTCAAACCTTCTTCAGACGTCTAGTTGTTTTCTATGTTTTCATAATATTAAAACATTTTATAGGAATAAACGCCTGAACCTATTTAGCACAAACGTCTGAAGGTTTAAAATTTTGAAAATCTTTTCTTCTTCAGACGTGTGTCACTTGTTCTTCAAACGTTTGTTTGTTTTATGTATTTTCATTGGCCATATTTTGAAAACCACGGCAAATGTCTGAAGCTATTTTAGACAAATGTCTGAAGCTTAAAAATTATTTTGAAATATTTCTTCTTCAGACGTTAGTGTCTCTTTCTTCATACGTCTGTTTGCCTTCTGTGCTTCCTTGCCTTCTTATAAAAACTATCAACAAACATCTAAAGTTTATCTTAACAAACGTCTGAAGGTATTTTATAGCCATTGCCGATCCTTCTTCAGATGTCTGTCTGGTTGAACTTCAGACGTCTGATAGCGGCTCTTTTTGACTGATTTGACTTGTAACGGCTAGTTTTTCTTGAGTGGTATTTATTGAGATTTGCTTTGGGTTTTGAACGGCTAAGACTTGCAAAATTATTCTGAAAGATTCAAAAGCCCTTTTCTCATCTCTTGTGAGAGAAAATTCTTGATTTTGATTATCTTTTCTTTCACACACTCAAAAGATCAAAGAGCTTAATTTGACTATTCCATACCCACTGAGTATTAGTTGAGAGTTTTGAGAGAAACTCCTTTGTGAGTAATTGTACTTCAAGTGTAATCTCTTCTTTCTTTGTGTTTGGGATCTTGAGTGTAAGATTGCCATTGTAAAAGAGGAGAGTATCTTTGTAGAGAGAAGAGCGACGAGCTTGTAAGAGAAGTGTTATTCGTAGTGGCGAATAACGTGTAGTCTTTTGAGGAGACTTGTTGGTTAGGTCTCCATCGAAAGCGGGGTTGTGTGTTGCTTGCGGGCAACATATTTGTCTCCAAGAGAAAGACATGTTTAGTGGAACGGGCTCGTGCGCCTAAAGAATGTGGATCAGGTGATCTCTCGAACTACTCTAAAATCTCTTGTGCCTTGAGTCTGCAATTTCTCTATAGTTCTCCTCTATTACTTGCCATTTATATTGTTCTTAATTGATTGCAAGTTTTCATTGATAGACATTGCATGCTAGATTATCTTTACTCTATATGCTCATTCTTTCTTGATTGTGATCTTTATCTCTTGATATATGTTATAGTTCACAATTGTAGTTTGCTTAGTATTATATCATCTTATCTCATATTACCTATGCTTTACAATTAAGGTATTTGATTAGCAAGTGTATTGGTTAGATTTTTTAATTTGGGCATATAATTAGCATAGTCCTATTTACCCCTTCTAAGACTATTTGGTGTGAGCTTCCGCGGTTTTTCAAGAGATTATTTGTATGTTAGCTTTATGTAAACTGCTGACTCAGAGTCCCTGACTTTTAATTTGTGGCAACTATCTTATTGCAACTATGTTCGGAAATCGTCGTTACCTGTTGTTCATGCTACTTCAAAATATCTAGATAAAAACTTGGGTCCCTGCGCTTGCGCAGGGGCTCCTTCTAGCAAGCCCGGCTAATGAAGCGAATCGATTCACTTCGCTTCGTGGTGAAATGGACGAATTTGGCAAATCGATCCACTTCGCCCGCCATGAATTAGCGAAGCGAGCGGGTTCCCAACTTTTCCGCCGGTGCTTAGTCGTAGTTCGCCTCGCCTAACTTGCCTTGCTTCATCTCGGGAATCACCACGATTCACCGCGAATCGTGGTGACTCCCGATTCGCCGTGAATCGGCAAGACTCACCGATTCGCCTCGCCTCGCCACACCTCATTGATCGATTCGCCACGAATTCGCCTTGAACTCGCAGCCCAACGGTCACGAACGGCCGCCTGCTCGATGAATCGCGCCACCTCGTATCGCTTTGGAATTCCCAGCCAAATGGGTCTTAATGGTTGGATCTAGGCGAAGCGAGGCGAATTTCAATTTGCCTCACCTCGCCTCATAACGGCTAGAAACGGGCAAAAAATTCAAACCCCCCAAAAACCTATAAATACCCTCCAAACCCCATTTCTTCTCATTTCAAACATTTTTCTCTTCAAAAAAAAATTCCCATCTCTCTACAAAAAATAATCTAAATCTCTAATACTATTGTGACAATTTCCATCTCTTTAAAGAATAGAAACTCCGATCCGATCCGCTGACGGTCTGACTCCGAGTTTTCAAAGCTCCGAGCCTCTGATCGACCTATTCATCTCTCTTTCTTATATCTTGTTTTTAATTTATTAGTTCTAATTTTCTACTCTAACACACTTTTTTAACATTTAGTTAAAATATTGATATGGAGGGTTCATCCGATACGCATTAAACCCAAATTTCTCATCCCGAACAACAAGCGGAAGGATCCACCTATACATCAAGAAAAACTAAAAAACATGCGACTATTAGTGATGTTTGGGATCATTATAAAATTGAGTTTAGGGACGGTGTTAGATATGTTGTTTGCAAATATTGTAGTAATGCATATAAACACAAGGATAGTGTCGGTACCCGTAGTTTGAATAAACATGCAAAAAAACACTTAGAAGTCTCGGCCGGTTCTTCCACTACACAAACACAAATTGGTTTCGCCGGTCAAGGTTTTTTTCAATATAATCATGATTTAAATCTTTCAGAAATGGTAAGATATGTTATGGCAGATGAACAGGTTCTCGGATTTGGAGAAAGCGCGGCTTTTGAGCGATGCGTTCAAATGGCGTTGCAACCGGCATTCGAAAGGGTTCCGAGAACTACGCTTAAAAACCATTGTTTTATCCTCTACAACGACGGTAAATAGGTATTGATTACTACTCTTGCTTCTTTAAATATCGGTGTTTTATTAACTTCTGATATTTGGACGGATAGAAGGGAACTTCTCTAGATCTGTGTTACTGCACATTGGATAGATTCTGACTGGTTTTTGCAAAAAAGAATTATTGCTTTTAGACAATTTTCATACCCGCACAGTGCTTTTCATATAATTTCTGAAATTAGATCTATTTTATAAAAATATCATTGTGTAAATAATTTTTTTCTATTTCTTTCGATAATGGTAGAAACAATAATTCTGCTATTGCTGAACTCATTAGGCTATGCAAACCAATATGCAATGGTCGTTTTTTTCATATTCGCTGTGCATGTCATATACTTAACCTTGCTGTACGGGATGCATATACTGTATGTAATACAAATATTCAAACAATTAAAAATGCATGTAGGTTTATTAAAAGTTATGGGGGAAAAAGCTGAATACAAAACTGAATACCTAGTTGCAGGTGTAAGGCCGTCTCTTAAAAAATATGTGGCCACTAGGTGGAATAGTACATATGACATGCTTCGTACTGCATTAAAGACCGCCAGAATTATTAGTAACATGTGGAATGAACAAATACTTGTAGAAAACCACTTAACACCCGATCATTGGGCGGTTGCATATCCTTTTAAAGATTTTCTTATGACTTTTAAAATTGCAACCGAACGATTTTCTGCTACTTATACCCCACTTCTCATATTCTTATCTCTAAATTGTATAATTTAGCTAATTGTTTTGCTTGTCACATCGAAAATCCAGTACTTCACCATCCAATACTTACAATGCAAGCTAAGATTTCTAAATATTTCTCTGAAGTTCCAATTATTTAATGTTTATGTTCGGTAATGGACCCTATAATTAAATTTGAAGGTTTGGAGACTCTTTTAACCGGGTTCCACACGGCTATGGGACATGGTGTAGATATTGATGACTATGTCAGTATCGTTATAAGTAATTTAGATGAAGTGTTTGATTTGTATGTTGCACGATTTTCTTCTGGTAGAAATAGTAGACCACCGCCCTCAACCAGCTCGTGTGCTTCGACTCCGGGTTTAGCACTTATTCAAAAGAAGAAAAGGGCAAAAGGCCCGGTAGTCTCATCATCGTCATCTTTAAATGAGTTATCAATATTTTTACAGGCCGAGTCAGATGTAGATTTAACTATAGATGATTTTGATATTTTAGCCTGGTGGAAAAGCCACGGACATTTGTATCCGGTGCTTTATACTATGGCTCGTGATTTACTAATTGTTCCAGTGTCTACAGTAGTGTCGGAAAGTGCTTTTAGTACAAGTGGTGGGATATTAAGCTAGAACAGATGCAATTGGCACACGACACAATAGAGTGCATGATTTGCTCACAAGATGTCACGCCCCGCTTCCCAGAGTGCGCTAACTACGGCACGTGACAGAACCAACCATGCAACCTGTGGATAGGAATCATCCCTCCACAGTCATATTACGGCCGTCTATAGGATATCAAGAACAGTAAAATATAAAACTAACCAGTACATGTCCATTTGCCAAATAAAAGAGTCAACAAAATATATAAGCGGAAACGATAATATTCAATAAATAACATCTGAAAAATACGTCCCAATATGGGCTCACATTAAGAAATAAAAGCCGCGGAAAAAACTAAACTAAACATCATTAAACTCAGTTCCTCACTGCTCGGCTTGATGGCTAAAGTACTCCTATTCAGCCTATGATAGAGATAGAGGAACTGGGCCATGCAAAACCTAAATTTCAGTGCGTCATAACATCAAAATAACAATAATAACCAGGATGTAACGATATAGGTAAACAGGAATATAAATGAGAACACAGGTATGAAACAGTGAGGTGTAGGTATGTGACGTGTAACCTAAGGTCTGTACTTCTAAGTTATCTATTCTAAAATTCTTTAAAATCAATTTAATGTAATCATCAATGTAACTCAATAGTATCCCGTGCGTGTCCAGGACCACGGTTAAGATTCTCGGGCTGAATCGGAGATGTGCCGCTAGGCAGTAAACAGGTAACATGTATAGATGAATGATGTCAGCAGCATCATCCCGGGGCTGGCCTAACCCGTAAAGATTGATCAGTATAAGTATCGAACTGTTGAGTTACAAGTCAGATTTCATTATTGATTTCCCCTTACCCCCAAGGTTATGTGTTTAAGTCAGGTGTTTATGATATTAATCTAATGCCAACACAGGATCAAGCTGGTACAGCTTTTGTCTATGTAGACAATAAGTTACGTCCATCAGGATAACAAGTCAGGATTGTCGGTATTAGTAATAAGATCAAAGTATCAAGTCAAGTAGTGTGTCAGGACATGTCATGTGATGCGTATGTATCAAATAGTGCCCAAATGTAAAACTGTAACGAATATATGAACACAATAAGCACGACGGATATCGGGATGCATTTGTGTCTATCTGTAATAACCTGTATACGTATCCATGACTACGTGTGATGCAACTACACAGCATGTTACACTAATATAGAGGTAATATGATATAATGAGGTTCTGGCATGCAACTAGATATGCAATTGACAGTACGGATATCGAAAGATGGTAAAACTATAACATCGGACGCGTAATTAAAATACATGTATTATTTTTATTCATATGGATATAAATATATTAACATAGCATGTTGCAAGATAAACTTGCCTGATCGGATCTCATGTCGGGGTACGTACGTCACGTTCGACGTTGGTTAAACGTCGTGATGCAACCACGCGCGTACAGGACCGGACTTAGCTACTCAAAGACGTGACCACGCTAGATGATGACGACGACTGGGTCACCTGGATCGTCGGCGACGTGTCCGACTCCGGCGACGGCCGGAAAGCAAGAATCAAGAAAGAGAAGAATGAAAAGAAAGAAAGAAGAAGAGACTATGGTGCTCTGGGTTCTGGGGACAGAGAGGGAGGTGACGACGATGATGGGCTGTCGGCGGCGAAGTTTACGGCGATGGGCAGTGGGGAAGGTTGCTGGGTTGGTCGGGGTTATGGTGTAGTGGTGTAGGGATGGGTGCTCGGGGATGTAGGGTTGATGGTGGTGGTGGTGTCGAGAGTTGAAGAGGGAGGAGGGGAGACGGAGGTGGTGACGACGACGAGGTCGTCGGTGATCGGCGGTGAGGGGTTTGTAGGGTGCTAGGTTCGTGGGTTCTCAGGGATGGGTGTTGGTGGTGGTGTTTGGAGGTCGGGAAAAGAGAGAGGGATGAGGAGGTGAAGGCAGCGTGATCGGGGACGAGGTGCAGGTGGCGTCAGGACTGTGCAGGGATGGTCGGGTTTTCTTGGGTGCAGGTGCTCGGGGTTCTTGGATGCAGGTGCTCGGGGTTGTGAGCTCGGGAATGGAGGAGAGGGATGAGAGGAGGTAGTGGTTAGGGTAGTGATAAGGGTGGTGGCGACGGCGAGGGATGAGGCTAGGGTTTTGGGTTTGGGTGTTTCTTGGGTTGCTCGGGGATTCGTGGGTCGTCGGGGTTGGAGAGGATGAGAAGAGGTTGAGGGTGATGAGGAGATAGTGACGAGGTTGGGATGGTTACGGCGACGGCGAGGGTGCAGCTTAAGGTTAGGGTTCTCGTGGGTTTTGTCGCGGGAAGAAAGAGAAGAAAGGTGAGTGTTGGATTTAATAATTAGGTTTAAAAAATAGTATATATTTATATATAGAGGAGAGAGAAAGAGAGATTGGGAAGAGAGAGAGAGATAGACAGAGTGATGTGAGGATTAGTTAAATAAAATATTTAATATATATTCGATATATATATTAACTGTTAATGTATTATATAGTATAATATATATTATAGGGTTATATAGCTAATACAAAATTTACCCCGAAAAATACTCGGGTCTCATATAAAATTCTTGTTTTAAAATATGAATAACATACGTGTCAGTTAAAATATTAATGCGACGCCCGGTTAAATAAAATGCATACCCCCAAGAACGGATACACGTAGGGATCCAAACGAGTATGTTTCATCAAACTGGTCATAAGCACGATGTATGGAAGCATTCACAAGATATGGGGTATGATTATAGGCCATGCTAGACATTAAAAATATTATATTTGGTTATAATTTGTATTATCTAAAAGAAATGCAGATGCAACATATCATATAAGTGTAATATCAAATCTAAATGTACACGGATCCTTAGCACTAGTAAGAATATATCGTAATCTAGAACCGGTACGGGTTTCAAGCATGCTGGTCGGGTCGAATACCAACCACAGATACCAAATGCATCATCCGCACCCACAAGCAAACAAAAATCAAGAAATAGTCACAAGATTAGAAAATACTCAAATCAAATATGGTATAAATGAACTAGGGTGTTATATTATACCCAACTACAAAAGAATTTCATCCTCAAAATTTCCGGAACAATAAATGACAAGAAAACATGAATCTAAGAAAATAGGTATAGAAACTTCTGTCAAATCCCGTCTTCACGTTTCCAAATTGATTCTCCGTGCGAATGATCCCCCTATGAAACAAGTACGAAAGGGATAACCTTGTTCTTGAGGACCTTTTCTCTTCGATCTACAATCGCCATCGGTCGTTCTTCATATGTCATGTCCTTCCTTACTGTCAGTTCCGAGTGATTTAAGACGTGCGTCTAATCTCAAACATACTTGCGGAGTTGAGACATATGAAACATGTTATGAACACTCACCAAGGATGGTGTAGAGCCAATCGATAAGCTACTTCTCCCACGCACTTGATAATATCGAAAGGCCCCACGAATCGAGTACTGAGCTTGCCTTAACTACCAAATCGAATCACTCCTCTGGTTGGTGATATCTTCAGGAATACAAGATCACCAACTGCTAACTCCAGAGGTCTTCGTCCTATATTGACCTAACTTTTCTGTCGATTTTATGCCGCCTTCATATGATTTCAGATCGTATTAACTTTCTCCACGATTTGCACGACAAGATCCGGTCCCAATAATCTTCTTTCTCCAACATCGTCCCAACAGACATGCGAGCGACACTTACGACCATATAATGCTTCGAATGGAGCCATCTGTATAGTCGCCTGAAAACTGTTATTATATGAAAAATCCACCAAGTGCAAATGGTCCTCCCATGAACCCTTGAAGTCCAACATGCAAGCTCTCAACATATCTTCAAGAGTTTGGATCGTCCTTTCAGACTGGCCATCTGTCTACGGATGATAGGCTATGCTAAACTTCAAGCGAGCCCCCAAACTTTCCTATAGACTCTTCCAAAAATGCAATAAGAATCGGGTATCACGATCGGAAACGATGCTTACAAGTACTCCATTGCAATCTCACAATCTCCTGCATGTACCGCTCTGCTAAAGCCTCCTTCAACTGATTAACTCGAAACAGTATAAAATGTGCTGCCTTAGTCAATCGATCAACAATCACCCAAACTAAATTGTTCCCCTTTGGACTTCGCGGTAATACTGTCACGAAATCCATGGTTATATGTTCTCACTTCTACTGAAAAATCAGAAGTGGTTGCAATAAACCAGCTACCTTTTGATGTTCAGCCTTGACTTGCTGACACACCAAGCACTTCGATACATAGCGAGCAATCTCTCTTTTCATGCCTTCCCACCTGAAATACTGTCGTAGATCTCGGTACATCTTTGTGCTTCGCGGATGTATGGAATATGCGGAACTATGAGCCTCCTTCATAACTTTTTCACGAATATCTCCTTTCAGCACATAGAAATGGCTCCCATATCGTAACGAACCATCTTCATGAATCAACAAGTCCGTTCGAATTCCCGCTTCAACTTATTCTCGAAATTTCTGCAATCTTGGATCGTGCGACTGTGCTGATTTAATATTATCAATTAAGGACGACTGTACTTGCAATTGCATCAACTGTCCCGAAGAATGCGGTAATACAATCTCCAACTCGAATCTCTGAAAATCATCTATAAGCTCCTTCTGTGCAGTCAACATCCGTATTGCTGGTAACCGACTTAGAGCGTCCGGCACTACATTAACTTTCCCCAGATGGTATTTTAGATCAAGATCATAGTCAGCCATCAGCTCTAACCATATACGCTGCCTCATGTTGAGCTCTTTCTGTATGAACACATACTTTAGGCTCTTGTGATCGGTAAATACTTCTACCCTTTCGCCCAATAAGTAGTGTCTCCAAATCTTCAAGGCGAAAATTACTGCTGCTATCTCCAAATCATGAGTTGGGTAGTTCTTCTTGTGAGTCTTCAATTGTCTCAACGCATAGGTTATAACCTTCCCATTCTGCATTAGAACACATCCCAAGACTTTCCCACATGCCCCGCTATGAATAACCAACCCTCCGGAACTGTCTGGCATTGTCAAGATAGGAGCGGTGGTCAATCTTTGCTTCAACGCTTCAGAAGCCGACGCACATTTATCCGTCCATATGAACGGTACCTCTTTCCGTGTTAGCTAGGTCAATGGTTCAGCAATTCGAACGAAATTCTCCACGAACCTTCTATAATATCCAGCGGGCCCAAGAAAACTTCTAATCTCCGCTACGTTCCTTGGAATCGTCCAATCATGAACTGCTGCAATCTTTTTAGGATCCACAGCAATTCCATCTCCGGATATGACATGACCCAAGAACTTTACTTCTTCGAGCCAAAACTCGCACTTGGTCATCTTATCATATAACCTTTCTTGCCTCAACGTTTGCAATGCGATCTTCAAGTGTTTTGCATGCTCTTCTTGGCTCCTTGAATAGACCAGATGTCATCAATAAACACTACTACGAACTGGTCCAAATACGGTGAAAAGATTCGGTTCATCAAGTCCATAAATATCGCCGGTGCGTTCGTGACTCCGAATGGCATCACTAAGTACTCGTAATGCCCATATCGAGTTCGGAACGCTGTCTTGCAAATATCTTCTAATTTTACTCAAACTTGATGATATTCGGATCGCAAATTCAGCTTTGAGAATGCCCTCCCGCCACTAAGTTGGTCGAATAATTCGCCGATGCGAGGGATCGGATACTTGTTCTTAATAGTCACCCGGTTTAATTCTCGATAGTCGCTGCACATCCTCCGCGTGCCATCTTTCTTCTTGACTAAAAAAACTGGAGCTCCCTAGGGGAATTGCTGCTGTGAATCCAACTTTTCTCTAGTAATTCAGTGACCTATTTCTTGACTTCTTCTAACTCCACTAGTGCCATCGGATAGTAAGTTTTTGAAATCGGCGCTGCTCCAGGAATAAGGTCAATCGCAAACTGCATATCTCGTTTTGGCGATAAATCCGAGATGTCCTCGAACACGTCCATAAACTCTCAAACTACTGTTGGCGCTTCCTCCTTATCTGCTTTCATTGACGAAAAAGCGGCGTTTGTCGGCCTAGCACTAAATTCGACTGGCCCAACAGATCTACTACCACCTGAAAATATAAACTCCGGATATCCGGGAATCTGGAAGATCACTTTCTTTGCCCTACAATCGATGTGAGCGTGGAAAGTGCCAAGAAAGTCCATTCCCAATATGACATCATAGCAGCCGGTATCAATCACCAAGAAATCCGCGAATAGCTCTCATCCGCAAATAACAATCGGATAATCCTTGCACTCACTACTAGATATAATTTTCACATTCTCAGTGTGTATGTCCCAGCAACTAGAAAGGGCCAAGTGTGGAATCGAGTGTGCAGTAATAAACTTGGACGACATAAAGCAATGGGATGCACCTGAATCGAATAATGCTAATGCAGGAAAATCATGAACGAGTAGGATACCTGAAACAACTTCATCTGAAGCTTTGGCCTCCTCGGCCGTCGAAGTGAAGGCCCGTGCTTGATTAGGCCCCTGAGTAATCTGCTTCTACCCCTGAATCTGCTTCTGCGGTGGCTTCTGAGTATCGTCTCTCAATCATAGTTTTTAAGGGCAAGCACTGATGGTATGGTCAGCTGATCCACAAACTAAACAAAGTCCAAGTCTCCTTCGATAGTCCTTCTGTAGGTGTCCGGGTAGATAGCAAAAGTCATAAATCACACTTCTTTTTTGATCGGATATAACGGGCTTCTTCATAGGTACAATGTCTCATCTGTTCACAGGGATGCCTCTGCGTACAGGAGCTCTGTTCAGCGTAAATGCTGGCTTCCGCACTATGACGGCTTGCTGTTGAGCACCCTTCGCTCTCGCCGATAAACTCTGCTGCTCCCTAGCTACCTTAAGAACTTGGGAGAAAGTAGTCAATCCTAAGAATATAATATGTCTCTGAATCTCCACATCCAAACTACGCATGAACGTTCGTGCCTTATCTACATCGTCGGCAACCAAACGTCCCGGAAATCGACTGAGCCGAGTCTACTCAGCCACATACGCATCAACGGATCCGCCATTTTGCTTTAGGCTAATAAACCTTTCTTCCATTTCTTCTCGAGCAGTTTGCGGAAAGAACATCTATAACGACTCTGAAATCTTAGTACGAAAATTCTTATGTTAAAATACAGAATAGAGTTTCACAGCCTGAGTACAAGTTATAAGTTAATTTTATTTAAGAACGGCAAGAAATAACTTGTAGCTCACTGGTAAAGCCTTGCACTGCTGTGACGTAGCCCATGTGTTCGAATCCTATCACACACATTATTTTTTTTTTTTATTTTAAACTTTTTGGAAGCCCAAAAGTTTACTCGTGCAATACACATAAAAATGAAAAGACAGAGAAAACAAACATGTGCACAATGTTGTAAATACTGGCGGGAACACATGGCACCAATCCACCGGCCTCCCTCACCAAATCGACTGGCGGAAACTCCTTATTGGCCAGCACAGACGGTCCAACCGTGGGCAATAAGCCCCAGGTGTTCCCTCATGGGAACTGAATAAAGCAGCAAAGAAATACACAAGAGAAGTATCACGTGTCCACACGTGATTGGGCATCACGTGGGGACATGTGACCTTCTATGGGCAAAGTTATAGGCGCTGAGATACACAACTTCAAATGGGGTCATGTGCCCACACGTGATGGGCCTTTAAACCCACTGAAAAAGGTATAATAAAACAACAGGGAAAAACCCAATGGAGCATCGTGTGCCCACACGTGACCAAGGGTCACGTGTTGACACATGATAATTCCTGAGCTCTTTAAAACAACAGAATTAAATTCAAGTTAATATGCTTAATCAGGGAGTCACGTGTCAACACGTGATGGGATCCTAAGATCTCTGAAATAATAGAATTAAATTCTAATTAAATAGTCAATCAGAAGGTCACGTGCCAACACGTGACAGGCTCTTAAGCCTTCTGAACTAATAGAATTAAATTCTAATTAAGAGGGAATCGAGAACCCTAACTAGAAAAATATTTCTCTAAATCTTTCCAAACAAAAAAGATTGTGCTCTGTAAAGTGGAGCACCATTGGATTAAAAATCTAATGGTGATTGAAAATCACCAATTTATACAAAGATTCTATACAAGAAAAGTTTTCCCTGAAATTTGCCAGGAATAACAGACAAAATATTTTTTGGATTAAAAATCCAATGGTGAATAAAATTCACTGAGTGATCTAAAAGATCATGTTAGTTATAAAATCAATTAAAATCTTTCAATGAAAGATTGACTAAACAAACTGATTCTTTTCTTTCTCCTATAAATAAGAGCCAAGAGGGAAGAAAAAAGGGAGATACAGAGAACAAAAATGAAAGAAAAACAAGAATAGAGAGAGAAAAGAAGAGAATTTAATTCTCCAGAGAGAAAGAAGGTCTCTTGAGAAAAGAAAGAAATCCTAGGTGAGAGATCGTCATAAGCTCCACAAAACAAAAGGAGAATTTAATTCTCAAACTAAGAGTTTAACTCTTCTGAATAAGAACTTAGTTCTTCCTTTGGTTAAACGTCTGCAGAAGCAGATCTCCCCATAAGTTGAGAATGTAATTCTCATCGGGGAGATTCTGCCATGCAGATCCAAAACCTAGAGGGAGAATTGAGTTTAAAGAATTTAATTCTTTCAAATGCCAAGGAATTTAATTCCTCCAAATACTTAGGAATTTAATTACTCCAACAGGGACAGGATTTAACCCTTAAAACAAGAACTTAGTTCTTCTTCATGGTTGAAGATCCGCAGAAGTAGATCTCCCCATAAGTTGAGAATTTAATTCTCATCGGAGAGATTCTGTCATGCATATCCAAAACTTAGAGGGAGAGTTGGTTTAAAGAATTTAATTCTTTCATATACACAGGAATTTAATTTCTCTAAACAAAATTAGGGTTTAACTCTACCAAAGAATTCAATTCTTAAAACAAGGGACTTAAAACTCTCCATGCACGTAAAGAAATCAGTACCCAACCTGGTCACGTGGCAACACGTGACCCTCCCCCTCAATGATCAAAAGAGAACGAACAAGACTAGGTCGCGTGCCCCCATGTGACCCTTAAACAAACTTCTCAAAATAAAGAAGGGCATAATAGATTTTGGATGCTTCACGTGTCCCCACGTGACCCGTGACAAACACCTCTTTAAAAAAGAGAAGATGGAAAGAACTGAAGGATTAAAATCCAACGCATGGGTGCCCTCACGTGTCCCCACGTACCCCCTAGCAAATCTCTTTAATATCCAGTGCATGGATGCCCATCACGTGCTCACACACGATGGCCTTAAAGACTAAAAGTGTTTAACACTCATTTGAATATTCTGGGAAGAAAACAAAGGAATCTTGGCCCAATCCTAGGGCGCCTCACGTGTCCTCACATGAGCGCCTCATTTTTCTAGTGTTTAACACTATTTTAAGCATTTCATCCCTAGTGTTTAATAATATGCATCACGTGGGAACACATGACCACCAGATATATGCTAGTGTTTAACACTATATGCAAAATAGTCTTATCCCAAATCGGCTAAGTCTTCCAAAGGCAAGACTCCCCTTTGACTGAACCTCAAATACATCCTTGCCTTCCAAGATTGATCATCTTATATGGCATATGAGTGCTCAGCACTCAATAAGAGATAAAAATATGGTCATAACCCAGATCCATGCTTAGCATTGCTAAATAATAGGGAGCTGAGCCCAGACCAATGTTCAACGGTCCCAACAAAAGCCCAACATTTTAAACCTAATTGGACTTAGCCCAAGTTGGCCATAAGTCCTCAATTCAGATTTAATTGAGCCCATGGGCTCATAATCTAATTAATTGATCTTAGTCCCAAATTGGACTACAAATCTCCCAATCCACATCGGTTCAAGGGTACATCTCTTCACTCCTATGATATTTGTTATTGTAATCCTTCAACGTCTTCAGAGAGGTGACGGGTCCCAACAACCAGACATTCCATGGACTGTGGGATCCTTAAACTCATGGACTATGATGTCCTTAAACTTTATAGACTATGACGTCTTTAAACTACGGACTGTGGGGTCCTTAAGCCCATGGACTATGATGTCCTTAACCTTAGACCGTGGGGTCCTTAAACCCATGGACTATGATGTCCTTAACCTTTATAGACTATGATGTCTTTAAACTGGACTATAATGTCCTTAAACTAATGTTGGACCGAGATGTCCTTAAACTAACATTGGACCGTAATGTCCTTAAACTAATAATGGACCGCAAAGTCCCTAAACTAAAACAATAGAGCCCAAATGCTCTTTTGTCGGACCTAAGTGATCCCGTTAAGTTGATCTTAGTCTGAAATTAGACTAACGTATCCTTAACAAACATTTAAGTTGATCTTAGTCCCAAATGAGACTAACGTATCCTTAAACCCAACCCCAAACCCAAATCTAAGAAGATATGGATCTGGACTAATCCACGCCCTACGGGCGACAACATAAATTAGTCTCCGTATACAATCCACGGTCAACCAAATACAAAACAAACACCCACGACACGAAGTGACCATCTGGAGAAGGAGAAAGTTGTTACCGCGATGCGGTAGCATAATTAACTGCAGGGGCATGCGCCTACAGGGAAGAGCGTCCCCACAATCAAAAACCCCTCAAATAAGGGGGAATCTGATGAGGTCTGCTACATCGGCCGCATCCGTTTAAACCTTCGATATATGGTGTCATAAATTAACTTGGTATCTTCGGAGAGGTGGACGGATAGCACCAATTAGCATCTGTTCCCAAATTCAGGCAAGACGGGCCTACGCAGTTGCGTCCCCATTTTCGGTGGAGACCACCAGGCTTTGCACACTCGACTCTTGGCTTACCCCTAACTCCTCTGCACTGTTTGATTGCTTTGCAATCAAACAGAAACCCCTTAATTCCCTATTTATCATCTTTTTAAAGCATTTTAATTCAACTTTTTAATTCCAAAACCCTAATTCCATACTATAATTACTACCCCATGCCCTAGCCCATCCTCATTCTGAAAATTCTAGCCAAAATTCTCTCAAAAGTATCTAGATGCAAGTGAAGTAAAGTGGAGTTAGCAAACAAGCAACTTCCGGCGAAGATAGAAGCCGATTCCGGAGCTCCCGCGGCATACCAAAGCTTTCCACCTCTTCTTTTTCCTATTCTTAACAAAATTAAATGGTAAGTCCCTCACAATCTCTCTTCTTCTTCTTTGAAAATCATTTTTCAAAACATATGTCGGAAGTGGAGTTAATACCGACATTTTATTCTAAACCCTAGAAATTACACTTTTTCTTAAGTATTGCTCATTCATATTTCTACACCTTCCTTGTTAACATAAAACTAATGTTTAGAACCAACTTTCACTCAAAAATATCATGAAACATAATTTTAATTTAACTTTTACAATAAAATACCATGAACTTTGTATCTAACATATTTAACTGTTTTGCTTAATTATACCTTTAGAAAACCTTACGGGGTAACGACCTATCTCTCACATATGCACATGGTTTTCATAGAACGATACTTTTTTAGCGTAGTTTTAGTTACGAACACAATATTTCATTAAAATACCATATACTATAAAAACGGTTTTCTTTGGAATTGTATTTTAAAATTCCTTTGCAAATAAGTATCTACAACCCTTTTTAGGGGACTTTTTATTGGATGGTGCGGATTATCGCACATCCTTGGACTGGTAGAGCGAGATGCAGACCTCCTCACGGAGCATTCGATCTCGAAAGGTTTTAAATACGGTTTTTAAGAAAAAACGCATTTTTTAAATTAATAAAATTTAATTTTTTAATTATAAAATATTAAAAATCCATATATTTTCAAAATATAATAGACTAGATGGAAGAATTTCAAGTTTCATCAAAATACCATCAAGATATCAAGACAAGTTTTACAATAAAATACCATGAACTATTCAAGTTAAGGTAATTATCACTAAAATACCTCAATCTTTAAAATTCACATTCATAAAACCCCTAAATAATATAAATAACTTCTCGAGCTTATTTTGAAACTATATTAAAAATATTTTTCATAAAACCCTATCGAGTTATATCTATCAATATTTAAGGATTTTAGTAAATATAGGTTTATGCGGAATCAATTCTCTTGAGTCTCAGAGAGCCAGAGAAGGTGATTGCTTGCCTATTTAAGGTAGAAAACATAACGGTGTTATCAATGGTAATTTTCTTGGAAAAAGACACAAATGCTGTCGTCCATGTGCAGCAGTAACCGATAACTCCTGAATCTAATTCAAGATCTAAATCAGTTTAAAGTGTCTGACTCAAGTCTGAGTCTAACTCATGTCTAAATCCAAACTCAAATCTGAATCTAAAACCAAACATGAATACTTGATCATGAACTTGAATCCAAACATGAACCTAAAGTCTAGCATGCATACTTGAACATGAACCTGAATACCTGAATTCAAACACATATATCAAACCTGAATACATGACTTGACTTGACTCGAACCATGAATACAAGAATACTTGACATGAATACTTGATATATACATGAACTCTATCTTGCAAACTGATGTATTCATGGATTCGAGCAAAGCTGGAAATTTTTAGCTGTAACTTAGCATATACGGGGTGCTGGGGTAGTTCTTATGTGAATCCAACAAAATCTCAGGAATCCCATTAGATTATGAATCCATGTCTACTAACACAAGCAAACTATCATGAGGGCCTATGTTTCCTTACTCCTGAATTACAGCCTGTTGAGGTTGAAATACTTGGACGACGGTCGAAATCCCATTACTAACACTAGATTCGGACCTGTGGTTCCTTATCCCTGAATTACAGCCTGTTGGGTTTGAGAACACTCTTGTGATTGGTTGATATTCATCCTTGAACTTACGTTAAATTAGTGTACCCAAGTAGAGACCTGTTAAGATACTTACATTCACTGCATGTTCACTACACTTACACTACACGGCCATGTTACTTTTGTTTGCCATGTTTACATTAAACGACATGCTGACACATCATACTTTATAATCCATTGTTCATGATATACATTTTCCTTATCATTACACTTTATATTTCACTTCATTCCTTGGGATTTACCGAGCGAAAGTTCGCTGACGGGCATTCCACTCTTCTCTGTTTTCTTGGAATATTCGTCAGATATTGTGGAGACTAAAGAGGTAGACATCTCAGAGGAAGAGCACGATCAGACTGAGACCCAGGCCTAAACCAGTTACTTTTCTCAGTTTATGTATGCCACCTGTTTAGGCATTTCCATCCTTGTATTTTCTTTCAGTTCATGTATTGTAAATGAATTAAGTTGAATATAAATAAAGTTGTTGAATTTTAAATATCATGTTTATTCTCTTGTCATTTTATATTGCTTATTTTACACTTAGCGTATTTATTCCGGAAAATGACATTCTCGAAATATATACGTCGTGACCTCGTCGCATACATGCTTCCGTCTTTTGGGAAGCGGGACGTGACAGGTTTTGTTGGCGGTCCATGCAGGTCAGTTCTGCATGAAGTCCTAAGCAATATATAACAAGAAATATAAGATTCAACAACTTTACATTCTTTGCAATTCAATTTCCGTTGAATCCATCATAATCTTTCTTCTCTATCTAAGGTGATGGATTCTCCCAGCAACCCTGGGAACAACGATGGAAGTACACCACCTCCACCTATCCTTACCGTTCTACCACCTCCACCTACTGTAGCCGCTCCACTTGTTAGTTATATGTATGCCCTAGAGGCCATTACTGTACATTGGATGTATATTGTAGTGGATGCTGGGACATATATAGGGAGGACTTTCTTGCTCGACATGATAGTATGCTATCTGGTTACTCTTTACCTTAACGTGTACATTGATTGTCTCTCTGTTACATGTTGGTAAAGCCCTTAGGATGTGTACTTGACTACCTGGACTATGATGCAGATCATACTAGTGGGGACATGGTAGTCCATAAGTATATCCTTCAAGGTCCCTAGTCGTGGGTGTATCGAGACAGGGCATCGATATAACAGAGTAGACTAGCGTATACCTTCTCGACCCATACAGATGGGCGATGGATGATCCCATATCCATTGGTGTTTGACATCAGAGATGATATACGGGTGCTCAGTGGAGACTGGGTACACTGGACGGACTCGCCGAGAACTCCCAGATGGTATTATACCTTACGTCAGATGGCAGTTCTCTGGTGACACTGGTACAGAGTAGTCTGTTGACCCGAGATCATCATAGAGTCTTGTGTGGTTCCCACTGTGCTTTGATTTCCACCTTACCACGTCCAAGAGGGCGTGCAAAATGGTGGTTTTTGGGTACAGTCCCAAATCACATGGAGGCAATGAGCGATAGGAGGGGATTCGTCTCTCCCGGTATAGGGAGTTGATGTTGCGCTGTGTTCGATTGGCTATAACCGGAAATCCCTGGCCAGGGTTGCTGAGATTTACTGGTAAGTGTTACCAGTAGTTTCTCGAACTGTTATAGACCTCATATCGACACGACTTATCAAGCTATTGGGGTCTGACGTTTACCACCCCTAGGCGAGATATGCGACATATTAGACGATCAGACCGGACTGTACGGTAAGTGTTACTGGTTGGATTCACAGGAGTGTGAGCGGGCTAGCTCGTCGATCTTCTGATCGCTCAATACCCGGGTGGCCGTTACGTTTAGCAGACCGCTTGCGGCTTGTGGGTGCTTGATATGATCATCATCTGCTACTGGCGTATTGACGAGTCTTTAGAGTCCTACACAGAGGTTTCCTGGCTCAAGCGAAACGAAATAGGAGCGCTTATGAGATATGTGCGGGACCGAGAATAATGCGTGTATGTGATACCGCATTTCATTCTCGCGATGAATGTTTCGATTGGTTGTATACGATATGACCTAGTTATCGAATCATTGATTCGATAAATCGATACATTGGATACTAGTCGGTTATGTGCGACATGACCGGATCATTGAATCAAATGTTGATTTAATGATTAAATGTATAATTATATATTTGATATATTACTTTGCATTAACTAGTATTGGTTCACTTTAAATGGATTTTCTCATTTGATGTTCACAAGTTGTATATGTGATATACTTTTGTGCACTTGATTGTATCATGTTTGATGATGCATGAATATTGGCTTTGTGTAAAGAATTGTACCATGGTTATGATAATGGTTAGGGTTTTGATTTATTCACTCATTTATTTAACCATTCTTTATTTATTTAAATGGATAAATGAAAATAAAATGGTTTCTTTTTATCATGAAGCTTGTTGAAGCTTCATGAAGCTTTGACTAAAGAGACCATTTTGTCTTCATGCTTAACCCTAACCATTCCCACTTACCATGGTATATTCTCTACACTTGACCTTAGTTAGGATATGATAAGTATTGATTTATTTTCTATTATGAAAATACTTTTATCATAATATTCATCATCTTCTTCTTCTTCTTCACATGAAGAAAACCTTGCTTCATCAATGGTGAATTGATGAAAAGAGTGAGAAATCCAATTCTAAAGTGAACCCACCTCCTATTTCTTCATCCTCTACCTCTTACCAAGTAGTATAGGGTGTTTTCTTCATAAGTTTCATGACTTGGTGAAGTGGGAGTTTGATCTTGTGATGCCTCGACGTAGATCATCTTCGGCATCATTGTCGATGACCTAGCCCGCCCATTTCTCCGATGAAGCCGACGCTAGAGCCCGGGATTCATTTTGGACAGCAAGGAGACTTCATCATGGAGCTATGGAGGTGGAGGACCGGATCTACAAAGGTTGTATTTCCGTTCTTATAGTTAAGTTGTTAACTAGTTTCCTTTTTCGCCTAAAATTCTAGTCATCGATCCATATTAGGGTTTCTCGGCACTTGTAATTTTTGAAATTGGCATGGTTGATACCTTGTGAGACTTCATTAGTGTGCCTAGGAACCCTACAGTGGTATCAGAGCCTAGCTAGAGCCTTAGGCGATGCGTAGACGGAATTGGAAGTCCGATCGAACCAAAACCCAAACCCTAAAATGCTCTCTGTACATTTTTGAAAATCGTGGTTTTTTCAGAATCAAAAATATGCAGAAAAATCAACAGGAATATCTAAGAGTTACTGTGCAACACGAGTGTCCAATTCGACTAAGTCGCGGCGGAACCGCGGCGGAAGCCTGGCTTCTGCGGCGGTTCCGCGGCCAAGTTGTCACATCAGGCTTTAAAAATTGCACAGTAATTCCTATTTTGTAGTGCTGGTTTTCCTGGGAATTTTTAATATTTATTCAAGAGTTGAATTTTCTGGGTTGTATTGGGGACTCGGTGTATCGATCGGATTGTCTAATTATGTCTGTGTGCCTTTCCGGATAATTTTAGAATATGTTAAAAAGTTCGACCGGATATAAATACCTACCTTTTCCCCTGTCGGGAAATTTCCAAGTGTTGGATTTTTCCGTGGTTTAAAGACGTTCTAAGTAGTACAAGTAACGCGATGGACCCTCTAGAAGACAACAAACCTTAACTCGATTATGTGACCGTCTTGAACTGCCCTTTGAACCTTAGGGTTTGGGGCAGTACGGCGTGCCACATGTGAGGCGTTGGCTTGACCCTTCTACGGCTGGACCGTTGGTACTGAGGCACGAAGTGAATGTCTTTGAACTTATTTCATGAGTTGAGCTGTTTCGGGAAAACTTGGGTGTTCGATTGTTCGATCGGAAAGTTTAACATTTTCTATCTTATTCGGAATGTGATACAATAATTGGAATTCACAAGTAGTTATGAGATAACTAATATGAATGTTATAAACATAGCACTTTAGTCTCACTTGATCGGTTGCCACGGAATTTTGATGTGATCAAAAGTCCGTCGCAATCACGTAGCGTACGCGGATACTCGCCGGGTAAACTTAATAGACAGCCTCGCTCCATAGCCCCGACCAAGTGACTGTAGGAGAACCCCGTCGCCGAAAGCATCCATTCGGGTGCTCGCGGCAGTGGTGTTCCGCCTTGGTGCACTTCGTCGACAGTATCGGGGGTGCGGCCGTCTACTGAATTTTGCGACGAGCATTCGATCAGGATGTCGGGAATCTTGTTGAATTGCCCGACTTGATATTGAAAAGAGTTTTCGATAATGAGACTAAAATGCGGGGTTTATAATTGTTAGGCATGCGATGTCTAAGGAATTCATTTGATTAGGCATGCGATGTCTATGGAGGTTGCGGATTCCAACTATTGTAGTTTTACACTTTCTTTTCTGTGACCGTAAGTGTAATATGTGATATCGCCGGTTTCGTTGCTATATGTCAACGACAATTGGGATGCACATATTTACTTACGTTGATGACATGTGATGTTATGTGTTGCTGGATATGTTATATTGGATCGTCGTGTACGAATAGCCGGGGATTTTTATGTGAGATGAGTGTTTTTCATTTTCATTCATGTAAAAACTTGTATGTAATATTCTTTTATTGGGGCACTTCCAGGTTGCGGAAAATGTCACCGTTTGTATATTATTTACTTTTCCGCACTAGGATAGACCCAAGGAGGGGAGCACAAGTAACCGGGTTCTGGGGTCCAGTGGGAGACCAACTCGAGGAGTCGAGTCCGGGTCTCCTAACCCTAGAATTGGTAGGGTTGCTTGCCGCTCTCGTAGGGGTCTGGGGGTGTGGGATTGGCTATTCATCACGACCGTGGAATCCGTGTTTTATACTGGCTCGTATTGAAAACACGGACGTCCTAGTATATCCAATATTTCATATGATTCTTCTGCTGCGATATCTGTGATGTGATCATGTGATATGTTCTGTGATGGATACTGTATATAGTATATATGATATATTATATAGACGTTACTTATGTTTTACACCCGCGCTAGCCCTGCCCTGCTCTGCCGTTAGTTACCTAACCTAACGGTGCACGAGGGGACATCGAGGCGAATGCGGATGGCATAAGTGTACGTCGTATTTATCTGTGATGTTTAGGTACTTAAATGATGGGACTTCATTAATGTGATTAATGAAAGTAAAAGAAACCTAAAGATGTTGTAGAATCGAATTTCAAAATAAAAAAGGTAGCTACAGTTCTTGCTTTGCACAGAGGTATATGTGATATATCCTGCACCTTATTCGATGAGGAAAGGACCGAGATCCCTTCACCGGGAGTGACTCCTTTAGCAATAACTGGCAGATGCTACACACTCGATTTGTCTTTTTGATTGCTTTTGAGAGTTTTTGCTTTGCACAGTGATATATATGATATATCCCGCACCTCATTCGACGAGGAAAGGACCGACGATCCCTTCACCGGGAGTGACTCCTTTAGCAAAACTAGAAAAGCCTCAAAAACACTCCATTTTAAAAATCATTTGATTCTACAACGATATCAAGTTCATTACGCAATAGGTTTTCAGAAAAACCTGTCGTAGCCCTCCGTCATTTCAGATAAGTACTAGTTAGTATTCGTGCTACGTTTGTTGACTATGTTAAGGCATAGTGTGCGGTAGCTAATTAGTGCTTATCTGCATAAGCATATGATGCGATTGGATTAGGGTAGTCGTGCGACTTTGTTGACTATGTTAAGGGTCGCACGGGTGGGTTTAATTCAATCAGGAAATGACGGGTTGAACTTGACTAGCACTTATGATTTGTTGACTATGTTAAGGTCATATAGCTGCTAGGGGCAAAATATTATCGGGAATTTCAAGTGTTGAAATTTGCAATGATATTGCATACCTTCTATGAGATAGTTGGATCCTGATACCCACTGCGAGTAATTGTTACTCCTGGGAGAGTTTTACACATTACAATTAGCCGATCAAGTAGGTGTCTAGAAAGGTGTCAACGAGGTTACGCCTCTGGGAAAACGAGGTTTACTGTAATTAGGTTCGTGCGGAAGCACGGGGGACCTCCCTCAAAGTACCGACACTGGCCTGGCTAAAAGATTGGCGAACTTGTAGTGTGTAATTAATCCCGACTAGTCTTTCCTTTTAGGGTTTGGAGGAAGATTTGATTAAAACAGTGGGAGCCATCCTGATTAGATAAAATATATAACCAATCTATTCTTGCAAGAGCGCACGCTGAGTGTTTTCTTCTCTCTCTCTCCAGGTAGCGACCATATCACGCCTTAATCAAGATAATAATACGGATGTATTGACCGAACCCGCTTGTTATACTGAGCTGGGGAACGTTGGTCCCGCTCCAACTTATAATTGTTATAAGACAGAGTAGGAAATTGGGGATTACCAAAATTCTCGTGCCGCCCAAACGAAGAGAGTGCATGCTGATGCATCATCTTCGGGTGTGTTCATTACAAAGAACTGTTTCTCCGTATCCTCTACGTCCTAGGTATGTGATAGCAGATGAGGATCCCAGATATGTAATCTGTTACATAGGGCTACAGAAAGGTAGAGAACTGAGAACGGGTGATAAGTTTCATGAGGCAGAAAACGGAGCAAATGTTGCAGCCAAGTCTGTTGGTCACTGTCACCCTGTATTACCAATACATTGATTCTGAACGAATGTTATTAGATACCGAACCTGATATACAAAATCATATCAGTCTCTTTATCAGTAAAGAAATGATAAAATTTTGTATTGTTGGATAATGTTTTGAACATTTCCTATATCAAAAGTTGATCGGTTCAGGCACGTTATCTAAAAGCATTGATGTTCTAAATCAAACTACAGTTCTTTAGTATACGAAACACACACAAGAGGAAGAGTTCAGAAATGAACGAATCCTTCTTGAGGTATTGTAGACTAGGTCATATCAATGCGACCCGACTAGCTAAGTTGCACATAGATGCATATTTAAAAACTGTTTGAATTTACATCTTGTGAAACTTGCCAGTCATGTCACAAAGATAAGATGACCATAGCTCCGTTTACTGGAAACAGAGAAAGAGTTACTGAACTCTTGGGATGATACATGTTGATGTATAATAGGTCCCCTTGTCTACATATGCCAGGATGGTTCTTTGTACTTCGTTACATTCTCTGATAGTCTCTCAAGATTCAGACATATGTTCCTGTTGAAACACAAGTCCGAACCTTTTGAGATATTCACAGAATATAAGCTAGAAGTAGAGAACCAATACGGGTATAAGTATTATATCCTTTGATGAGATCAAGGAGGAGAATACTTGAGCACGAAATTCTTGGACTTTTCTAAAGGAGAATGAGATTCTCTCTCAGCATTACTCCTCCGTATACACCATAGCACGATGGTATATCGGGGTGGAGCAATCACACCCTATATGATAAGGTGTGCTCTATGATGAGTACTACTGAGTTACCTATTTCCTTTTTGGGAGTTATGCACTTGAGAAGCTGCATACCTATTGAATAGGGTTCAAATCAAATCAGTTGCCTACCACTTCATATTTGATATGATAAGGGAAGAGCCCATCTCTTAAGTTAGTTAAGATTTGGGGTTGTCCAGCCTATGTCTGGAAAGCAAAATCCGGACAAGCTCGAGGCAAGGTCTGTAATGTAGAACTGGAAAGGTTCCAGCTATACAAAACTGCAGCTGATGATTTGACAGAACCAAAGGATTCAATAGTTACCAACGAACCTCAGCCTCTCCGCCGATCTAGTAGGGTTCCTCACCTACCTGAGAGATACTTCGGTTTCTCTATGACAGTGGGAGCTAGGATTGCATCATGAGATGATGACCCAACTAGTTTCGAGCTGGCCATCAGGAGTGGGACTCTGTAGGAATGGCTGGATGCTATAGTGATCTGAGATGGAATCCTTATACACCAACAAAGTATGGACTTTAGTTGTTTTATCTGAAGGGTTAAATCCCCATCAGGAGCAAGTATATCTTGAGAAGATTACTTGGTGTACATGGAAAAGTTGAGACTTTCAAAGCTAGACTTGTTAAAGGTTTTCTTCATCGACCAGGCGTGGAAAATGATGAAACCTTTTCCAGTGGCTATGCTTAAGTCCATCTGGATCCTACTTGCCACGGCTACGTACCATGACTACGATATCTGGCAGTTAGGTGTCATGACAACTTTTCTAAATGATGTTTTAGAAGAGAGCGTCTATAAGTACACAGCCAGAGGGCTTCGTAGACAGTGGGAGCAGCGAAAACGTATGCAAGATGCTTTATAGGATAAAGCAGACATCGCGGAGCTGAACATCTGTTTTGATGTGTTAGTCAAAGAGTTTGACATCATCAAAATGGTAAATGAACCTTGTATAAACAAAAAGGCAGTAGGGAGTATAGTGACGATCCTCGTAGAGTACGTGGATGGCATGCTCTTGATAGGGAAGGAGTTTCCTATGCTACGCTCGGTCAATCTCCGCTTATCACAAGAATTCTCCATATAGGATCAAAGTGATACCTCCTAAATCCTGGGTTTTGGATCTATGAGATAGATCTAAATGGATGTTAGGATTCTCACTAGTTGTAGTGAGATGGTATCAATCGATCCTGGGGAAAATCACTGGAAAGGTTCCAGGGTGATAAGGACGACTGAATGTCAGTCACAGGCATTGTCTTTACCCTCAGTAAAGGGACGGTATGTTGGAAGAGTTCCAAGCTAGATACCGTGGCTAACTAGACGATAAAGGCAGGATACATCGCTACTTAAGATGCTACCAAAGAGGATGTTTGGGTGTATATTGGTTCATGAGATGAACTACGTTCCAACCATTGTGAGACAATGGAGTTGTGGCTTATGCCAAGGAACGCCGGTCCGATCAGTGATCCAGACATATTATAAGGCAGTGTCACCTGATCAAGAAGATGGTTGAACTCCAGGGTGATCGAGGTAAGGAGAGTATACTCAGAGGACAACACGGCGGATCCACTCACAAAAGCCTTTTCCCAGAGAGAGACTTTTATGGGATGGTTGAGTATGAGATATTACAACCACTGCTATCAGATGGCCCTAGTGCAAGTGGGAGATTGTTAGTTATATGTATGCCCTAGAGGCCATTACTGTACATTGGATGTATATTGTAGTGGATGCTGGGACATATATAGGGAGGACTTTCTTGCTCGACATGATAGTATGCTATCTGGTTACTCTTTACCTTAACGTGTACATTGATTGTCTCTCTGTTACATGTTGGTAAAGCCCTTAGGATGTGTACTTGACTACCTGTACTATGATGCAGATCATACTAGTGGGGACATGGTAGTCCATAAGTACATCCTTCAAGGTCCCTAGTCGTGGGTGTATCGAGACAGGGCATCGATATACCAGAGTAGACTAACGTATACCTTCTCAACCCATACAGATGGGCGATGGATGATCCCATATCCATTGGTGTTTGACATCAGAGATGATATACGGGTGCTCAGTGGAGACTGGGTACACTGGACGGACTCGCCGAGAACTCTCAGATGGTATTATACCTTACGTCAGATGGCAGTTCTCTGGTGACACTGGTACAGAGTAGTCTGTTGTCCCGAGATCGTCATAGAGTCTTGTGCGGTTCCCACTGTGCTTTGATTTCCACCTTACCACGTCCAAGAGGGCATGCAAAATGGTGGTTTTTGGGTACAGTCCCGAATCACATGGAGGCAATGAGCGATAGGAGGGGATTCGTCTCTCCCGGTATAGGGAGTTGATGTTGCGCTGTGTTCGATTGGCTATAACCGGAAATCCCTGGCCAGGGTTGCTGAGATTTACTGGTAAGTGTTACCAGTAGTTTCTCGAACTGTTATAGACCTCATATCGACACGACTTATCGAGCTATTGGGGTCTGACGTTTACCACCCCTAGGCGAGATATGCGACATATCAGACGATCAGACCGGACTGTACGGTAAGTGTTACTGGTTGGATTCACAGGAGTGTGAGCGGGCTAGCTCGTCGATCTTCTGATCGCTCAATACCCGGATGGCCGTTACGTTTAGCAGACCGCTTGCGGCTTGTGGGTGCTTGATATGATCATCATCTGCTACCGGCGTATTGACGAGTCTTTAGAGTCCTACACAGAGGTTTCCTGGCTCAAGCGAAATGAAATAGGAGCGCATATGAGATATGTACGGGACCGAGAATAATGCGTGTATGTGATACCGCATTTCATTCTCGCGATGAATGTTTCGATTGGTTGTATACGATATGACCTAGTTATCGAATCATTGATTCGATAAATCGATACATTGGATACTAGTCGGTTATGTGCGACATGACCGGATCATTGAATCAAATGTTGATTTAATGATTAAATGTATAATTATATATTTGATATATTACTTTGCATTAACTAGTATTGGTTCACTTTAAATGGATTTTCTCACTTGATGTTCACAAGTTGTATATGTGATATACTTTTGTGCACTTGATTGTATCATGTTTGATGATGCATGAATATTGGCTTTGTGTAAAGAATTGTACCATGGTTATGATAATGGTTAGGGTTTTGATTTATTCACTCATTTATTTAACCATTCTTTATTTATTTAAATGGATAAATGAAAATAAAATGGTTTCTTTTTATCATGAAGCTTGTTGAAGCTTCATGAAGCTTTGACTAAAGAGACCATTTTGTCTTCATGCTTAACCCTAACCATTCCCACTTACCATGGTATATTCTCTACACTTGACCTTAGTTAGGATATGATAAGTATTGATTTATTTTCTATTATGAAAATACTTTTATCATAATATTCATCTTCTTCTTCTTCTTCTTCTTCTTCTTCACATGAAGAAAACCTTGCTTCATCAATGGTGAATTGATGAAAAGAGTGAGAAATCCAATTCTAAAGTGAACCCACCTCCTATTTCTTCATCCTCTACCTCTTACCAAGTAGTATAGGGTGTTTTCTTCACTTCATGACTTGGTGAAGTGGGAGCTTGATCTTGTGATGCCTCGACGTAGATCATCTTCGGCATCGTTGTCGATGACCTAGCCCGCCCATTTCTCCGATGAAGCCGACGCTAGAGCACGGGATTCGTTTTGGACAGCAAGGAGACTTCATCATGGAGCTATGGAGGTGGAGGACCGGATCTACAAAGGTTGTATTTCCGTTCTTATAGTTAAGTTGTTAACTAGTTTCCTTTTTCGCCTAAAATTCTAGTCATCGATCCGTATTAGGGTTTCTCGGCACTTGTAATTTTTGAAATTGGCATGGTTGATACCTTGTGAGACCTCATTAGTGTGCCTAGGAACCCTACACCACTCATAGAACAAACAATGCTTCTCGAGGCTATCAAAAGCATACTTGAAGGTCAGTAGGCTCAAAGCACGATTTTGCAGGAGCAGACTGCTCCCCTTCAACAGAGTTTCACCCGCTCTGAAGTAGAAGCACCGGGAGTGAAACAATTCCGAGCGTTATACCTGAAGAACTTCTCAGGGAAAGAGAAACTGCTTGAGGCCGAGGAATGGGCACAGAGTATTGAAGACGACCTAGCCGCAGCTCAAGTTCCATAAGTGGCTTGGGTCAGAATAGCAAAACTCCAGCTTACTGACAATGCCAGAATCTTGTGGAAGGCCGCGAAGAGCCGCCTTGAGCAGCCAATCGAGTGGAAGACTTTTCGTGATCTCTTTGATGCCAAGTATTTTCCAAAAACCGCGCACTTCAAGATGGAATAGAAATTCATCCACCTGCAACAAGGATCCATGTGGGATAAGTCAGTGGATGAGTACGATGCTGAATTCACCATACTTGGCAAATTCGCCACCCATCTAATTCCTACTGCAGAAATCAGAGCCAGGCATTTCCAGCAAGGATTGGATCTTGAGATTCAAGCTGCCTTAGCAACGGGAGAATATCTGACACATGAAGCAGTTTTGTAGTCAGCCCGCCGCTATGAAGTAGTTATTAAGAAGAAGGGAAGGCCACGGTTGGTCTATATGAAACGTACCACCCATCAGATTACTGGCGGAGCCTCTCTTAAGCCAGCTCTCCCAGTGCCAGCTATACGGCCAGGAGGATTATTTTTCGAGACTGAACCGAACTTCTGCATCTATTGTAAAAGGACCAGACACCAAGTCAAGGATTGCCATCGAGTAAATAGTCTTTGTCTGATATGTAGATCATCCTCACATACTATAGGAACTTGCCCACACAACCGAACTGGTCCAGCCCTCACAGCTAGACCAGCTATCCAAGCTCTACCTACTAGATCTTCCTACACCGCCTCCACGCGGACCACCTATACCTCGTCAGCCATCGATGTATCAGCATGCAAATAGAAATGTGCCGATACGTCAGGCTTACACTTTGGCGGCCGTGGAAGCTGAGGCTATAGATCAAGATAATACTGGTGTTCACCACCGAAAGACGCGAACGGGACGTTGGGGACGTCTGGCCTGAATTTTGGGGGGAAGATGTTATTTGGATTTATCCGTCCACCTCTTCGAAGATGCCAAGTTGATTTATAGCACTGTGCTTCGGAGGTATGAACGGATGCGGCCGTTGTAGCAGACTTCGTCAGATTCCCCCTCGTTTGCGAGGGTTTTTAATTGTTGGGACGCTCTTCCCTGCAGGCACAAGCGCCTGCGGTTAATTACGTTACAACATAGCGATAACCACTTTCTCCTGCTCCAGATGTTCACTTCGTGTCGTGTGTGTTTGTTTTGTTTTAGGTTTCCCGTGGATTGTATACGGAGACTAATTTGTGTTGTCGCCCGTAGGGCGGGGATTAGTCCAAATCCATATTTTCTTATATTTGGGTTTGGTTGATTTAAGGCTTGTTAACCTTGATTGAGATTAAGATCAACTTAAATGTTTGTTAAGGATACGTCAGTCTAATTTTAGACTAAGATCTACTTAACAAGGTTTTAGGATCATTTAGATCCAACGAAAGAGCATTTGGGCCCTATCATTTTAGTTTAAGGACGTTGCGGTCCATTGTTTAAGGACATCATAGTCCGTGTTTAAGGACATCATAGCCCGTGGAGTTTAGTTTAGGGACGTTGCGGTCCGTTGGGTTTAAGGACGTCATAGTCCATAGAGTTTAGTTTAGGGACGTTGCGGTCCATTGGGTTTAAGAACATCATAGTCCGTGTTTAAGGACATCATAGTCCGTGGAGTTTAGTTTAGGGATGTTGCGGTCCGTTGGGCTTAAGGACGTCATAGTCCATAAAGTTTAGTTTAGAGACGTTGTGGTCCATTGGGTTTAAGGACATCATAGTCTGTGTTTAAGGACATCATAGTCCGTGGAGTTTAGTTTAGGGACGTTGTGGTCCGTTAAGTTTAAGGACGTCATAGTCCATAGAGTTTAGTTTAGGGACGTTGCGGTCCATTGGGTTTAAGGATATCATAGTCCGTGTTTAAGGACATCATAGTCCGTAGAGTTTAGTTTTAGGGACGTTGCGGTCCATTGGGTTTAAGGACATCATAGTCCATAGAGTTTAGTTTAGGGACATTACGGTCCATTGGGTTTAAGGACATCATAGTCCATGTTTAAGGATATCATAGTCCATAGAGTTTTGTTGTTGGTCGTCGGGACCCTCCACCTCTTCGAAGACGTTGAAGAATTACAACGACATATATCAGAAGTGTGGGGAGATGTGCCCTTGAAACAAACAATGTTCATCAGGGACTTGGTAGTCTTGTTTGGCACTAAAGCCAATTTAGAAGAAGACCTATGGGCTCGGTCAATTTGGGGTTTGACCAACCATGGGCTCAGATTACTTATTTCGGCTTGATTCCCTTTTGTTCAACAATGCTGAGCATTGACATGGGTTTTGATGCTCATCCTTTTTTTTGTTTTTTATTGAGTGTTAAATACTCTTTATGGCGCTGGGCTCTATTTACAGAGCGCTCTTTATTTCATCAGCGTCCATGTGAGGGACACGTGGAGCGCTCGGCGCTGAGCGCCAGACTTGGAGTGCTAAGCGCTTCTTATAAGATAGCGCCCACGTGAGGAGCACGTGGAGCGCTCGACGCTGAGCACCAGACTTAGAGTGCTAAGCGCTTCTTAAAAGATAGCGCTCTCGTGAGGAGCACGTGGAGCTCTTGGCACTGGGCGCCAACCAATGAGTGCAGAGCACGGTTTATAAAATAGTGCCTACGTGAGGAGCACGTGGAGCGCTCGGCGCTGAGCGCCAAACTGAGAGCGCTAAGCGCTTCTTATAAAATAGCGCCCACGTAAGGAGCACGCGGAGCGCTCGGCACTGACCGCCAGACTTTGAGTGCTAAGCACTAAGTTTTTTGTTCTGCCCAATTCAATTCTCTGAGAATTAGATTATCACTTGTGAAAGACTTTGTCTTATAGATCTGAGATCTGGAAAAAAAAACTAAGTTCTTCTGATGTGAGAGTTAAACTCTTAAATGTGCAGGAGATGCTATGATCTCTCTTAACTTGTGAAAGACTTTGTCTTATAGATCTGAGATCTGGAAAAAGAACTAAGTTCTTCTGATGTGAGAGTTAAACTCCTGAATATGGAGGAGATGCTATGATCTCTCTTATTTTTATTTACCTTGAGGAGAAATCGTTCTCGTCTTAGAGTTTTGAAGTTTATGGGGGGTTCTTCTGTATAAGACTTGAAGTCTTAGGGATTTTATATAGGGGAGGATGATTTGTTGAATTAGTTAAGTAAATCTCTCATTGAGAGATCTCTTAATTGATTTGGGGAATTTATCCACCGTTGGATCTTTGATCCAAGAACTTCTGTTTTACATAAGACATTTTTCTTGTTTTTAACAAGATTGGGAAAATACTTTTCCATACAGAGCTTATTCTGTATCTTGGTGGTCTTTAATCACCATTGGATTTTTTATCCAACGGTGCTCTGATTTACAGAGCACAATCTTTCTTGTTTAGAAAAATTGGGAAGTTATTTTCCCCTACAGAGCTTATTCTGTAGCTTGGTGATTTTTAATCAACATTGGATCTTTGATCCAACGGTGCTCTGATTTACAGAGCACAATCTTTCTTATTTAGAAAGATTAGGAAAATATTTTCCCATACAGAGCTTATTCTGTATCTTGGTGATTTTTAATCACCATTGGATCTTTGATCCAACGGTGCTCTGATTTACAGAGCACAAACTTTCTTGTTTAGAAAGATTTGAGGAGTATTTCCTCAATCAGAATTTAATTCTGTGCTCTGATGATTTATCATCTCCGTTGGATCTTTGATCCAAGGGTGGAGAACTTTTAGTTCTGGCGCTGGCGCTCTCGTGCTTTGCACGTGAGGCGCTGCCTCAGAGTTTTTAACTCTTGGCGCTGGCGCTCTCGTGCCTTGCACGTGAGGCGCTGCCTCAGAGTCTTTATCTCCTGGTTCTGGCGCCCTCGTGCAAGGCACGTGAAGCGCTGCCTCCTAAGAGTTTAACTCTTATTTAATAGATTTATTTTTTGTGCTTTGCACATTGGCGCCCGCGTGAGGAGCACGTGAGGCGCCATCATAGGATTTAATTCTATCCGAGGCAGTACCTACATGCTTTGCATATGGAACTTTCCTTTTATTTTTATTTTTATTTTATTGTTATTATTTTATAAGGGAGCCAGTTTTGAGCCAAAATTTTGGTGGGAACAAATGCCCCCCACTACTTTGCCCACGTAAGTATGTACGTGGGTGAAGTAGTGCAGAGTTATACATAGCCATAGAATTGAGGACTTAGGAGACAAGTTTAGGGTCCTTGTAGCCTAAGACTTTTTTTTATCTTCATGAGCTGTAAGGGTCTCAAGAAGGTTTTTTCTCCCTACAAGTCGAGAGGATCTCGTAGGTGCAAATTCTTCCTATAAATCGTGAGGATTTCTAAGTGTTCATCACCTTCGTGAGTCGTAAGGATCTCACTCGGGTATTTTTCCTTACAAATCATGAGGACCCGTAAGTAACTTCTTTATTTCATTGGCGAATGTGGCTTTAGCAAATATGGCCCGCAGATAGTCCGTCTTGACCTCCTTGTAGAGCAGCGATGGCTTAGGAAATAGGTTCAGATCTGCCGCCTAAGACTTTTCAACTTTATGAGCCGGGAGGGTCTCATAAAGACTTTTCTCCCTATGAGTCGAGAGGATCCCGTAGGGGTATTTTCTCCTTATGAGTCGTAAGGACTCCTAAATGCGTTTTCTCTTGAGAGTCGTAAGGATCTCCCAAAAGAATTTTCTTTATGCACAGGGACACTAATTTCCCCGCAGGTCGAGATTTAATTAAGAGATTCTCGTAAAGACACTGATTTCCTTGCGGGCCGAAACGAATCGAGAGGTTCTCGCCAAGGATGTCGATTTCCCTGAATCAAGAAGTTTTTCCAAGGACACTGATTTCCCTGGGGTCGAGACGAATCGAGTGATTCCTGTAAAGACACTGATTTCCTTGCGGGTCGAAACGAATCGAGAGGTTCTCGCCAAGGATGCTGATTTTCCTGAATCGAGAGGTTTTGCCAAGGACACTAATTTCCCTGGGGTCGAGATGAATCGAGAGATTTCTGCAAAGACACTGATTTCCTTGCGGGTCGAAACGAATCGAGAGGTTCTCGCCAAGGACGCTGATTTCCCTGAATCGAGAGGTTTTGCCAAGGACACCGATTTCCCTGGGGTCGACACGAATCGAGAGATTCCTGCAAAGACACTGATTTCCTTGTGGGTCAAAATGAATCGAGAGGTTCTCGCCAAGGACGCTGATTTCCCTGAATCGAGAGGTTTTGCCAAGGACACTGATTTCCCTGAGGTCGAGACGAATCGAGAGATTCCTACAAAGACACTGATTTCCTTGTGGGTCGAAACGAATCGAGAGGTTCTCACCAAGGATGCCGATTTCCCTGAATCGAGAGGTTTTGCCAAGGACACTGATTTCCTTGGGGTCGAGACGAATCGAGCGGTTCCTACAAAGACACTGATTTCCTTGTGGGTCGAAACGAGTCGAGAGGTTCTCGCCAAGGACGCTGATTTCCGTGAATCGAGAGGTTTTGCCAAGGACACTGATTTCCCTGGGGTCGAGACGAATCGAGAGGTTCCTGCAAAGACACTGATTTCCTTGCGGGTCGAAACGAGTCAAGTGGTTCTCGCCAAGGATGCTGATTTCTCTGAATCGAGAGGTTTTTCTAAGGACACTGATTTCCCCGGGGTCGAGACAAATCGAGAGATTCCTGCAAAGACACTGATTTCCTTGTGGGTCGAAACGAATCGAGAGGTTCTCGCCAAGGATGCTGATTTCCCTGAATCAAGAGGTTTTTGCCAAGGACACTGATTTCCCTGGGGTTGAGACGAATCGAGAGATTCCTGCAAAGACACTGATTTCCTTGCGGGTCGAAACGAGTCGAGAGGTTCTCGCCAAGGACGCTGATTTCCCTGAACCGAGAGGTTCGTGAGTTGACTTGATTCCGAGACGGAGCATTGATCCGGCGGGGAGGTCATTGGTTGACTTGTTTCCGAGATGGAGCATTGATCCGGCGGGGAGGTCATTGGTTGACTTGTTTTCGAGACGGAGCATTGATCTGGCGGGGAGGTCATTGGATGACTTGTTTCCGAGACGGAGCATTGATCCGGCGGGGGGTCATTGGCTGACTTATTTCCAAGATGGAGCATTGATCCGGCGGGGAGGTCATTGGCTGACTTGTTTCCGAGACGGAGAGATGGAGCATTGATCCGGCGGGGAGGTCATTGGCTGACTTGTTTCCGAGACGGAGCATTGATCCGGCGGGGAGGTCATTGGCTGACTTGTTTTCGAGACTGAGCGTTGTTCCGATGGGGAGGTCATTGGCTGACTCTAGGTTGTCTGTAAACCGTAGAGTCTTAGAACTGGGGACTTTGCCGGCGCTCCAATTGGTGACGTTGCGTCCGTATCCTGCTGGAATGAGGAGGAACGCCGTTGTTGGTCTCCAGGCTGTAGATGTGGCCGTCAAGATTTGGAACTAGGGACTTTTCCATGGCTCTGCTTCGTTGTGACTCTGAGGTCGGTTGTGACGTCACGTCTGCATCCGGTTGGAGTGAGAAGAAACGCCGTTGTTGATCTTTAGGCTGTAGATATGGTTGTCGAGATCTAACTTCACTTTGACGCAGCCCGGTGGGGAAATATAGTTCCCTTTCGCTTATGCCCATGAATTGTATACAGGGGTCATTATGGACTTACCTGCAGGGCAAAAGTTTCATTCTTTTATTTTTTATTTTTTTTTATTTCCTTCCGCGATGCTCTATCATTTCAGTTTTTTATATCGCGAAAATCACGATTGCCCAATCATTTCGGCTATTTTTCGCGGTGCCCAATCATTTCGGCTATTTTACTTTTTACTCGCTGCTTTTTACTGCGAGTTGCCCAATCATTTCGGCTATTTTTATTTTATGTATTTTTGGCTCGCTGATTTTTATTGCGAGTTGCCCAATCATTTCGGCTATATTTTTTTTTGTATTTCTGGCTCGCTGATTTTGTTGCGAGTATGGACCTGAGATCTGATACCAATCTTAGCATCATCATCGCTGCGACTGGGATATTGCCAGGAGCGAATCATCACTTGCCGTGAAAGGGCTTGGAATTTGTTACCGATTTAGTCATCAGCTTCGCTACAACTGGGATATTGCCAGGTGCGAATCATCATTTGCCTTTGTCAATTCGAACAAAGGTGGCTTAGCAAACAGGATTAGGATCCCGTCAACTAAGGCTTTTGACTTCATGAGCCGTAAGGGTTTCATAAAGGTGTTTCTCCCTACGAGTCGTGAGGATCACGTAGGTTGTTTTCTTCTTAGGAATCGTGAGGATTCTTACGTGCGTGTTCTCTTATAAGTCGTAAGGATCTTATAAGAGCGTTTTCTCTTTATAAGTCGAGAGGACTTACAAGTGTCGTTCACCATGTGAGAACATTTCACGATATTGGTGGAACTTGGTGGGGGAGACGTTTATTTGTGCCCGTGGATTGTATACAAGGGTCAATATTGAACCGTTTGTAGGGAAAACTGGGGAATATGATGGCTTAAGAACAGGTTCAGATCCCTGTAACTTAAGGCTTTTGAATCCTATGAGCCGTGAGGGTCTCACAGGGGGGATTCTCCTCACGAGTTGTGAGTATCTCGTAAATGTATTTATTTTAATGAGGTTGTGCCCTTCCGGGTTTTCACAAGCTCGCCGGCAGTCCTGCTGTTTTTTACTCACGGCGCCCTTTCGGGTTTTCATCCGTGCCCATCTTGCTTGCGGACGTACCATTTTTTTATTATTTTAACGAGATTGCGCCCTTCCAGGTTTTCACAAGCTCGCCGGCAATCCCGCTGTTTTTACTCACGGCGCCCTTTCAGGTTTTCATCCGTGCCCATTTTGCTTGTGGACATACCGTTTTTTTTCTTTTTTTTAGTGGGGCATTCCACTAGATTGTGGGACCTGTTTGTAGGCCCCTTAATTTCCTTCCCGTCCTTTGAGAAGAAAGGACCATTCTGCATAGATATTCTTCCGCCAGTGAGAAATATACCCTCTGTATATATCTCGGGGAGAACGAGTACCCACGCCGTCGCTATTTTGGCGACAGGTTGCTTCAGAGCCGCTTATTTTTGTTGAGTGTAGACGACAAACACCATCTTGCCTCCGTTTTTCACTCGTCATCATCGGATGAGAAAGAGTCTTGACCCATTTGATCCAATCGAGCCATTTTATCCATGAGTCCTTGGAAGGTTGTCGGCTTGAAAAGTGTCGTAAATGGGAACACCTTTTGAATTTGGGTCAAGGGTGGCTATGAACATTCCCACAGCTGCAGCTTCGTCGATACATTTCTTGTATTTGACCAGAGATTTCGCCATCGGGTAACATATTGTACCCAAGTCTCATTCAGTCTAATCCTTTCGTTGACCAGCGCCGTCATGGTAGCATGTTCGTTCTCATTAGCGAATCCCTGACAGAAGAGCGTATCCATTTCGTCGAAGCTCTTCATGAAATCATTTGGGAGTTCTGCATACCATTCGAAGGCAATGCCCGCCAGACAGCTGACGAACTGTCATAGGAGGAGTATACTATTCTTTCCAGAATTGCCGCACATGGATTTAAATCGCACAATGTGCTGGCGAGAATTCGCGGTTCCTTTGTATATGTGGAGTCTAAAGTATGTATTCTGGTGAGTACTGTATTTGATCGTAGCACGCGGATACGGTCGACCAGTCTTGATTGGCCTATTTGATGCTTCACTGGCATAGTGAGTTTTGACTTGCTGAGCGATATATGTGTCCAGCTTTTCTTTTAGGGATCATTTCCTCCTCGGCCGTTGATGATGTTTGAAGAGGATTTGAAATGTCATCCTTATCTTTAAGACCGACTACCGGCGGTTCATCCGCCAGTGGTTCCGATTGAACCCTCATTCCAGCCATATTCTGAATCAGAAGGGCCATCTGGTTCATTTTAGTGGACATTTCTGCCCTTCTTCATCTCTCTTTTTCAGAGCGTGCTTTAAAAAATCAATATCCGACTCTTTCTCTACTCTATCCTCGGGTGCGTCCTCGGGATTTTCCTTAGGCGATGGATTAGTGTTTGCTGCCGCCTGAGTGAGCATCTCCTGCAGCTTTTCACGTTGCAGTTGAACTTTTGTCAGGGACCGAGTTTGAGGTTGGTGACTAGTAGAAGCTCGAACTTCGTTTTTGGAATTCACCACATAGACTATGTGAACTACTATGCCCCCAGGCTTAGGGTGTTTGGAGTTCTAGCGTTTAGAGTTTGCCTCGGGCACTTGAGCTTTATTAGGCCCTTTTTTTTGCGAGAAGCCGCTTTGGTTTTGGGAGGAACCGCTGTATCAGGATCCGTCTTGGGATGAATCCTTTGTATTTGAAAGGGGGTTTGTCAGAATTTGGCTGACGTCTAGGGAAAGAGCCGCGGTGGACGACAGAGCCCTTCACCTGCTTCCACACCTTATATATAGATGAGGAAAGTTGTTTTAGGGAGCGAACTGGTTTCTGCTCTTGTGGGATCTCCATAGGCTGCGGAGATTTCTTTAATATTGCGGTAGGAGAATTTTGTCTGACCCTTCGCAACAGTTTGAAACTGTTCCCGGTTGGAACAACATTCACCAATGGGGTTGAAACAAGAGTATATGGAGAACTGACCCTAGCTCATTTTGTATGATGTCGATATCGACATCGACCATTTCTTACGTCCGGGATTTGATTAGCCTCAGGATTTCGCTGTGCCTGCCCCCTGTTTCCTTTAAGAGCTTGAATATTCTGCCCCTGCGTCGACCTTGGTCCTTGGCAGGTGCCAGTTGTTTGAAGACTGATTCCGTTGGCAAAGCTGCAGCTTGGCGAACCAGCCTGTAGAAGACAGAATTTCTCTGGGCTTCCTCCATCGGCGTTGAGGCACCGAGGGTGGGAGGTGGGAGTATCGACCCAAAGAGAAGCTCGTTGATTTCTTGAAGAGCCGGATTGCAGAGATTTGAGGCTGCAAGTAGCCCATACTTGACTCCACCGGATGTGACAGAGCCTGAGTTGTTAGGGTAGGAGCAAACACCATTCTTCATAAAGACGAAACACCGTCTTCAATATCCAATCACCTAAGGGTAACCACAAACATAGATACCGCAATTATTTGATCGCGAAAAAACACGACACGCAAAGTGTGGAGAGGAAAGAGAAAAAGGTCCCACCGGGCATGCCAGAATCTGTTCACCGTCGAAAGACGCGACCGGGACGTTGGGGACATCTGGCTTGAATTTTGGGGGGCAGATGCTATTTGGATTTATCCGTCCACCTCTCCGAAGATACCAAGTTGATTTATGGCACCGTGCTTCGGAGGTTTGAACGGGTGGGCCGTTGTAGCAGACTTCGTCAGATTCCCCCTCGTTTGCGAGGGTTTTTGATTGTGGGGACGCTCTTTCCTGCAGGCGCAAGCCCCTGCAGTTAATTACGTTACCGCGTAGCGATAACCATTTTCTCCTGCTCCATATGTTCACTTCGTGTCATGTGTGTTTGTTTTATTTTAGGTTGCCCGTGGATTGTATACGGAGACCAATTTGTGTTGTCGCCTATAGGGCGGGGATTAGTCCAAATCCGTATTTTCTTAGATTTGGGTTTGGTTGATTTAAGGCTCGTTAATCTCGTTTGAGATTAAAATCAACTTAAATGTTTGTTAAGAATACGTCAGTCTAATTTTAGACTAAGATCTACTTAACAAGCTTTTAGGATCATTTAGACCCAACGAAAGAGCATTTGGGCCCTATCATTTTAGTTTAAGGACGTTGCGGTCCATTGTTTAAGGACATCATAGTCCGTGTTTAAGGATATCATAGTCCGTAGAGTTTAGTTTAGGGACGTTGCTGTCCGTTGGGTTTAAGGACGTCATAGTCCATAGAGTTTAGTTTAGGGACGTTGCGGTCCATTGGGTTTAAGGACATCATAGTCCGTGTTTAAGGACATCATAGTTCGTGGAATTTAGTTTAGGGACATTGCGGTCTGTTGGGTTTAAGGACGTCATAGTCCATAGAGTTTACTTTAGGGATGTTGCTGTCCATTGGGTTTAAGGACGTCATAGTCCATAGAGTTTAGTTTTGGGACGTTGCGGTCCATTGGGTTTAAGGACATCATAGTCCATATTTAAGGACATCATAGTCCATAGAGTTTTGTTGTTGGTCGTCGGGACCCACCACCTCTCCGAAGACGTTGAAGAATTACAACAACATATATCAGAGGTGTGGGGAGATATACCCTTGAACCAAAGAATGTTCATCAGGGACTTGGTAGTCTTGTTTGGCACTAAAGCCAATTTAGAAGAAGACCTATAGGCTCGGTTGATTTGGGGTTTGACCAATCTTGGGCTCAGATTACTTATTTGGGCTTGATCCTCTTTTGTTCAACAATGCTGAGCATTGACATGGGCTTTGATGCTCGCCATTTTTTTGTTTTTTAATGAGTGTTAAACACTCTTTATGGCGCTGGGCTCTATTTACAAAGCGCTCTTTATTTCCTCAGCGTCCACATGAGGAGCATGTGGAGCGCTCGGTGCTGAGCGCCAGACTTAGAGTGCTAAGCGCTTCTTATAAGATAGCGCCCACGTGAGGAGCACGTGGAGCGCTTGGCGCTGAGCGCCAGACTTGGAGTCCTAAGCGCTTCTTATAAGATAGTGCCCTCATGAGGAGCACGTGGAGCGCTTGGCACTGGGCGCCAACCAATGAGTGCAGAGCACTCTTTATAAAATAGCGCCTACGTGAGGAGCACGTGGAGCGCTCGGCGCTGAGCGCCAGACTTGGAGCGCTAAGCGCTTATTATAAAATAGCGCCCATGTGAAAAGCACACGGAGCACTTGGCGCTGAGCGCCAGACTTTGAGTGCTAAGCACTGAGTTTTTTATTCTGCCCAATTCAATTCTCTGAGAATTAGATTCTCACTTGTGAAAGACTTTGTCTTATAGATCTGAGATCTGGAAAAAGAACTAAGCTCTTTTGATATGAGAGTTAAACTCTTAAA